>CM047811.1:87929710-88367164 GCA_026214975.1 Gentiana macrophylla
ACTTTAATTACTAAGTTTGATCCCATGACCTTCGATCTTGGAGGTTCAAGACTAGTCTCTCGACCTATCTACCCCCATCGACTGGAGACGGTCTGCATGACACAAGTCGGTGACCATTCTGATCTTGTTTGATCAAACCTATTTATGAATCAAACTCTAATAAACCTATACAATTGATCTAGACATCTTTTGCCTTTGCCCTATAACATGACTAGTATGGCACTCATCATCAAAACATAGAAATAAGTCCAACACTGTGCCTCTATTTCTTGGTTTTAATAGGACTCTTACAAGCGTTGTTTCTATATACTATTATCTAAAAGTAATCAAGTTATTAATGATTGGACGAAACCAAGAAATAACCCCTCACGTGCGAAATTATAGAAGATCCCCTTTAAGATCAAACAATTCCATCGAATTGAGTATGATTGTATGTGTAATAGCATCTACTATACCAGGAATATCAATGAACTCGATTATTGCAATTGCTCAGGATACGTTTTTTAGCTTTTAGGGTCTATTTCTTAGTTCAAGATCCCTCTTACTAACTGGAATCAAAGAATTAGTAGACCTGTTTTGCCCAATATGGGAATGGGTTATGAACTTATAATCATGGAATCGACTCGATCATCAGATTATTAGTTCATTCCATACCGGACCGGACCGGACCGGATTAGGGTTCTATACATTCTCAGTATGAGAAGGGGTCATTCGAGCGCATTTAAATAGATACTCTATTTACATACGGATCCCTACATCCTTACATTCCATTTAGGATTAGGAATAGGCGTAATTGGACTTGCTTTTTACACATCTCCCCTTATTTGGGACCCTATTCATCTCTTTGAGCTTCTATTGAATCGAGAAATAGGTTTGATTGTCCATCTTTTTGATATATCTAAGGCAGTCTCTGGATAATTCAAATCGAAGCAATTGGATGCGCAACTTGGGTCTATATGACATGACCGATCAATAGAAATACTCCATATTTGTCATATATTCCATACAACACACTAGATAGATATCATATTCATGGAAAACGATTCACTCTCAAGATGCCTTGGTGGTGAAATGGTAGACACGTGAGACTCAAAATCTCGTGCTAAAGAGCGTGGAGGTTCAAGTCCTCTTCAAGGCATAATATGGAAAATGCTCATCCAATGAGCAATTCAATAAGTTAGTATTCCAACCTTCCTCTCCTTTCAGGGCCTATCCGAAAGAGAATCCAGTACTTCTTGGTCGTTAATATCCGAGCGGGTTGTTCATTGTTCAATAATTCTTGTTTAGCGATTCATACCATCCGGACATAGTGTTTTGATCCACGATTTCAATTCTTTCATGTTTCATTGAAGAATGATAACATATTGTTCCATGGAGCCAAGGTCAAAAATATAGAAGAAACAGGCGTTTCCACGACTCTACCACCCATCCACTTAATCCTTCTTTCACATATCTTTCCGGCTAAGGAATGGGAAAGACAATCCCCTTATTTGTTAATCCTAGAAAGTGATCGATCCCGGGAGTTCGTACTGGTTATGAACTAATTGATCACTAGTGGGTTAATGGTAAATAAGTATAAGATGTAATGAAGAAGGTTTACGTAAACATTCCCGCTTCATTATAGATAGTCTATGAAGGGTTAGTCTATATGTAATGATTATATCAATAGACACTTATTGACTTGACTTTTTGAGAATAAGTTATAACTATAATCGATAGAGTTCAGTTTCGGATTTATGGTGGCGTAATTCCGGAATTAATAAGTTGAATAGAAATGTTCTGTTCGATGAATATTTTATTCAATTTATTGTAGCTACTAGTTATAGGTCCATGGTCCCCGGGTTGGCTCCTAACACGTGAGTGAATTCTCATATTTTGAAACCTCGAGAATAAATTAAATAGTTGGTCTATTTAATGAATATGCGAATATTATTTATTCGGTAAATAATATATGTAATATAGAAAAGACATTTTCTATTATCCCAATTGGCAGTAAAAATGGCGCCACTTTTTTTGATTTTGTGAGAAGAAATTTTTTCATAATTAGTTATAATGTGGATAATAAAATTATTTATATGTTAAATAATTATATATAAGAAATTAGTTTCTTATTGGATAAATAAGAAAATTATTTGTATGTTAAATAATTATAAATAAGAAATTAGTTTTCATATCTTATTGAATAAATAAGAAATTTGTTTTCCTATTAGATAAAGGTTTTCATTTTCCTAAAAGGAAAAGATAAATTTGTGTGTAAAAGATAAACTCTCAAATTATTAGTTATTTTGCTATAAAAAGAGAGTTTCTTCCAACACAAAATAGAACCAGAAAATATCAACGCCGCTTTTTAAAAAAACAGACACAAGTTTTTTTGAACATAATAGAGAAATTTTGCTTTCTCGTCTTAGCAATAGGGAAGAAGAAAAACCAGGTTTTTCTTGAAGGCATATTCGAGGAGGTTCGAATGCGGGATCGACGTCCACCAGTCGTCGCTTGGAGATACAACTCGGAAGATCACGGCTTCTCTCTCTTGTTGGGTAAATCTTGAACCTTCTTGTAGTTAATTAATTAATCATGTGAATCTTATCGTGGTAAAATCGCATACGAATCTAATTTGTTGCTTCCGCTGTGTATGATCGAGTGTCTCGATCGGTGCTATGAATCAGATCTGACGATCCAATTATGGATCGGATCCGGGTTTGGGTTTCTGTGTATCCAGCATATGCTTCTAGCTGGTCAGATCTGCGTGAATCCTGCTCGGCTGATTTTTTCCGACCTCACGTTTTGAATTTACTAGCTGCCAAGTGACAGCCTATTAACTCGTATGTCATTACTTTTCCGGGAACCGAGGCGTCTTTTCCCTCTTTCCTATAACTGAAGTCGTTTCACGCGTGCAGGGGGTTATAACCCTGTCTTATCACTTGTCTCTCCCACTTTTTATTGTTTCTATTAAAACGAAGACCCGAGTTTTTCCTCAAGACCTTTGCATTTCTACAAGTAAGCTTTTTCTCTCTTTTTCTACATTTGTTCTTCTTCGTCTATTCCAATTCTTCTTCTGGTTAATGAGGGTAAAGCCTGTTACCAGCAGCTCAATTGAGAGAGAGTTCGGGTCCCAATCCGATTATGGGGGAGAGACTTCTCATTCTAAGGCCCAATTAGAAACCCAGTTTCTGTACCAGCTATAAATCGTAGGGGATTTGAACATTTAATTGTTGATCCTAGATTTACCAATCAACCCCGACCTCCTCATCCACCTGGGTTCTCTCCGTTCTTCCAGAGTTTGAAAATACATATGCCTGCTAAGGCAGCAGTAGGTAGTCATGGGGTAGATTCTTTCTTATCTCTGGATGAACTCATCCAGATCTGCAATAGATATGGGGTTAACCTGGACCAATACTCACCTCATCTTCCTGGTACCCCACATCGGTATGCTCATCAGCCCCCGGAGGGGTACTGTACTGTGTATAATGAACAATTCGTATGTGGTCTCCGGGTTCCCTTCTGCCCGGCCTTTTTGGTTGTCCGTAGGCATTACCAGTTGAGGTCTTCCCAACTTGCCCCCAATGGGGTTAGGACCATTATAGGTTTTGCCATCTGGTGTAGATGCATCGACACAGAGTTTTCTGTGGAGCTATTTAGGACCTTCTATCAGCACAAAAAGGTTAAAAACCACAGTGGGTGGTACTACTTCCCCCGCCGTACAGACCAACGGCGGGACGTCCCTATTTTGTCACAGGGGAAGTCTTCTATACACAAGTGGAAATCCCACTTTTTCTTTATACGTCATGAGGGGCACCCGGAGTTAAGTAGGTGGAATTCCAACTCCCTTCATGCGGATGTGTGTCCTACTGGGGTTAGAGCCCAGTTGTTAGAAGATATTGCCAACTCGGCGTTGTTTCGGACCATACGAAGTGGTCTTCGGTGATTGAGGCGGCTCGTCTAGCCAATTCAGGGCCTGAACTATATCGGAGACTTAATCAGTAGGAGTACGATAACTGTAGGGCCTGGTTTTTCTTATTTTATTTTCTTATGCATAACCGATATGTTTTCTCTTGCTCGTACTAACCTTATACTTTCTTGCTTTTTCAGTGGCTGGCTTTGCTGCAATCTTTTATGAGGCCACCGAGGAGGAAGTGGTGGTCGAGCACCACGGGGAAATTCTAGACCCAGACACCACTGGGTTGTTGCCACCTCTGAGGTTCCACGTGTGAACCTTGGGGTAAGTGTTGGGGGTCTTCAAACTTTAGGTAGTCCTCCACGGGATGAGCAAGCTGGTCTAACACCTGTCTGGTGAGGGGCGAGAGCACCCGGTAGTCTTTGAACGGCTCGAGCCGGATGCTTGAAGGCGGCTTGATTGCGTTCCCAATCTGGGAAAAAATGAGCAGGCCTGATCGAGGTGATCAGGACACTTCTGACCTGGAAGGGGATTCTCTACCCTCTGCCGCTGATATATCTGGTATGCCAGACAAGGATTTGGTTGGTGCGGTAAGTTCCTTCTTGTCTTTACCTTTCACTTGTGTTTTTTTATTTGTCTTTCCCTTGTAATCTTACTGACCTCTGGAATGCTTTCCTAGGTCGTCCAAATCGGTAAGGAAGTGCTAAAGAGGTTTGATACCCTTTCTTCCCAGAAGGGGTCCTTGGAGAGGTGGGTGGCTGTTCTTTCAGCCAGCCGTAAAAAATATAAGGATGCTTTGACATCTAAGGAAGTGCAGATCTTTGCTCTGAATGAGCAGCTTTCTACCCAAAAGGTCGAGCTGCAAAAGATTAGAGACCAGTACGCCGCCGACATGCAGACGGTCATTGCTGATCATGCCAAGCAGACCTCAGAGCTGAAGGATGATATTTCTCGTCTTCGAGCTGAAAATGAAGAGCTAAAGTCTACGACTCTGTTCATTTCGCTCGCCAGTCATTCATGATTATAAGAACTCGCTGTTCGGCAGGCTTGGGGCTTTGAGGGCTTTGTTAACCTTCATTCTATGGCATTGCTACACTATGGGTGTAGACGAAGCTAAGGAGCAATGCCTAGAGCTGGTGATTGAAGACCTGCCCCACGGTGGGCTGCGCAATTCTGGTTCCAATAAGGTCTATGTTGATAGACTTGCAGATTTCAGGCAGGTGAAGACCTGGCTGTAAAGTATGCACGCAGACCTGCTGCTACTCGTCAGGCTGGTGCTTCTTCTCAACCTTCTCAATAGGGTTCCGCTGCTGAGCCTTAACGAATCCTTTAGATTATAATTGTTTTTTGGAAAACTTGTAATTTTACGTTGGAAACTTTCATCTTGCTTTTTTGACAATGTATGCCATTTATGCACTTATTATGCAATTTCTTTTGTCCCGTTTCCTTTGGTTTTTGTTCTGGATTTTGATCTTTATTTAAAGTATAGCTTAGGGCCTCTTGCCCCCTGCAGTACATCATTCATGAGTCCTGCTTCTTTGAATGGTGTACTTTGTGTTTTATTTTTTGAGCGCTGATTGTCCATCCTGTAGACTTAGAGAGTTTGTATTTTGCGAACTTTCTAAGTATATCCTATAGCTCAGTTATAAGTCTGCTCTGCACCTCAGTTCTCATCTTCTATCCTGCAGACTTGTTAAGTTTGTCCTTTGCAAACTTTCTGAGTCTGCTCTGCTACTCGATTCACGTAAATGTCTCTGTGACTTGTTAAGTTTGTCCTTTGCAAACTTTCTAAGTATATCCTATAGCTCAGTTATGAGTCTGCTCTGTAGCTCAGTTCTGATCGTCTGTCCTGTAGATTTGTTAAGTTTGTCCTTTGCAAACTTTCTAAGTCTGCTCTGCAGCTCAGTTCTGATCATCTGTCCTGCAGACTTGTTAAGTTTGTCCTTTGCAAACTTTTTAAGTATATCCTATAGCTATGAGTCTGCTCCATAGCTCAGTTCTGATTGTTTGTCCTGCAGACTTGTTAAGTTTGTCATTTGCAACCTTTCTGAGTATGCTATGCAGCTCAGTTCTGATCGTCTATCCTGCAGACTTGTTAAGTTTGTCCTTTGCAAACTTTCCGAGTCTGCTCTGTAGCTCAATTCTGATCGTCTGCCCTGCAAACTTGTTAAGTTTGTCCTTTACAAACTTTAATCAAGTTTTAAATTCAGAAAATAATTATGCACATGTGCAAACCAGTAATTTTATTACCATAACTGATGTTCAATTACATCTTATTGGGAAATAACAACTGAATAAAACAACATAAAAAATAAAGTCTGGGAGCTTTTCTAGACATAGAATTTCCTCAGATTGGTGGCATTCCAGCTGCGTGGTATGGTCCTGCCATTTGCATCAGCTAGCTGATATGCTCCTTTTCCATGCACTTTGACCACTTTGTAAGGGCCTTCCCAGTTTGGATCAAGTTTACCTTGAGGTCCTTGTTTGCTGATCTTATTTTTTCTAAGCACCAGATCTCCCTCCTTGAAGTATGAGTGCTTAACCCGGGAGTTGTAATACTGGGAAATCTGTTGTTTATATTTGGCCATTCTGATAAAGGCTACATTCCGAGCTTCCTCTAGATCGTCTTTCGAGTGTCTGAGCTTAGTTAACTACTGTTATTCAGAATAGAGCGCTACTCTGGGTGATGGCATTCCGATTTCGGCCAGAATTACTGCCTCGCGTCCATATGCCAAGTGATGAGAGTCAACTTTACTATGCTCCGGTGCATGTTTTAACCCCGTTTACAACTCTTTTGGCTCATTCTGGGTAGTTTTAGATCTATTATAGGGTAAAATCACATTGCACACACACTTATAGGTGAACCATCACAAAGATGGGAATCCTCGGCATTTTTCGGTGTTTTAGACCCTATTCGAGCCCTACCTTTCTTGCGGAGTTATGCTTGGTACGTATTTGGATGTTTTGATGCAGTATATATCAGTGACTTATGAGCCTGATAGACAAGGCATGAGGTTTAGAGAGGCATAACCGAAGCCCGGGAATGGAAACAGATCAAATATAGTTGATGCTTTCACCTTACATTGACTTTATCTGCAATTTTAGCTGTTTTGGAGGCATTTTCTGGACTTGCAGTCTTCATGAAAGTTGTAGATATTTGAATGATCTTTCCAACACAACTTAAATCACTCAAATCAGAGCCCTACACGGAAGATATTGCCAAATTACTGAATGCCTGTCAATACTGAATTTTAACACAGAAGGAATGTGCGCACATTCAGAAACGTGTGTGCACATTAGATGGACAGGTTGTATTGTGTGCACACACCAGGCGGAATGTGCGCACATTAGGCCGTTTTCAAGCATAATTTTTGGAGCATATATATATATATATATATATATATATATATATATATATATATCTTTTTGCACAGATTTTTACACACTTCCCCTCTACTTTCTACACTTGATAATTCACTCATTGATCCCCAAATTCATCTCTAGGTCGAAATCCTTCTCCTCTTTCCCTTAGATTTTAGCTTCCATTCTCTTAAGTTTTGCATTTTTGATCATCTTCTTCACCAATTGACATAGGTGTTGATGAAGCTTGATGTAAACCTCGAATTTCTGCGTTTTGGGTAATCAATTTCATTTCTCTCTCATTTTTATGGCTTTAATCTCTGTTTTGATTGTTATTTCTTGCTTTGAGATGAGTAGCTAGATATACCATAGTCAAATCATGTGAAAATTGAAGAAATCCTCCTCTAATTGATGAAATTGGGATTGGGTAATGCTTAATTGTTGTTTTATTGATAAATTCATGTCTTAAAACTTGTTCTTAATACTTGAATTAGCTTGTACACCTAGTTCATGAAGTCACACACCACTTTTATAAATGTATGTTGCGAAGGGGTGTGGGAAAATGGGTTTTAAGATCATTCCTTATAATCAACTGAGTTGTTTATATTGATTAGGGAGTGAGGTTCAATCGGTTGTGAAATCGAGCAACTCTAGTGCGTTAATCTTGTTTCGGTCAGTTAAATCCTTAAAGGTGGACTGTTGAACCGGGCAAAGGGTACTAGGTTGTTGCATGGCGTCTAGTACTATCTTAGGAGTTTACACCCATGAACGAGTCGATATAAGCATTAGGATGGTTGGTTGGTAGTTTCCATTCCCAAATAACCGATTAGAGGGGCGAAAGTATTCAATTGGATCGTGATTTGGCTATGTCTCTTTAGTATCTTTAGTTTATATTTTGTTTTAGTGTAATTAAACTTGAAATATCTTGGTTGACCTAAACTAAGTCCAAAAACGACTTTGATATTTGATTGATTCCTCGTGGGATACGACCTTGCTCACCTCTATAGTGCTTCCGACCCGGTGCTCTGCCAATTAAGGTTGGTCGTTACTATTTTGGCCATCACCAAGCTGAAGGGAGTCTCTCATGTAGCTGAGTTTGGTGTTGTTCTGTATGCCCATAAAATGTTGGGTAAGTGCTCAGTCCAGTTATCTCCTTCTTCTTCAAGGCGTTTCTTTAGCCCTGTCTTGATTTGCATGTTGGTCTGCTCGACCTGCCCATTAGCTTGGGAATGACCTACTGACGTGAAGTGTTGAGTAATGCACAGCTCGGCACACCATTCTTTAACAGTTTTGTCTTCAAATTGAGTTCCGTTATCTAAGATCAATGCTTTGGGAATCCCATATCTGCACACTATGTTTTTCCATAGAAACTTCTGGATCTGTTTCCCTGTGATTGTGGTTAGTGGTTTGGCTTCCACCCACTTGGTGAAGTAGTCCACTGCTATTATCAAGAATCTGACGTTTCCAGGAGGTCGGGGGAGTGGTCCCACTAAGTCTACTCCCCATTGATCAAAGGGCCATGGGGAGACAAGAGGAATCATGTCCTGGGATGGCTGATGCAAAAGATTATCGTGCACCTGGCACGACTTGCACTTTTCCACCAGTTCTTTGGTGTCTTGAGACATCATAGGCCAGTAGTAGCCAAACAACCTGCATTTTCTTGCTAAAGTTCAAGCTCCAGGATGATTTCCACAAATCCCCAAGTGTATTTCTCGAAGGAGGTAGTTCCCTTCCTCAGTTGTTGTACATCTGAGGCTTGGGGCAATATACGACCTGCGATAGAGGATGCTATCAAACAAAGAATATCTGGCTGCTAAGAGCTTCATCTTTTTGTCCTGAACCTGTCGTAAGGTAGGATTCCATCTTTAAGATAGGAGACAATAAGGTTCATCCAAGTGTTGGCTTGTGTGATCGGCTAAACCATCTGCTGATCGTAGCTCCTTTCATTAAGGATTCCTACCAACACTTTCCTATATGATATGAAATTTGAAGCTAAATTCAATAGCACATCTGCCCTTTTATTCTCAGCTCGAGGTATTCGGCCGACCTGGATCTGCTAAAATTTTTTCAGTAGTGACTGGGCCACAATTAAATACCTCGTCATGGGTTCTTCTTTGGCCTCATACTCGCCATTTATATGGTTCATGACGAGCTGAGAATCACTATGAACTTGCAAGTTATTTGCTCCAAGCTGTACTGTCAGTTTGAGCCATGTAATTAAGGCTTCATACTCTGCTTCATTATTGGTGGCTTAAAACCCAAATCGTAGAGCATTTGGGAACTCGTCCCCTTTTGGACTAACGAGCAGGAGACCTGCCCTAGCTCTCACTTTGCTAGCCGCTCCATCCACATATAAATTCCATTTATTCTCTTCCTGGATTGGCGGATCGTCTTCTAGGCGAACAGCTATCCTTTCAGCCAAGAAGTCTGCTAAGGCCACTGCTTTAATCGCAGTTCGGGGGCAAAAGTCTAGATCGTACTCTGTCAGTTCTACGACCCACTTTGCTAACCTTTCTGAGGTTTCAGGTCGTCCTAGAATTTGCCGAAGAGGCTTTTCGGTGATTACAGTATTTGGATGTGCCTGGAAGTATGGCCTTAACTACCTTGATGCATGAACCAATGCTAATGCCAACTTCTCTGCATTTGAATATCTGACCTCTGGTCTATGGAGTGCCTTACTTACGATAAAAACTAGTATCCGTTGGCCTTCTTATTCTTTGACCAGCACAACACTAAGTGCTTCTTCACATACTGCTAAGTAAACATATAAAGTTTCTCCTTACCGACGAGCCGTCAATGTAGGCAGTTCAGCCAAGTACAACTTCAGCTCTTCAAAAGCCTTTTGGCTATCTTCATCCCAATGAAAAGGACTTTCTCTTCTCAAGATTTTGAAAAAGGGCAAGGCACGCAGTGCCGACCTAGACAGAAACCTGTTCAACGCTGCTATTCTTCGTGTCAGTCGTTGTACGTCTGTGATGCTTCTTGGTGGTTGCATTGCTTTTAGAGCATCCACCTTATCAGGATTGGCTCTAATCCCATATTTGGATATCATGTATCCTAGGAATTTGCCCGATCTGACCCCGAATGTGCATTTCTTGGGGTTTAGCTTCATTTGAGTTTGTCTTAACACATTAAATACCTATCTAACATCCAATAGATATTGATCAAGAGACCTGCTCTTAACTAGGAGGTCGTCCACATACACCTCCATGAATCTTCCACTCTGCTGGGCGAATATCTTATTTATAGTTCTCTAGTAAGTTGCTCCATCATTCTTTAAACCAAAAGGCATAGTGACATAGCAGTACGTCCCAAACTCCATAATAAACGAGGGTTTCTCTGCATCTTCGGGATCCATTGCGATCTGATGATATCACTTATATGCATTTAAATATGCAAACACTTCATATCCCACCATTGAATCGACTAGATGGTCAATCTTAGTAAGGCATAACAATCCTTGGGACAAGCTTTGTTGAGATCCGTGAAATCAACACACGTTCTCCAGCTCCCATCTGGTTTTTGACCGATCTTTGGATTTGCCAGCCATTCCGGATACAAAACTTCTTTAATAATATTGGCCTGTAATAGCTTGGTTACCTCCTTCTCAATAGCTGAGATTCGTTCAGAGGCAAAGTGCCTTTTCTTTTTCCAAACAGGCCTCATGTTCGGGTCTATGTTCAGCTTGTGTACTGTACGGCTAACTCTGGGGATAAACCTGGCATATTCTCTGTCTTCCATGCAAACACATCCTTGAATTCCTTCAAGAGATTTACTAAAAGTATTTTATGGGTGGCTGGAATCCATGTCCCCACGTTAACTGTCGAGTCCGCTTGTTCGTCCCATATACGAACATCTTCTGTCTGGTCTTCTGATGACCAGCTCTCCTCATCTTCCGGGAGTATCTCTTCAATGCTTACTTGTTGAACCATCATCTTTCCATTCACTGTCACAGTGTAGCAGCTCCTGGCTTTTTTCACATTGCCTTTGATTTCCACAGAGCCTTCCCCTATTGAGAACTTCATGCTGACATGAGCTGGTGATATTACAGCTTGAAGATCAATAAGTGTTGGTCTTCCCATGATCACACTGTAGGCCGAGGGAGCTTTTACGACTACATAGTTTACCATCAGGGTCCTGCCCTTGGTTCCTTCTCCGAAAGTGGTTGGAAGCTTAATCATGCCCAGTGGATGAACTGGGGGTCCGGAAAATCCGAACAGAGGAGCTGAGACGGGGGTGAGGTCGGCATCTTTCAACTCCATAGCTCAAAAGACATTATAATAGAGGACATTCACTGCATTACCTGTATCCACATAGATGCGCCTTGTCAGATTCCTGTTGATCACCGCCTCTATCACCAACCCTTCATTGTTTATCACCAACAGGAGAGAGTCCTTAGGACCATAGGTTACTTCTCCCAACAATCTTTGCCTTTCATTGGATTGAGTAGGAGCAGCAGACCTGCCACTGCTCATACCTTCAGCTCTGCTTGTATTGTTTGGCCCCTCTGAGATCGTATTGATCGTGTTTACGAGGCGGTTGTCCATCTGACCATCGGGGTCTAGTGAGTGGCCCCTTTTCGTCGAAACTCATCTCGGTTATCTCGATCATGGTAGTTATTTCTGCATTTAAACACACGTTGGCCGTGTGGTTCGGCTTTTTGAGACCGATCTACGACCTCGTCCAACTTCCCTTACATTATTGCCGTGTCAATATCTCTTATCAAATCACGACACTGCTCTGAGTCATGACCAATGTCCTTGTGATACTTACAAAACTTGTTGGGATCTCTCTTTTCCCTGGGTCCCCTCATGGGTGGTGGGACCTTGGCTATTCCCTTTTTCTCCATGATTACGAGGACCGGCTTGCGAGACCTGTTCAACAGGATGAAGTCTCTATCCTGTGGAGCTCCCTTCTTGCCCAGCCGATCTAAGACGGGTGCAGTTACCCGATGACTTTCTCTTCTTGTCTGATTTGTCTTCAGGCTTGTTTCTCTTTCCTTCACTTCTTTCCATCTCTCTTTTTAACCTATTTGCTTCTTCCCCATGGCAGTGCTTATAAGCCACATCTAGGCATTCTTCCATAGACTGAGGAAGTTTGTTGTTCAACTTGGCGCACAGCCGTCCCTCTCGCAGACCTGCCACGAAAGAGGCGACCAACAATCGATCATATGTATCTCGCACCTCTGCGGATTCTTCATTAAAATGTTTTATGAAGTGAAGGACGGTCTCATCTTGTCTTTGCTTTAAAGTGAGAAGATGAGTCTGATTTCTCTGGAACGGACGAGCTGCGATGAAAGCGTGGACGAACTTCCGAGTTAGGGCTCCAAAGTCAAATATCGACCTGAGAGGAATCTTGTTGAACCATTCCCTAGCTCTTCCTGTGAGCAGGTCTTACACTTCACCTTATTGGGAGCGTTGTATAGATTCATATGAGAGATATATTGATGCATATGATCATAGGGATTCTTAGACCCGTCATATGGCTCGATCTTGGGAATTTTAAACCCCACTGGTCGAGGATAGTTGTCGATGTACTCAGTGAACGGCGACGCACAGAGGAGTTCATCTGATTGTCTTCCGAGCAGAGCATCCAATTCGGCCCTAGCTGTGTCGTTAGGCTACTGATGAGCATTCCTCATCCATAGATGAAAACTAGACTCCACCACCTCTTGTTTCTTGTGATTTCCTGGTGGGAGGTCGGTTTCTGAAGGCTCTAGGGGATCTCTCCCCCTCAATGTTTCTTCAAACATAGCCTTGAGGGTGAAATTATCCATGTTTTTCAAGGCTTCCACCAACACCTGGTTGGCTAGATCTTAGAGAACCAGATCAGGTTGATGAGTCTGATCCTCAGCAGGGTTTGCACCATTTTGAGCGGCCGTAGTCTGAAATTCTCTCTGGGTGGTGGTGGCTCCACCTTGTTGAGTTGGATCTGTCTGATCTGTGACAGCTTTCTTGTTGGTATTCTTGGCTATTGCTGATGAGAATCGATTCTAGGATTTTTTGATCGATCTGTCAAAAGGAGACCCTCCTAGCGCCAATTGACAATGTTGGATCTCGTTTGTCAATAAATACGGGCCGTATCTCTCCTTATGATAATGATTCAAGATCTAAAACCCTAAATCTCTAAAACAATATAGAACGAGGGATGATTTTGTGTACTTTGAGACTGAGCTCGAGAGTTGCTTTTCTCGAGTTGCCTACGTATATATTGAAATCAAGTCTTTCGTAGTTTCTTAGGATTGTTTATATATTGAGATGTTTTATCCCTTTCCTTAGGGGACGGTATATAAGAGAGATATACAATTAACAATGGTAACAATTGGCAAAAATGTATCATGGAAACACAATAAACTCATTTTTCATGGATTGCTATTTGGAAATTAAATGGCCCGATGTGTTATTAATTTTTCTTGTGGATGTTAGGTCATAAATCCCTCTTGGTGGGTCGCCTTCTATTCGCACAATATCTGACCAACTCTTTTATATGTCAAATTTGTAGCCATGAAGATGACACCTCTCTTCATGCATTGCGGGACTGTGTGTGGCCTCAACATGTATTGAAGAGAGTGCTGCCCAGGAAATATTGTAATATTTTCTTCTCTGCGTCAAATGCCCATGGATATTCAGACAATCAAGAGGCACTATAACGCCCAGACCACAGGCGCAGATTTGCAGCATTAAAAAAAAGTCATAAATGGTCAGGTCAACTGCTTAGAGCCAGTCGTCCTCGTTTGTCTTAAAAAAATTAACTTAAAGTTGACAATACCTTTAAGTCTCACACTTATATAGAGAGTGCGGTTTGCATTAAATGAGTCATAAATAGTGCAGTGGCTAATCTGCTTCAGGCCATTTGTCATAAAAGTGACAAGAATGACACGGATTGTGAGCTTTTATATGCTCATACTTATATTGGGGTGAGCATTTTATTATTTTACCGATGTGAGACTTTACATGCACAACCAGGTTGTGGTTTAGTGGAATGAAGCGGTTCTAGATGAAGATCAGTCTACATAGGAACATGCTTGGTTTATCATGTCCCAATTCCCTAAACTCCCCCCAACAATAGTTTTCTTTAAAGGGAAGAAGATGTTATGACTTGGGAAATTCGATTGAAGAACTAGCCGTTAAATTAGTTGGTTTGCTGGGAGCTGCTGACATCATCATTTTTCTGTTGGATGACATCAATCGTCTTCTCTTAGGTCAAGTGAGCCGGCGGTTGTATGAGCTCGATTAAGAGCTGTATTTAGTATAAATACCAGTAACAATATAATAGCTATCCAATTTGTGAATTAATAAAATGTTACATCTTTTATCTCTAATCTTCTCCGTTGTTCTCCTCTCCCCAAACCTTTGTTCTTCATTCTGCTCAAACTCCTCGGTTCGTTTCCGTGAATGAAATGATGATTTAAAAAAACGATTGTTCACGGTTCATAAAATGAATGAATCATTATAACCCCTCGTTTTTTTCCCGAAGGTAGTAAATAGTAACCAGCTATTTAACCTCCGGTTAATCGAATTGTTGTCTCGTAAGACAATCCAGACATATTTAATATAATTTTTTATGGGGGAATGAGGGAGAAGGACACAAATATTTCATCAATTAAAGGGAATAGCAGTTTTTTGAAACTTTTGCATAAAAGACAAAACTTTTTTTTTCTGGCGCCTATTTAAAAAAAACAACACCACACATTCTCTCTTATTCATCTTTCTTAAACACTCATATCTCTCGATCTAGAACTCCAAATTTGAAAATTATTTCATCAATTTTTTTAAATTTTTTTTATGCTCTTTATTTTGAGACCACATTCAACATATTCCGATGTGATTTCAGAAAATCCTCTGTCAAAATTCAATATTGTTCGAAATTCACAGTCGAAATTCATTGATTTTCGGGATTCACGGAGGAGATTCACTGAATGAATTTTCGACAGTGAATCTCACGAATAACGATGTAATTATATCGAACAAAGTCTCAAAACAAAGAATATCAAAAAATAAAAAATTCAGTAAAATTTTTATCGCATTTAGAGATCTAAATCAAAAGATATAAGAGTTTGAAAATAAGAGATGAAAGGGAAAAAAAAAACAATTTGGAACAGGCGTTCCAGCCAGCACGTCGGATTAAAATTCTTTATTTTTTCGTTTTGTCTTTTGAACTATAAAAATTATTAAAATTGTCCTCCGTATGGACTGTCCTTAAAAATATTCATTATCCCTGATTCTTCATTTTATTATTATTATTATTATTATTATTATTTTTTTTTTTTTTTTTTTGTGCGTATCAAGACGTAGTTAGTAATCCTCCATCATCATCGTGTCCGTTTCATTCACCGAAACCTTTTCTTTGCTAATTTCTGACCTCACTTTTGATCAAAACGCCCATCTTGCTTTTTCTGAATATCGACCATCAATTCCCGCCTCATTTCTAGCATCTTTCTTTTCCTCTGTCTTCCTCATAATTTAATCTTACTCCGTTTGACTTTGCCTGGAATTTGATTATTTTGCCTACTATTTTGAACCCTCAATTTACCCCCAAGTTCTGTGTTTGACCGGAATCAAGGGTGTTTTTTTTTTTCACCTTTTGATTTTGATTTGTACAAATCGCAATCCCGCATATACATACTGTGCATAAATATTTTGGAATTTGGGGGTATTTTTTTTGGGGGTTTGAAAGATGAGCTTTCAAGATTTGGAATCGGGTCGGGTAGCTGGGCCACGTCGTGATTATTACATGAATGGGAAACAAGATCCTACCCAAGCCGTGGTTTCTGGGATTTTCCAGATCAATACGGCGGTCTCCACTTTTCAGAGGCTAGTTAATACCCTTGGTACCCCTAAAGATACACCGGAGCTCCGTGCAAAACTGTAAGTTTTACTACTTTTACTGCAATTTATACCACAATTTGATTGACTTGTGCTGAAATTCAGGTTTTTTTTGTATTGACAAAAGAAAATATTTTTGGTCGGCTTTCATTGACCCTGCGCATATTGATTCTGTCTGGCAAGTGTTGTTGACTGCTTTGGTTATTATGTGTTGTGTCTTGCATGTTAAGTGGGTGCAGCTGGGACGCTGCATTGCTTGCCTTGATTTTCAGCACACTTACAGCTGGTTTTGCTTGTATTTCTTCTTTATTTGTTAAAAACAGCGTGTTTAGGGGTGATTTTAGAGTAAATTGTGTGATTAGGGTAAGAGGGGAGGGGACAAGTATTCTGCTACTCAGGACTTGGGCTTCTAACATATAAATGATTTAAGTGGCGTTGATAAGCGCCGAATTCCATCTGATTTCATCCATCTTGTACATTAGGAAATGACTGGAATGGGGATAATGTACAAGTACAATCACAGCCCTGGTAGATTTATGCACCCCAAAACATTATATCCCTTAACTTGAAAACAAAAAAACTCCAACTTCAGAAATGAACATGAAAATTCTCATCTAACTTGCAGCATATGGAGACTAGTGAGTTTCCCGGTGCGTTTCAAACTATCCTCTTCTGACTTTTTTCAGCCATATTTGATTTCATCTTTGGCGCCCGGGCGCCCCCTCTAACTTTCTTCTGTTGTTCTCCTTTGTACCATACAAAAAACTGCTGATACAACAAAAACTTGTGCAGCCACAACAAACCTTTTTATGGTAATTTTGCATCCATTCCACAGTGCATTCCTGTCACAGACTCACAGGTAGCTGCCCCACATCCAGCCCATAAAAGACCTTGGATAACACTCGCTTTGTGAATCTGCAAAAGTACTAAGTTTCCATTCTTCAACGACAGAACACAGCATCACCTGGAATCATCCAATTCTAAGAGTTTGTCCGTATTAGTCTTCTTAAACAATTACCATATGCAGGTAGCTGCAGTATGAAGGTATTTTTTGTACATTAAATTGTTTTTATCCTACAGAGCACTGTTTGTTGCTCAAAAGACTTATATGGTAAAAAAGCCTCCTTTTTTCCAGGAGTCGAGCCAATCTGTTTCAGTATACATTCGGTTGAAAATGATTTAGTGTGTTTACCCCATGTCATTCCTAGTATTTGTATAGTCCTGTAACTTGGATACTGTAGCATCAATAGGAATTCCTGGCTATTTCTTTTATGTGGAAGAGCCAGGATCAAGGTACTAGGCTTTTGAAGTGTAACAAACTATGATGAATGGATGCTGAAAAACATCTTTGGTAGAGAAGGCCATTGGCAAAAGTATTCGGGACTACATATGTTGTTCATTCAGCCCTGTTTTCTAACTTCTTACAGCTATGGCTGGAAGATTTTATTAATTCAGTTCACAAGATTGGTTTGTTGGCTAGAGCAAGGTATGGTTTTGAGTCCGTGGGAAGCCTGTTGTAGTTAGTGAAGGGGCGGGGGCAGCATTGTATTACACATCTATGGAGTTTGGGGAAGGTGGGGCATCTCAGCACCAATGTACAGAGAGAGTTATGTTAGACATCTAGCCTCTTTTTTTAACTTGAACGCTTGACCTCAGGTCACGCAGCAACTGCTTTTATCATTGTGCTAAGCTTCTCTTTCTGATGCATTATGGTCTTAGAAGGGGATAATGTACAAAAAATTCTTAGTTCTTATACATCAAGTTACTACACCTATTGAATCCCACCCAAATTTTCTTTTTGGTTAAAGTATTGCAAGTTTGTGTCATTTTTTGAAATTGAAGGGTGTGTTTACAAAACCTAAATTTTTTCAGTGAGGTCTTGTGTATTTATGAATAAGTATAAGAGAGAGAAATAAACTGTTTGCCGGTATTTTCAAGCTTGACTGAAACTACTTTCAATTTAATGAAGAATTTGCAAGTTGTTTGGAAATGTGATCGTGGGAGTGCTTTTTACAGGACTGCTTGATTATACCAGTTGAGGTCTAATGACAGAGTAATATCAGTTAGCAGTGTTTTTGCAGCCTTTTAAACACTGAAAGCTGGCATACTACTGGTGTGCTGATGGATAAAAGCCTTAAATATTGCTTGACTTTGTTTGTTTGTTTGTTTTGGCACTTAACCTTCGTTTATGATGAAAATCCCCTCCCTTTATGACAATTTAAGTAATTGAACCTGAATAAATCCTGTTTGATATTTCAGATTGTCTGTCTGGGATTAATCTTTCATAATGCTTATGTGTAAATTCCTACTAATGCAGCCACAAGACAAGGCTGCACATTGGACAATTAGTGAAGGATACCTCGGAAAAACTTAAACAAGCAAGTGAGACTGACCACCGCAAGGAAGTCAGTGTAAGTCTGCGTATTGGGGTTTTGACTGACTTCGTTAAGAGTCCAAATGGTCGTTATTTTCTTTTTCATTGCGCTACATCCTGCCTTACTTTTACCCTTTCAGTCTGTTTTCCTTTTTTTTTTTTTTTTTTTCTTGCTTTTGATTGTCTGGGAATCTCATGTCGTCATCTTTATCTGCAGGCCAGCAAGAAAATTACTGATGCGAAACTGGCTAAAGATTTCCAGGGTGTCTTGAAAGAATTTCAGAAGGCTCAGCGTCTGGCAGCTGAAAGGGAGACAGCTTATTCTCCTTATGTTCCTCAAGCTAATCTTTCTTCCAGGTATCAGTTGTGGTGGAAGTGAAGTTGTATATTGGGAAAGGAATGTCCCTAATGATCGGAATCTAATTACCGTGTCTGTTGTCAAGGATTTACTTTTTGAACCTACAAGTGCAACAACAAATGTACATCTTCTTTTCACTTTGTCTGGTCTATGGTGTAATATTGATGTTGCGTTTGTAATTCTTTTGATTTGGCAGAAACACAGCCAATGAAATAGATACAAGTTCAGACAGGTTCCCTGAACAGCGTGCACTCCTTGTGGAATCTAAAAGGTGCCCGCCCCTCCTTACATGTCTTGTGTTCAACTTTGGTATTAGTTCTTTTTTTGTGACAATTTTTTGGCATGCAGGCAGGAGGTTATCCTGTTGGATAATGAGATTGCATTCAACGAAGCTATCATAGAGGAAAGGGAGCAGGGTATTCAGGAAATTCAACACCAAATCGGTGAAGTGAATGAGATATTTAAAGATCTTGCAGTGCTAGTCCATGAACAAGGGACAATGATTGGTAAATTGAGTTTATATCACGTTACATTATGCTTTTGATGCTGTGTTGAATGTTTACAAATACCCTGATGTTAACCTCCAGATGACATTGGTTCGAATATTGAGAATGCTCACGCAGCAACTGGACAGGGGAAATCACAACTTGCTAAGGCGGCTAAGACCCAAAAATCAAATTCTTCTATGGTAAGTTGTCATTTGTGTCTTTTTCTTGTTATTATTGCTTGCTTTTGGGTCTGGGGTGATCAGCCTTGCTTGTTTACTATTTTTTGCAGGCATGCTTGCTTCTGGTCATTTTCGGGATTGTGCTTCTGATACTGATCATAGTACTTGCTGCCTAATTTGTAACATCTTTGCCGCATATGCATGATGTGCCGTGGTGCAACAATTGGGGTAGTCAAAGTCGTTTACCAGAGCATGATTACATCAAATGCAATCTGGTGATATTTGAGCGTATAGGAGAAGAATCATGTGTGAAGTACTGAATTTCTGGTGTGGGGGTTGTGTATATCGTGTTTTAAAAAAAGAAAATTCTGTTGTTTTCGAGATGTCATATTCTGTTTAATTTTTTTCTCTAAAAATAAGGGTTTTTCACACTTTGGATTTGTTGATTTGTTGCATATGTTGTCATTGTATCAGAATGTTGGTTCCCCCGTGTGCTGATTAGACAGACATTTGAGCGAACGATTCATTTTTATGGTGTTTTCTTCAAAACTCGTTCCATTTCCCGTCTTGATTTTTGTCATTCCAACGTTTCCATTCCTGCTGTTTGTCCAATAAGTAGCCTATTCCACCGGTAGTGTACTTGGTATACATATTTGGTTACAATAAATAAATCAAACAAAAGGAAGGATAATAGTTTGACGATGAATATATATAACATAGACCTCTTCCTCTTGCCTAACTTTGAGACTGGTTAGCAGGAAACCCTGCATTTTACAGTCCCTCCATAAGAAAGTGATGAGAGGTTAATCGAGTAGAAAAGTAGGCATTCCAGCGTGGATTACTTTCGCTTTTCGACCATTTGAAGGGTGTTATCGGAAATCAACCACATTATTGGGGAATCGAACCAGCCGACCTCCAGAACTTATAATCAAAGCTGCCGCACTACACACACATGCCGCTTGCCATGTGCAGGCCATATATCAAGGATCGGTAAGTAGAGACTTTTAATGGTAGGGTTTACCATTTTTTTTTTCTTAAGATGGAGGGAATTTCAGCACGACAATATTTGTTATACAAAACATTTGATCAGTGTCTAGGTCTTAAACATTAATAGATTAAAAAAAAAAAAAAATTTAAAAAAAATGAAGACATATTACAACATTCTACCAAATTCCAAGCAATTCGACTAGGAAATAAATGGGCAGCTTCCAAACAAACACGTAACACGTTCATTTTGAGATGCAAGGTCAAAAAAAGTTGAAACAGGTACACGCTACAACAGGATGATTCGCTTGAGAATCAGAATCATGTTAACTAGATAGTCTAGATACAGCTACTATTTATCATCTTTTTAGCTTTTACCTCCTCCGACAGTGAGATTTACATGTACTATACTTGGCCATTAGACATTTTCGGGTTCTGAGGAGAGATTTCCCATCTGCTCTGTGAGTTGTTCCAAATGCTGAGAAGCATTGTCACCCCTTCTGTTAATCTGTGTTTTCGTTTCCATTCCTCTAGAAATATCTTCAAGGTTGGAGGAGTTTAACTCCTCAGATTCAACAGACAAGGAAGGGCTTTCGAGAAACTTCTCCCAAAATGGATCGACAGAACCAGGAAGATCATCTTCCATGTCATCGAGCAGTGTGGTATCCCAGTCAATTTGAGTATCAGTATCAAAATCACCGCCATCCAGGTGTAACTGCCCACCATTCATATCTAATGACGTTGGATCCAAGAAAGCACCGTTATTTGGTTCTGTATGCAATATATCATTACCTTCTGGAGTAATATCTGGTAGTGGACAAAGCTGGGGCATCATCATATCTGGCGGTGACCGATAATCAACAGAAGGCATACTCTGGGACCCACCCCCGATTTCACTATTTGAACCAAAGAGATGTGACTGTATATCAGCTGTGGCGTTTGAAGAGCTTTGAGCGGCGGGGACTGCTGAAGCTGAAGGCAGGGAACATGGAGGGACCTCATGAAGAGTCACTCCTGAGACATGGTTATCTAGCCTGGGAGAAAGTTCAAATTTCATAAGTTGCTTCAGCATCGTTTTAGCTGCCTCATTGATCAACGGTTGGTACTTGATAATCTGCCCATCATTAGCAATGGCTTGATCATCTGAAAGATGATCATCCGGTTTCAGCCTACGCTTTTTGCTGCCTTGAGTTATGCGTCGGTTGCTATCATTTTGCTGCTGCACAAATTGCGCCAAAAATCCAGGGCTGTTCACTGCCTTTGCCAAGAACGACATCATTTGCTGTTGCCGCTGTTCCATACCTTGCATTTTCTGAACCATTGTCTGCATCTGACTGTCAGTAGCTTGTTGTTGTTGCCTCAAGCGTACGAGCTCCTGCATGAGTACATTTTTATCTCTTTTAAGCCTCTCAACTTCCTCCTCAAGCCCGAATTTTCCAACCTCAACGCAAGCACCAACTGATGTGCTTTGTCCATGCACTTGCTGAGGCTGCTGAACATGTCCATGAGCAGGTTTACGACGACTGATAGTTTTCAGTAGGTGCTTTTGACCTCTTAAAAACCCTTCATTTGCAAACTCCCAGCGGTCTGGATCAACCTTCCTAAACCCCTATTACCCGCAATTGACGACAAGCACAGTAAATCAACAGTACATGAATAACAGAAAGATTGAAGTCACTGAATATATGTATTATGAAGCATTAGTTGAAAACATGCCAAAGCGACCAGAATTGTGCAATTTACAACATCAAGTTTAAAAGGAATAATAAGCTTCACCATTACAAAGAGAAAATATTAATATTTTGAATGTATCACTACAGTGGAACTTAATTTTGTCCTAAAATTTCTCCGCTAGTCTCTGCAATGTAATTCCTACAAGCAAAATTTTCTTATTTTCTTGAGTTATTTCCTTCTGCCCGTGTCCTTTTTTCTTCTCAAGCCAATCATTATACCCCAAACTGTGCAATCACAAGCACATTTCACTTAACTTTCATTGAAAGATACATTAAAATCTACCTTTGTACACTCATTCATTGTCAATGATTACCAATGAATTGCCCAAAAGACATCTTTAAAAACAGATATAAAGCACGCCAATGCAGAACAAAAGCATCACCAATGAGGTCTCTCACAAATACACATATATTCCTATGGATCACCAAAGCCTAAGCTTTAGCATGACACAATTGTAGACAAAATCCACAAAAAAGTCCTTGACCAACAGAGTAAAGTTATTTAAGGGTAATCGTTACTTACAGGCTCTTCAACATAGTCCAACTAGTATGTCGTAATGTTATCTCCTGTAAGAAAACTTGCAATATGAACTTTACAACTAAGAAATTCCATCTTACTAGGATTAGGCTGAACTCTGCAAAAGAAATTGGTTGCAAACACACCAGATGAAATCAGAGGGAGCAGCGCTATGGAGGATAGGCTGGGATGGTAGGTGAATCTAATCTAAAGAGGGTGTAATGCAACCGACCAATGAGCCAATGCCATGAGTGAAACGAAAAAAACTGTATTTTGTCCTGTCGTACAAATAGAATCACGTCACTGTCTGGTGCAATGAGGAGCCCTTATGATATACTCACATTGTTACGGCTGCCTAGTGCCTACCAACTATAGGGCCTTTACTACCAAGAGTGCTATAAACTTTTTAATACCTTAGATACAGGATATTGGGTGGTTAAAAATAGTATGGTGCAACACGAAAATCCCTAGATATGCTTTTATGCTATGGCTTCGCCTGTTAGCAAAGATTGAATACGCTTGATAGTTTATGCAAAAGTATTACTGTAAGCAACACACGTTACTTCTGCCAATGATGTCCTGAAAGCCACACCTCCTAGCATTTTAATTAATCTATTTTATTTGGCAGGAGAGCAATAAGAGTTTGCACAATGGTGGTAGTGTGTGGGTGGGTGGGTGGGCGGGCGGGAGGGGGTTGTCACTTATGCAAGAGATTGTGACATGCATCAACTTATTTGCTGGTACCTGGAAGGGTGTAAGGAAGTCAAGTAGCAACTGACAGCTAAGCTTGATTGTATTATTTTTATTTCTCACAATTTCTTAGCAGGATACAGTAGGATTCTCATCTGAATTTCGGAGAAATGTATTTTCAGATGAGACCTCCTCCCTCTAATGCAGGCAGTATAAAGGATATCCATAAGAACCCCCACTCACCCATCATATATTTCAGATCCATAATTACAAGTTAACATATAATGTAGCCCAAACTCTCAGCATAAATGTAGCTCTCTTTTTCAGAATGTTCAGGAAAACAGGGTGGTGAATACACCACACAAGAATCATTCAAATTGCCATGAAACTTCTTTGTAGCCTCTTTAATATTCACACATGTAGGCCGAGGGGCTAATCAATTTTCCTGATCTTTGACAAAGACAATACAATCCAATAGAAAGACTCATTGAAGAACTAAAAGGGACCAGCTTTTCTTCTTTTATTTGTATGTGTGCTTAAGTAGACAAGCTTTGCTTTAACCAATGCACAGCATTTCTTCACATAAGTATTTCCACATAAAACAAGGCAAAAACCTGGACACCATCTACAATCATTCGGAGATTCAATCATTATACATGATACATCCTTTTTCTAGTTTAAGGAAATACTGGAAATAAACTTCTGTCTTGTACGTTTGGAAAATGGAAATAACCATGCAATTTTCTATACCAAATGACGCTGTGGCACAATTAACACTGTACAGTCAAAAGTACATTTTCACGCAAGAACAACATAGTTAAAGAAACTAAGGCATAATGAGGTCTAGCAGTACCTCTGTGCTTTCTCAAGTCATTAAACAACCTTGACACTTAAAGTAAACGAACCATCTAATAAACAAACCACTATCAATCTAACTGTCCAAACATGTTAGCTTGGCATATTAAGTGGCATGAAATTCACTTCTCAGAACTAGAATATACGCTCTAATGTTCTAGCAGTAACATTCTTTTCATATATCTTGAACTCAATATGTGCTTATCATAATCATATAGACATATGAATTACTATTACATGCAGGACATTCTTCAAGAAAAAGACACCTTCACTGCACAATTTTGATGCTGTAAGAAGTGCTCTCTATGTTATGTTACAAAAAAAAAAATTATATATGATATCCAAATTGCTAATACTACAACATGAAATCACTGACTCAACATGTCATCAACGAGAGAAAACATTCAGAATTTCCTTTCGCCTATTCTGCAGAATGAAGACTGCGTTTATAGCTTTCTTTCATGTTCATTTATTCCATAAAGTGTCCAAATATAACTGCCTCTTCCTCCCAGATTTGTCTCCAAGGCAGCCACTTCTTCACCACCCAAAAGATAATAAACCAAAACAACTACTCTAAGTGGAATTGACTAAAAGCATCCATCAACAAATACTGAATCGGAATCTTTTCATCAAGCAGCGTCTTCTTTATCAAAGCATCAGATTCTTTTCTAAATCAACAACTGCCAGAGAAAACACTACCAAAATGATAAACCCAAATCTAAAAGAAATGGCGGGGGTAGCCCTCCACAAACAATTTGAAGCTGAGCTTAAAACCCTTACATCCACACTACAAAAGAAATTAACCGAACTAGAAAAAAATACATGACAATGGAAATGGCTTGATGACACGATTTGGGCGTTCATAAAATTCACGGAAAATGGGGGACAAACACGAAAACAGGGAAAACCAGAAAAATTAAAGGAATAACTCACATAGGTGTTTAACTGCCGAACGAAGCTAGAGAAATTATTGTGCTTGAAATACTTGGGAAGAAGATTGCGCCCAAACTCCGGAGGGTCCCACACAACGAAGCTATTATTGGTGGAACTCCAGGACACAATATTGTTGGTGCTAGGATCATCTACCATCTCGTATGTTTTCACAAGGAAAGGCGGAGGAGCATTTGCGCTGGGCATCGGAGCGGGAGGCGGCGCCTGAGGTTGAGAAGCACCGTATCCACCGCTCTCCGAAGGTGACGCCTCCATTACCGGATGAAATCCGTCGGCGACTTCAACAATCAAGAAGCAAAGATTTCAAGGAAAATTTAGGAATGAGTTTCAATTTTCAAATAAAGAGGGAAATTTGTGCTGGAAAAACGGACTCTAGGTTTTTCAGTGAGAGATATATTATACAGGGTCGGTCTGCGCAGATGAGTGTACGGATTTTGGGCTAAATAAGGAAATAAATATACCGAGCATCTTATTCTTGGAGTATATTCTAATTGATTTTCAGATCAATTTGTCCGACTAATTCGAAGTTTTCTGAATCATGTTGATAGAACCTGACTCTTATTTTAGCGGTAAGACACAACCAAAACTCTTTCAACATAGCTATCTTATTAAGAGATAAAAAGCCACCAAAAGTTTCTTTCAACATAATGATCTTACTCCTGAGTAAAGGCGACCAATTATGTAACAGACTGTCTCAGAATCGACTCTTACTACGGCGATGAGTTAACCAAAAGCTCTTTCAACCAGGGGCGGTTTTACTTAATAACAAATGGGTCACCCAACCCACTAAATAATATTACATTGGAATTTTTTTTTAGGTACACATTTTATATATGTACCGACCTCATTATTTTTATATAGGAAAATTTTGGTATAAATCCACAATTCCCCCGAAATTAAGCTTTAATCCACACTCCTTTTTTTAGTTGCAATAAGAGCAAAATAATTTGGTTCGGACTAAATTACCCTTATTACCACACGTCTAAACGTTGAACACACTACCATCATTCTAAATCGCAGATCCATCCGCCAAATATGTTTCTATCAGATGAAGACGCTGAAGATAAGCCCCTGAAAGCGTAGAACGGCGGTGTTAGCATGACGGCGTCGCAGAAATTCATCGAGGCTGCAAGAATTGAATGACGGGTTGATCATATTCTGCGGGCAGAACGAGTTGTCGAGGCAAGTGGCTTTGGAATTGTATCTGTCAATTTTGGTAGCATAATTTTGGTTTTACGGCAACGGGAGTCGTGAATTAAACATTCAGAAATTGGAACTAGACATTGCTCCTTTATGGGTGAGATTATCTGCTTGGGCTTGTATGAAGATATTAAGACTATGGAGTTTGGATTCAATGATGTCATCCAGGGGCGGCTGCAGGAATTCCGGGATGGGGTCAGGGATCGAGAGTAGCACCGTCATATGACGATAGTTTTATCTTTTTTTAGAAACATTTGTAGGTCAAAAGCAAAAAAGAGTCGGTCAGTTGAAAATTAGAAAATAATTAGTATGTCTTCCTATTTATCTATATAAATATACCTAGGAAATTTTTTTTTTTATTTAATAAGGGGGTCAAGTGCACCCCAAACCCAACACTTAAAGCCGCCCCTGATGTCATCAATATATCTCATGCTGGGTCTTCTCCGTAAGCAAGTTGGTTTAGTCCTATCCTTAATGTTAATGTTGCTAACTGGTTTGATGGCACTCTTTAATTTTCAAAAAGAAACTGATATTTCAAATGACTTTTATTTTTCTACGCAAGATTCTTTGCATGAATGTATGAGGGAGGCTTTATGTTATGTGTTGTACAATGAGTACTATGGTTTTGATTAACAGGTAAAAGTGCTTATGATAACCAAGAAATGCTAGATTTTGGAGCCTTTTGTATTTCTCCTTGGGTTTTTTCTTCTTTTCTTTTCCCATGCAATTTTGGGTTTGCATAGTTTAATTGTGCAAAATTGAAAAAACATAACTTATACGGTGCAGAAGAAAGTTAAATTCATTTATGTTTAAGTAGTGGATGTACTTGTATTTCCTTTATAATCAAGAGGCTTCTTCTGACTCGTTTACTTTTTGCAGAATGAGATATCATTAGCTAAAGCAAAAAAAAAAAAAAAAACTCGGAGAACCGATTGGTGACATGCTACTTGGAAAAACTGTAGGTTTCTGGCTTCTTTTCCTTTTGGTTCCTTCTCCCTCCCCTAACCCTTTTCTCTCTTTGTTCAGATATTGTCAACATAAGAAAGTGAAAGAAAGCATTGATGAGTATGGTTTTTCATAGTACTTTGTACTATAGCTTTAGTTGTTTGCTTTGCACTTGGTTATAAATTTAACTAAGATGCTTTGTGATTGAGCTGAATTGTGAGTTTATACGGCCGATCTTGTGATATCGATTAATATTGTGATGATCGATACCGATCATCGTGATTGTGATCACGATCATCGTGATATTGATCATCATTACGGTATTGTGTTATGGGGCTGAGGTCGACGCTTGAAACCAAAGGCGGAGATCTACGAGCTAATGTTCCAAGAAGAGACTAATGCTCCTTGGTAATGATCTATGAATTGAGATAGTGTACAAATGTTAAATCATTTGGTGTAGAGGTTGACTTTATTGAGAAAATGTTAAACCATTTGGTGTAGAGTTGGAGAGAAGAAGATGATGGTAGCAATCGACATTGTCGAGATTTTTAGGTGCTTAGATAATCCTTTCCCTGATGTAACTTAATTATCATATATGTTGATGTTAAAGTTGTTTATCAAATATTTTGTAATTTTTTTTCCAATGTGATTGAATGTGTTATTTCAAAATACACAAGTTTTTTGGGCGTTAATGTGATTACATTATTGTCCAAATTATTTTTAGTTTACGGTTTGTTTCCGTTTTAATCCATAAAGGAATATAGGATGTCGGTGTTGTTGTAAAGCTGGCCGAGTCCATAATTTTTGGCTAATCGTATACTACTAATGGTAATGGTAATGGTGTCATTGTGTTTGTTAATAAAATATGTTACTGTGATACTGATACTGTTATTGTGTTAGTGTAAACGCTGCGATTATTCAGATTTCAAAAATTATGTCGAAAGGGTATCATATGAGATCTCAAAATGAAGAGAAAAAAATACGAACTTTGGTAAAAGAATTTTGATGATTGGTGTTCTAATCAAAAGTTATGGTCGTTTATAAGAAAAACGCTCCGAATAATGCAAATATTTTTTCGTCTTTTAAAATTTACGTCAGAAGGGTATCGTATGAAATCTCAAAACGAAGAGGGAAAAAGTATGAATTTTGGTGAAATTTTTTTGATGGTCGGAGTTCTAAATCAAAAGTTATGATTGTTTGAAAAAAAAAAAAAAAAAATTTGACTTGCGCCTGGAAGAGTTTCTGGACCAAATGAACCAAATATGAACATGGGACGCGCGCTCCTATTTGTAGAGTAAGTGTATTTTTGTTCATCTGAATTTTTTTTTGGCCTTTTTGCAACTAAAAAAATGAGTGTCCTGTTTATTTATTTTGTATTGAAAAGTGGACTTTTGACTCATTCCCTCTTTTTTGACCCGTATCATTAAATTCCTAGAGCCGCCCCTGCTTTCAACATGACAAAGTTCTTTCATCATGACGCTCTTACTTGTAAGTAGCGCTAACTAATAAATATTTCTTTCAACATGACGCATCATTAAAAAATCGAACGTGCGACATCCCTAGATATTTTCAAGTCACCTACCACTTGAGCCAAACTATTTGATTTGTCATTGAAATATTAAAATGTTCATAAATCATATCTTTTTTTTTTAAATACTTATATTAATTTATTTATTTAACTAGAGATAAATTTCTTCCCATTTAACACATTCTTACTCCAAATATTTTTGGTAGCCTTCAAAGGCATCTCAATAAATATACTAGGATACTAAATTGAGGGGGCACCATATTTCTTTCGGTTGATTTATCTGACATCACAATGATATATATATATATATACTTACCTGTGCCCCAAATTGATTTATACATATATTCACGCTATATAAAGATCATTTTTATGAAGGTTGATCCTAGAATCGACCGTCCCTAAGTCGATTCTCTCCATAATGTGTGGTGCATTAAATAACCACCTGTTTTTCCCATTGAAGTGTTTTTATCCGCTACATAAGAACATTTTCCCCAGTATACATACATTTTTAGTTACAGACATGAAAAAAGTGAAGTGAAAGAAAAAATAAAATCGAAATAAATATGTATAAATCAATTCATAATAATTGATCATCACCCTTAAAAAAAAAAAAAAAAAAAAAAAAAAAAAAAAAAAAAAAAAACTAAAAAACAATTCCTATTCCAAAATTGTCTTAATCCGAAGTCTAAAATAAATAAATAAATAATACAGTAGTTCTTATGTATACCAAAAAAGATCTCATCTATACTTTGTATAACAGATCCTTCTCACCCCTTCCCTCTGGTTGGACTTCCAGATTATAGTGAATTAATTAACAAGCGTTGACTGAGCCAATCGAACTAACCGAGCCAACTGCATTTTGAGTCGAGCCAAATCAGTCGGTCAGTCAGGAGTATGCTGCTTGCAGCCCTTTGGTCCAAAATGCAAGGTGCCACGTTTCACCATTTTCCGACACAGGTAGCAATAGTGATTTTGACATGCCCAGCAAAACACATGATTGTTGTTGTTAACCTGTCAATATACTTGATACAATTAGACAGAAAACCAATGTACCTTTAGTGTTATGGTGCAACTGTCTGAATTTTTCTTTTCTTTCATTAAAAAACAGACATGTGTGTAAGTTGCTCCAAATCTATAATCACATGGTAAAACGTGATGCATGTCGTGGTAGGCGTGGTGCCACAGTAAGTTGGATGTGATACATTGAAAGATCCCTTTTGAAAATAGAATGCTACGTCGATAAAGGATAACAGAACAAAGGTTTGAATCGTTTTGTCAAAGGTTTGTAAGTAACAAGAACCAAACTCTGCTATAAAAAAGACATACACTGACCTTAACATTCATTTGACGACAATTAGGGCACTCGTGGCCACGAAGATCCCCCTGCATTTCTGCTAGTATCTGACCCATATATTGTCGACCATTTATCTGATTTTCCCAAGCTTGAATTGCTTCAGGAGGGAATAGTTCACATTTGCTCTCCCTTTAAATGACAAGAACATCATCAATTGTTTGTCCCCTAAAAAAAAATGAGATAGAAAAAACAGGAAAGAGAGCAGTTTCAGTCAATTCTCAAAGTACATCATGGACCCACCTGTAATGATCATATCCTTCAATAGCCTGCTCGCACCGGTAGCAGAAATACTGCCCACAATTCTGACATACCATTTTGTTGCAACCTTCACTCTTTGATATAGCCATTTTACATGAAGGACATTTCTTTGATGACCGTTCGATTATCTCCAGGTTAAGCTGCTCGTTTATCATATCTTGTACACGTCTATGTTGGTCACTTCCCAGTTGAGATGACTTCTGTCTTTCCTATGGTTTTAGAAATGTTTTACTAATCAGCTAGACAACCTTAAAAAGTTCAAAACTTTATGCACGTACATACGTGCCTGTAAAATACGGTTTCATTTCTGGAGTCATACAAGCAACCCCAACATGTCGCCGTTCCTGCAAAGGGTACAAAACTAAAGAAGCATTTCGGACACAGAGCATGCTGATCTTCATCTTCTATGCAGATTGTTTCACATCTTGGACAGTAAGTAACATCAGACATTGATTCTAATGATTTCTGCAATGTCATGGATTCCCAACGTTCAAATTCCTCCTCACTGAGTAATCTTCTCAAAAGCCCAGGTGGAATCATGTGGTCACACTTGGCATCGGGACATTGTAGTTTAGTGACCGTACCCTCTTTTACATGGATATCTGAATATGTTTTCAAGCAGTTCAAGCAGAAGAAATGCTTGCAAGGCAACGTAACAAAATCCGTGCCTGTAACAGAAAATAAAGATACCCGAATAAGAAGCCAAAAACAAGAAAACAAGTTACTAATGCAGAATTACCGGTAAGTGTTGGAAAACTCGCATACCAGCAAACTCAGAGAAGCAAATGCAACATTGATGAAAGTCTTTACGAAAGTTTTCAAGGACTTTTTCGTCATTGTAGCTCCTTATTGATGGAATATCAACATCAGGAGCGACGCTCCCGGAAACGGCACGCTGATCTGTATCGTGTTTCACACCATATGGACCAAGAGTGATTCCTTCTTCAAACCCTAAAAAAGAAAGGCAAGAACTTTGTAGCCAATCTGCCCATTGGTATATAATTTCCTGCCCCGATTGTTCATTCCAAATGGAGTCAAGCATGCCACAAAGTTTGGAGATATTTGCAGCATTTATCCACTCAGCATATATGGTGAAATGAGGAGGAAATTGACTTGGATACGATTTCGCAAGGCACATGTCAATACGCTTGGTGGTAGATGCTTGACTTCAAACGAATACAAGAATTCTGGCGATTCGTCATTTTTCTTTTCATGGACGCCAGATGAATTTAGCTCGACAGATACAGTAACTCCCGCAGGTGTTTCAATATGTATGTAAATCTACAAAAAAAAAAAAAAAAGAGATAATATTTACATACAAAAAGCATAAGTGAATCATTAAAAATTAGAAAACAATGATCACAAATCTCTCATAATCACCTGAAATGCCCGAAGGCTCCTCATCCTTTCAAGCATAACGATGTTATCGCCATATATAGATTCCATAACCAGCAACTGCAAATGATGAAGGTAAAGATGAAAAATATTAATAATGATCACTAATCCATAAGAAATGTGAAAAAAAAAATGTTCGTCATACCTACTAAAGCCTCGATTTTCCCGGATTTTTGCAAAATATAAATTAAAAACACTCTGTATTAAGTGCGACTGCTCCAAAATTAGTATAGACCCAGTGGAAGACCATTCATTAGTCATCTTAAGCAGCCATAGTAGTTAAAAAAGAAGCATTTCACCAGGTCTATTTTCCTTACAGATTTCCATAAACATATTTAATGAGAGGGTTTGAAAAGAGAATAGTGAGGAACAAGACTTTGCCATAACCAAATAAGAAATTATGCTTAAAAACACATACCGTAATAACAAGCTAAATGCAGACGTGTTCAAACATGATAGCCCCCTTTTGACATTCATCCTTCCTATATCCACAACCCCCCCCCCCACACACACACAAAAGGGGTAGGGGGCTAGAATCAAGAGCCAAAATTCACTTACGAACCAGTTTGACCAGTACAGTTGCCAACTTTTATCAGTGTATTCTCATCATTCCCTATGATCAATTGAAAATTTCTCAACCAAAACATGACTCAATATGTCTAACGAAAGATTGCAGCACTAATTGGCCAATTCTAGATTCCTGTTTGTGAATGAATTGAACTGAAACTTCAAACAATTGCTAGACCACTCTATCAATGCACCAATTTGTGCCCATTTTCCATAGTTGCAGATAACCTTTTACTTACATGCAATTAACCTTTTACTTGAATGCTATCAGTGGTGGACCTACATACAACTAAGGGGGAGGGCAACTGCCCCCCTTAATCCGAGAAATATATGTACTATGTTTATAGTTTGCCCCCCCTTAATTTTTTTATTCACCTTTAAAATTTTATTGCCCCCCTAACCCCGAGATCCTGCGTCCGCCCCTGAATGCAATTACTTATGTGCCTGCTGTTTCATCCTTTCAGTTGAAAGTTATAATCTTTTTCCTTCCATTACTACTCCCATCTTACCCAATAATGGAATCATACAGCATCACTTAGGCACACTGAATTCAAAGCCACTAAAATACCAGGCTTTCTTGAGCAATGGTTTAAACTATAAAGGCCATTTGCCCCTTAACTATTAGTTTAGAGAGTATTAGCAACTTTATACTGAAATAGAATGATTCAAAATGGCAAATCAACCTAAGCTGAAAAGCACAAAAAAACAACAGAATTTCCATTTGATTTTCTTCCTCTACTAGCTTTGCAGCTAAATGATATGGTTACCTCATCCTCTTGCCTCTGATCATTAACCAGCAGCTGTTCTTCCGACAACTCCGGACCATCGCAACTCAAAATCAAATCTTCCAATCTTTTCTGTGCCTCGTCAACACTTGCTTCATTTGAATCAGACCCTTCAGCATCATTCTTAACCACTCCATTCCCGGCATGAACTTCATCATTGTAACAGCTCTTTTCTAAATTTAAGCCCTCTTCTCCAGCCGTCAAGAGTTCATGTATTTCATCATTCTTTTCGCCAATACCGGAAGAATCCATTTTAGATTTATCAACAAAAGTAGGCTGGATCACATCGGCACGCTGATTTCTTGGACGCCACCTTGAATTCCTGGAATTTCGAAATTCTTTTTGGTTCTTTGACATAGTCAGATTAGAGGACGTCGCTCCTGCTGCAGCAGCTGATGTTGTAGGATTAGAATCAGAATCTTTCGGTAAACTTGAGGATCGAAAATTGCTGGGTTCAGCCACTTGCTTGAGTTCTTGAATTAAATTACCTTTACCGGTAAAGCATTCATCTTTTTGACGACGCTGAAATTGGTATTGTTTTCCACCTCTTTTATAGCCCCCTCCTCTAGAACTCGAAGACATAGCTGCACAGAAATCCAGAAACAAAAAAACTGTAAATTAACGCGAATTCGACGGGGTCTAAATCTGAGGGTTTTCTTGTCTGCAAGGCCCTCCTATCAAGAGTTGTTGAAGTCGTTTGAGTTTAATCGTCTGAAATAGTCACTGACGATTATTCAAGATCCCAGAAATAAGAAACGGGGGTGTTTAACGGGGGTGTTTAGACCGAGCATGATAATGTATTCTCAAGCTGCCTATGTATCATAAGATTGTTCAGGAATCAAGTGTTTATATAGGAACGCTTGAACCCTAAATGATGATTGCGCCGTGTTCTTCAAGGACTTTTGCTTGTAACTGACTGTGGATTGATTTACGCCTCTATCCTATGGTTATAGGAGATTATTACGGCAGACTAACTAATGGAATCAGAGTCATTTATTATGGAGGATTCTTCCATTATTTCTCGCTCATGACTTCCTCGTGGGATAAAAATTGTGCTAGCTCTATCCGACTGCGGAGAGCTCCGGGCGATGCCTTGGTCCGAGCTGTGCTATCCTAACCCTGCCTCATCCTAACTGACCTGCGGTGGAGTGGGAGGTGGATTAGGCACACCAGACCGACCTCCGTCATTGGGGTCCTTCTGGATTGTTCATATTTCCTTTTTCTCATATAATACTTAGCGTATTTGTGAGATGACACGTGGCGAGGCTAATCGACCTCCGTCATAAGCCCTCCAGAATCGACCGGACTCTTGGTCGGGCCCCGACTGTTAGAGGCGGAGCTCGTCCTCGACCTTCTTGTTCCGAGAACTCTTAAAATTTACTGACTATGCCACGTGGCGGTGTTTATTTGTTATAATGGTCCCAACAATCAAGACATTTGCACTTACACCGTTTGAGGCGGGCGCTGAGGTAGCTTGGGGTTTATAGCCCCTATCACATCAACCGTTCTTATCATTATCGCTTTTAAATCGTAGAACCGGCGTCACTGCACTGATCCCTTTTCGTCTTTTTCTTGAATTCTCGATCTACTGCAAGTAAGCTCCCTACCCTCTTTCTTTTTCTTGTGTCATTATTCCATATATTCATAGAGTGATCATTCGCCTTCGCGATTCGTGGTTCAACCCTCGAAACCCTTTGATTTACCAAGACTTCATGGCTGGGCTCCAAATCAAGTCTATTTTGAAGCATGAGAAAATAATTTAAATTTGTACCAAGTATGGGATAGATCTAGACACTTATAGCCCCAAGATTCCCTCAACCACTAATCTATACTCGTCTCAGCCACCGGAGGGGTATTGTGTTGTGCACGAAGATCAGTTTGACGGGGGTCTCCGGCTTCCGCTCTGTCCAGCTTACCGGGCCGTGCTTGATCACTATGGCCTTAGCAACGCTCAAATAGTTCCCAACAGGGTGAAGGGTATAATAGGGTTTGCTATAGTCTGTCGTATAGCGAGAGTAAAATTTATGGTGGACCTTTTTAGGTCTTTTTACCAAGTCAAATCGGTTAAGGATAATCCTAGTTTTTACTATTTCCCTGGCCGATCGGGAAAGGGGCAAGAAAACCGCTTTCTAGCAGATGGACTGTCCTCACACAAAAGGGTGGAAGTCTAATTTCTTCTTTGTACAGCATGAGGGTGCATCGACGCTGGGTCGATGGAACGCGGTTGAACAACCTAAGGATTCCCTCCCTGAGTGTACCAACGCCGAAGCGCAGTAGACGATTCAGAGTTCCAGGATTTTCTTGAGATACGTCCAACTTCTGCCGCACTAATTGAAATTCGCTTTCGGTTGGCCGAGGCCGGACCAGACCATATGTTACTCTCGATCCCTTGGCTCAAAGAGCTTGTAGGATTTTTATCATATGTGTCATTTGTTCTGCTTGGATCTTCTAATTGTTTATTTGGCCCCTCTTTTATATTGTCTCTTTTTTAGTGAATGCCTTTGCTGATCTCCCGAGCGCCGCTGGTGAAGAAGGGACAAGGCAGCATGTTGAACAAGGTGTTTCAACCCACGCTGGTGCACTTGGTGGGATTTCTGCTATCCGAACTGCAGGTGCTCCCTTGAATTATGCTTCTGTTCATACCTTATCCGAGCAGGATGATAGAGCTGTCCTGCATGACTTGGCTCCTGGGGGAAGCTTGGTCCCTCACTCCACTGAAGATTGTACGCTTGCTCTGAGAAGGAGCAACGAGAGGTTACCTGAGGGCGCTCCTGAGGCGAGGCCTAACAAGAGAGGCAGATCTGACGCTACACTGGCTATCCAGGGTCAGGAAGGTGAAGAAGACACTGCCTCCGAGCGCGAGGAACTCCACGAGATGTCGGAGAGAGAGTTGGACGTTGTTGGTCTCAAGGCTATTAAATACGTAAGTTTAGTTTTCTGTGGCTGTGTTTGTCATTGATAGCCTGTGCTCTAAAGTTTTTCCTATACAGGGGGCTCGAGTCAGTCAAGGGATGTTCAATCGTTTGGCCACTTCCGACTCTAATGTGGCCAAGCTGAAAGAAAAGATCTCCGAGCTGGAGAAGATTGCCTCTGACCGGGGCAATATCCTCAAGGCTAAGGAAAAAAGAGGTCAAGGACCTAAAGAAGCAGATGAAAACCATAACTTTTGACCATGCTGCTCAACTTCAGACTGCTTCAGAGAATGAGACCGAGCTACATGAGGCTATTGAGAAGCTTAGAAATAAACGACCGAGCTCGTGGAGGTGGTCCAAGCTTACCCAGATCGTCTGAAGGAAGCTTCTGTAAAAGCAATTGGGGTGTACAAGGCCTCTTCGGAGTTTACCCAGGCCTTGACTTTGATATTTGCCCAGTATTGCAGAGCAGCTATACCATGGGGGTGAATGATTCAAAGGCTCAGTTTCCTGAGCTTTCAATTGACAGCTTGGCCAATAGGATGTATTATAAGTTAGGCGCTGAGGCGATCTATTCCACTCGCTTGAGAGAGTTTCAATAAGGAGAAGACCTTGTAGCGAAGTATCTCCCTGCCACTGCTCAGCCTGCATCTACACCTCCAACTCCGGTCTCTACTCTTTCAACTGATCTGCCGCCAGCTGGTACTGCCCTGAGCATAGGGTCTGGAGGGAATGTGGCCTCTGATGCTGCTTGATATCTTTGTTTTATTTTTTGAAAAGCTGACTTCTATCTTGTTATAGACTAATGAACAATTTTTTGTACTAAAATACAACTTTTCTATGGAGATTATCACTTTTGTATGGAAATTATCTTTATCTTTTTGGTAATTTGCTTACCTTTTTGGTATTCTTCTTAAGAAAGTGGTGGTAGGGTGTCTTGCCCGCTAGTGTTCCATTTAATGAGCTATGCTTTTGAATGACATACTTTTTTTTTTTTTACTTTCGCTTTGACTTGTCTGTGGAGCTTTACTTTTGGATGGTAATTATTTCGACCCAGAGATCCATCGATGTGCATCTTTGGACTTAGTGAGTTTGTCTTCTGCAAACTTGTTGAGTATGACTGAGTCTGATCTGCGGATCTCAGTAAGTTCGTCCTGCAAACTTTAAGAGTTTGTCCTTTGCAAACTTAACGTGACTGAGTCCGACCTGCGGAGCTTAGTAAGTTCGTCCTGCAAACATTAAGAGTTTGTCCTTTGCAAACTTAATGTGATTGAGTCCAACCTGTGGAGCTCAGTAAGATCGTCCTGCAAACTATAAGAGTATAATGCTAAGTCCGAACTGCAGATCTCAGTTTGCTCGTCTAGCAGACTTAGCGAGTTCCTCCCAATACATGTGTATTTGTCCTGCAAACTTTAGTACATCATTCATATGGCATAAAATGAGCGAATAACGCTTTACTGAAGCATCACTTATAAGGCACGACTTGTTTGAGGTAGTACTATGAAAGCTTGAAAATAAAAACGCTAATGTAAAGTTAGGACCTGTTCTACGCATAGAATTTGCGCAGGTTATTGGCGTGCCAACTTCTAGAAATAGTTTTGCCACTGAGTCGGCTAGTGGTAAGCGCTTTGGCATGTACCTTTACTACATTGTAAGGCCCTTCCCGATTAGTGGTCGAGCTTTCCTTGTGGTCCTTGTCGGCCGCCTCGCTTTTTCTTTAGTACTAAGTCTCCTTCCTTGAAATAAGAGTGTTTTACTTGGGAGTTATAATATGAAAAATTTGTTGTTTGTACTTGGCCATTTCGATGAAGGAAACTTTCCGAGCTTCTTCCAGTCATCTTTAGTGTGCGGAGCTCGGTGTCTTGTTCTGCTTTTTGAATAAAGCTCGATCCGAGGTGAGGGAGTCCAATTTCACTGGGATTACTGGACTCACATCCATAAGATAAGAAGAAGGGAGTCTCTCTAGTAGCTTCATTTGGCGTAGTTTGGTAGGCCCATAATATGTTGGGCAAGTGATCCACCGAATCGGACCCTTCCTCCTCAAGTCTTTTTTTTAGGCCTACTTTGATTTGTCTGTTTGTTTGTTTGACTTGGCCGTTGGCTTGCGGATGACCTACAGAGGTAAAATGTTGGGTAATTCCCAACTCAGAGAACCATTCTTGAATAGCTCTATCTTCGAACTGCGTTCCATTGTCCGAGATTAGACACTTTGGTATGCCATACCTACACACGATGTTTTTCCAGAGGAACTTTTTGATGGCTTTACCTGTGATCGTCGTCAAGGGCTCGGCCTCTACCCATTTAGTGAAGTAATCAATGGCCACCACTAGGAATCTGTTGTTTCCCGGAGCTTGGGGCAGTGTACCGACAAGATCTACTCCTCATTAGTTGAACGGACAAGGGGATACGAAGGGGGTCATTGGTTGTGAAGCTTTATATGACAAGTTATCATGAACTTGGCATGATTTCTACCTTTGAACCAGCTCCTTAGCATCCGCTTGCATAGTGGGCCAATAATACCCAAGTAGACGACATTTACAAACTAGTATCCGAGCTCCAGCATGATTACCACATATCCCCTGGTGTATCTCATGGAGAAGGTACGTAATTCCCTTCGTCTTTAGTTATGCACCTGAGCCATAGTGCTATGAAATATTTTATGTATAAGACATTATTGAAGAGAGAATACTTGGCTGCTAAGAGCTTTAACTTCCTAGACTGAGCTTTGTCGCCGGGGAGGACTCCATCTTTCAGATATGAAGTGATGGGGTCCATCCAGGTACTTTTCTGGCTAATCGGTTGGAACTCATATTTATCATAGCTCCGTTCCTTGAGTGGCTCAACTAGAATTTTCTTATTTGATAAGAAATTGGAGGCTAACTTAGAAAGTGTGCCTACTCGTTTATTCTGAGATCGGGAAATCTGCCCGACCTGAACATTTTTGAACCTTTTTAGCAAGGTCTGGACCTTAGCCAAGTATTTTTCCATTGGCTCCTCTTTGGATTCAGACTTTCCATTGACTTGATTTACCACCAATTAGGAATCATTGTATACTAACAAGTCCTGTGCCCCGAGCTTGGCTGCTCAGATGAGCCCTGTGATTAACGCCTCGCATTTTGACTCATTATTGGTAGCTTGAAAACTAAAACATAGTGCATAAGGAAATTCTTCCCCCTTTGGACTGATTATCAGGAGGCCTGCACCAGCTCATTCCTTACTTGATGCCCCATCCACATACAAGGACCATTGTTCTGAGGTGCTCTTCGGCCGATCCTGATCGATGGTGATGGCCGTACCATCGGCTAGAAAATCCGCTAGAGCCTAAGCTTTTATTGCTGTTCTTGGATGGAAATCCAGATTGTACTCTGCCAGCTTGACTACCCATTTTGCTAACTGTCCTGAAGTGTCCGGTCGGGCTAATACTTGCCGTAACGGTTGATCAGTGACCACAACTATCGGATGGGCTTGAAAGTACGGCCTTAATTTTATGGAAGCGTGTACCAGGGCCAGTGCAAGTTTCTCTGTATTGGAATACCATACTGTTAGTAATACCATCCGCAGCGGAAACGATTTATGGATCTAGATCTATAAACTACACGTAATAAAATAACTAGATCTACTTCTACAAGGGGGTTGTAGAACATACCTCTTGGATCTCAAAATCCAAGTTGAAGAACCGCAATTGAAAGAACAAGAGATGGTGTGAAGAGCACCACGATCTTCCGTACGTGTGATCCGAGCAACTCCCGGTGGAAGGAAATCCTCGTCTCGAATCCTTACGATATGCTACCCGGAAAAACTCCAAGCTTTTCTCTCTTTTCTCCCCTTGGCAAAAAATTCCTCCTTCTCCAATTAATGGAGGCTTGGTCGAAATTTAGGTGTGTTCTTTGGCTTGGGAGAACTCTCTTTATATAGGAGAGTAAAACTTAAGCCCCAAGGATTTTATAATTAATACAAAATCAATTATTAATAAATCCTATAAATAAAAATAATTCCATAATATTCTAGAACCAATCAAGAATATTTTTATCTTTATTTATTACCATAAATATTTATCCAATAAATATTTTATGACATGTAATGTTTTAAATACACAAAGAAACTAATTCTTGTTACCTAAATTGTGCATGGGTCGAAATTTACATCTCATTGACCTAGTCAATGTGATTTTTTCCATTCACACTAATCACAAGATTATGGAAAATGTCTTTTCCAATTATTTTAATTATTTAGTCCCAACTAATTTAATAGTCACTAAATAATTAATTCACATATCGATTAATTAAATTCTAATAAGAATAAAATTAATATCATTATTAAGATTCGACGTCCGAGAATAATTTATGCTATATCGGAGGCACGTCGGGGACCATGGACTAATAATCGTGGCTCCGATAAATCAAATAAATAATTATAGAATAATTATATTCGATAAATCAATCACAGAATATGCCACCATAATCCCGTGATCGCACTCCTCCGATTATGAGATTATATTTATCTCCTCACGAGAATAATAATAAGCGTCCATTGATATAATCATTACATATGGATTAATCCTCCATAGATCTATTCATTCTAAATCGGGAAGTTACCGTTAACCCTTTTTTAGAACCTCTTATCCTTATTTACCATTAACCCCTAGTGATCAATTAATTCATACAACTCATGGTGATCAATCGGTGTGATATGAACTCGCGCGATCGATCGCTTTCTAGGATTAACAAATAAGAGGAATCGTTCATCTACTTCCATAAATGGAAGGAATGGATTCCGTATCGTGATAAACACGTACTACTCACTCAATCCGAAGACAATGCCAAGATGGGGTAATTCGCACCACAGACTCGGTGTAATCCTTAACCGTCAAGTCAAACCTCATACCGATTCAAGCGGTTGATCGTGATCACCTCAGATTAAGATATATCCATAAATATGATCATCCATTGATTCGATAAGACTTTCGACACGGAATTATATCGTGAACTCTAATCAAATCGGTCCAAATTTATATGATATATCTATCATATATAAATGCCCCATTAGGTTCTCTTAACCGAAAGTCCGGATAGGACTATCACACCTATTGTGTTTCGGGCGCATTAATAGCACGTTAAAGGAGAGACCCGATACTCGATTAACTTCACTACGGGCTAATTGTATTTTAAGTACATCTTCACTAACTCAATCCTCCCGTGTATATACCATACAATCGAGTTAAGTGATTACATAAACGATATACTTAGGGTTTTCGTAGTGTAATTACTATTGTCACATCGGTGAATATGAGAATAATAAATATGAATAACAATATCATTTCATTTATTAAATAAAACAATTACAAAATTGTCTTTCGGGCATCACACCTAACAATCTCCCACTTGCACGAAAGCATGTGATTAATTGTTTTAAAGCACACCCTATTATTTAAAATACAACAAACTACATCTCCCACTTGCTCTAAAGCAATGGAGACTTATCCCGTATTCTAGTACCCACTAAGCATGTCATAACCATTTCAGATTCCAAAGTACACTCCGAGTATGCCGTCGTAGGATAGGTCAGTGACTCGGGGAGCACCTACATCTAAATGTCATGGGTCTTAATGATTAGTCAGGTTGTCGGCTCGAGACGATCCGTAGAATCGAAATGTTACCGGTCCATCAAATCATGTGGTACTGAGTAAACAATGAGCCCGAGATCGACTTAACGATCATCCTCAATCTGACTTAAAGTCAAAATCAGTGTATCACACATATCCAGGTTCACACATGAATATGTCCGCATATTGTTTCTCGTTCTCTTCAAGATACTAAAGGACATACTAAACTTGCTTTGTTAACCGCCGAATCTAAGATTCGATCAAAGTTGACGCTCAATAACTCGACCATCTCTTACTAGAAAGAGAATCTATCCCATTTCTCTTGATCCAAGATTGAGCAGAGTCATTCCCGAGGCATAGGGTAGAACTTCCTCGTTGAATGTTGCATACACAGATGCATCATCTTAACCAATAAGATGGATGGGAAACCAGTGGATCGATTCTAACGAATTCGACCGAGTCAAACTCTTAAGAATGTTGTCCAAATCTCATTGCGAGAGAATTGTGGCATTGTCGATTCTCGACTTGAGATAACACACCCATGTTGATTCCAACTAGTGCGCAAGTGTTATCCTTCACAAACACTAATATATTTTTATATATTCACTCATCTTGTACTAAAATTGATATCCAATCTACAAAAGACTTATCAATATTTCGTCAAATCCACATATTGTAGAAATATATGACTTCCAATGACCGAGAGGTTTGCTTTTTATCCACAAAGGACATAAGCCTTGATAAGTCATCCTGTCATAAGTTCATAAGTCAATACCCTTCTGCTTTGAATGAATCCAGACTCCGCTTGTTTGGCAAGAAAGTCTCGTGGAATCACCCCTATTTTCTCGCTTTTGAACGAAATCATGCAATACCGAACTCATTCTACTCTTTTCCATGTAGATCCAATTACTCCCACTGGGCCGAGACGCTCGGTGGTTCTACAAGAGCATGAACAACAGGTGGAGTACCGAACTCCATTCACTGTGGTTATGGCTATTAAACCAACCTCTATTATCGTAATCCTATATCGCTCACAAAAGAGCCATAGGTCATCAATCGATCCTCGACTATAAAGTCCGCCGAACCCGTGAATGGGTAATGGATAAACCATACTCCCACTACATTCGGGTGGATCAAATTTCGATCTAGTTTAGTAGTATTTAGTGTTATCACCAACAACCGATGTTGGATGTGGTCCGATTTTAATCGATTAGTAACTACCTTGAGTAAACGCATCGCAAGGTTTAAGGTTTTCTTGTTCATAGACTCTATCGAAAAGGACGCAATAAAGATAATAAGCTCCCTTCCGATTTCAAGAATCGATAACACACCTTTTTCTCAATGCTACAAGATATGTAGAACGATTGGTCATCGACCGAACGTGTTCGCTAAATTTCAGACCTACCTTCAAGCACCGTGTGCTAAATGCTTATATTTATGGAAGTGGGGTGAACCGAATCCACACCTTATCCGTAAATTCCAAAGCATATTCTAGGTAGACTTCTCGGTCTTACATTTCAACGTAAACCGTTATTTCGCTCCAATATCTTTATTGAGTTAAGCGATTGTATTGTAGCACATCTAAAAAAACTATGTAAGGCAATTTAACGGTTTCTCACTTAGTGAAAGCATTTCACTATGAGGCGAGCCGAGCATCACCCCAAGGACTATGTGATGGCCCATTTCGAGTATAGAATACTCTATCTCTGTTGAAAACAGAGAAACCTCAAATATTTTGGATAAACTTACCGGAGTGTTTGAATAGTTATCGGACAAGAAGTCACTACTGAAGCTCCTACTAGCTCAGATCTTTCATCGGACCAGAAGGTCGCCATGAACAAGCTATGTTACTTCTTTATATCCATTATCCTTTCCCGATTGAAAGGAAACTTAGTCATCGAACCTTTGAGACAATATAACCAGATCGGGAGAAAGGAATCACCCCTGAGCCGGTCTTGTGTCTTGTCTTTTAGGGACTATGCACTAACTATGGAATATGAAGAAGCGTTTATCTAAATATAGAAACCAATTGCCTTTAACGATTCTTAAGATGTGTTTTATATACATATTTTCAGATAGTTCTAAGTGGTTTTTGACTTTATCAAACAAAAGTCCGAGTCGTGGATTCAGACTTTACAAATGGTATATTCACTTTCTATACGACAAACAAATTATCGAATAGAAGGTAAATCCATTCATTCCAACGAATCTTAAACAGAAAATAATTTTCCGTGATATCCTAGGATTGAATCCGAAATTCATTTCCTTATATCACCCCCACTATTCTAGCTAAAATTAACTGCCCGTTGTTTACTCCTTTAATCGTTAAATGCACCGCTACCTTGTTCTTCCAAAGAACTTAGCTCGAGAAAATCGCCAAGGATTCATAGGTTGGTGATCCAAAATCACCGCATCCTTATCCTATGATTTTCGATTAATTAATTTTCGGTTCAACCTTAAAATTTTCTCGCTTTAGGTGACTAACACTTTTAGACATATTCTCCCATTCTTGACTTTCAATGAATGGAAACAGTCTTGAACTAGCGGTTCGTTTGAGTAGACACTACTCTTGAACCGTGGGATGTCTATTTCGAGTGTTACTCGTCGGGACTTCTCGGATTTTCTAATATACCAGAAAAAACAACAAATCATAACATTAAAGCTCCCACTAGTTTATCGGTTCCAAATACCGCCTAACGAGCAATGCTTTATTTTTATGAATTTCGATTTTTCGATTAGAAAATCTTTCATTATATAGTTCTATTGTTTCGAGAAAAACAACAAATCATAGAAACTCCCACTAGTTCATCGATTCCAAATATCGCCTAACTAGCAACATTTCATGACTTTCCGGTTTTTCAATTAGAACGGTTATGTGTGTAGTCGATTACACTTTTCTAATGTTCTAGAAAACAACAAATCATAAAGCTCCCACTAGTTCATCGATTCCAAATATCGTCCAACTAGTAGTAACACTTCATGATTTTCCGATTTTTCAATTAGAAAATTACTCGTGTAATTACTACACATTCAAAATTCACTAAAAGAATTTCAAAGTCGAAATCACCTTTGATCAAACTAAGTTTGTCTTCCGCTTGACACGAACGACACAAGTGACATACCTATATGTCACTCCTGGTTTTTAAAAGGCTTAAGAGAAAATATCTCTTTGAAAAATAATTGCATTATCGATTAACTAGTTCAACGCCCTAGTTACTTTCCACTTTTTAACGAAGTCAATACTAGTCAATTATAAATTTTAAGCAATTTAGTAAGGGATAATCTTGTAAATAAAATGACATATATTAATTCAAGCTTAACACTACTATATTTATTTTAGGAATTGTAAACTAAAATTAAGTCTACTCTACCATTCCTAGGTTTTAACCTCGCATCTCGATGCGCGCCTTAGGGTAGGTCAAAGAGATGACGGTTAAATCGAGACAATCTCATCAATGAATAACTGTGAGAATCGAACATCCCACGAGAATCGAACATCCCTTTATTCATTGACTACCTTCCTTTTTTAGCCTAGATATTATCAAAAAATACCCATGATGAGTGTGACCTACTATATCGGATCTCTTAGGTACGCCCCGAGTATGCCGTCTTAGGATAGGTCAGTGACCCGACGAGTACCCGGAAATCCTATCCTTTCGGAGACCAAGCCATGAATGTTGATAGGGCGAACACCATCCTTAGGGGGACGAAATCAAAGCGCCTCGAGGCGTCACCCTTCTCTCACTTACTTGTATCTATAGTAGAGGCCGTGGGGTTGTTTGTCGCCGCCCCGCTCCCACTCAATATTTTGGAAGTGGTTGTGGGTTAACTAACCACGCGTTTTTGATGTTAACATAAAAGCACATCAAATCAAGGATTCGAATGGTGTCGGTAACGTAGGCAAGCCTACCCGTCCTATTCGTTGGAACATATGTGACAATGGACTAAATCGGGTCAAGACGGCCTCATTGAGATAAGAAGGAATCACCCCTCCGTTCTCGGTGTAGCTTAGTCTTGCCGGACCCCGTGCATACATCACACTAGGAGGGTTAAGTCGGTCGAGCCTAGCTCGGTTGACCACCCAACCTATAAGCGAACCGCTTTTATCCAAGATTTATTGTTCTTTTACCATCATTCAATCTCGTAGACACTACGAATTGAAGAACGTGATCTCGTTTGGGCTTTAAGGCGGTTCACCGAGAACACACACCGAAAGGGCCTAACGATTTCATAACCCGTCCTCGGATCATTAATTAGTTACTAAATTTATTAATTACCACGTATTAATTAAATTTCAACTAATTACGCGAGTTTGTATACATGCCTATTTTAATTACCAAAATTAAAATTCTACATGTATGCATGGAGTGGATTTATGATATGATGCATGTCATGGCAATTCGGTTTTATATCTATTTTATGATCAAACACATAAAAATAAATGCGGAAAATTTAAACACCGAGATGGATTGTTTTGATACGCATCTAACCTATTAGAAAATAAATAACCAAACCCTAACTAGGGTTTACTACTTTCTAACAAAATCTGCAGCTGTTCGAACTCTTCGACGATCGGCATACAAACGAACTCGGATCGGGACGAAACTTTCCAGATCTTATCTTCACTCCTTGAACTTCAATATGGACGGTTGGATCGGTGATTTGACTTACCAATTTTCTCCAGTAAACTGCCAAACTTGCTGCTGAATCTGACTTTAACTGCACTGCATCAAGGACTTCCTGAGGCAGATCGGGAATCGAGATGAATCCCGATCGACCTGAAATTTTTATGGTACGTCCGAACCTCCAATTTGATCAATCTGAACGGTCGGATTTTCTTTTCAACGGTCCAAACTCTCCCAGAAAATCGAGGAAGTCACAGATAGTGTTTCTATGAATCCTGCGTTTTTCTGTTACAGCAGCCTCTTCGCAGCATCAAACGGATATCGAAACGGACTCTGATCGACGCCAAAATTTGTGGAGTTGATCATCATCTTCTAATCTTGATTCTGACCGGAGGGATCTTCGTTTCAACGGTTCGATCAACGGGAAACACGAAATAACTAAACAGCTACTAAACAGATCTATTTTCTGGAAATTAAAATTGCAAAAAAAGAATTACATAATTTCCTATACTCATATGGACGATTTTTCGTCGTTTATATGAGTTTACAATAGATCTAACGGTAAAACAGTCAGTGCCAACCCCAATCCATCTCTTCAACCACGACATTCATAAGCATAAAAATAATCATGCATGCGCCCCATTTAAAAATTGGGACAAAAATCTACATGTTTTACCACTCCTAGATCTAATATTTTATACGTATAAATATAGATCCTCGGCGATCGATACCATTGTTAGTAATACCATCCGCAATGAAACGATTTATGGATCTAGATCTATAAACTACACGTAATAAAATAACTAGATCTACTTGCCTGAGGGGTTGTAGAACATACCCTCTTGATCTCAAAATCCAAGTTGAAGAACCGCAATTGAAAGAACAAGAGATGGTGAAGAAGAGCACCACGATCTTCCAGACGTGTGATCCGAGCAACTCCCGGTGGAAGGAAATCCTCGCCTCGAATCCTTACGATATGCTACCCGGAAAAACTCCAAGCTTTTCTCTCTTTTCTCCCCTTGGCAAAAAATTCCTCCTTCTCCAATTAATGGAGGCTTGGTCGAAATTTAGGTGTGTTTTGGGCATTTATAACTCTCTTTATATAGGAGAGTAAAACTTAGCTCAAGATTTTATAATTAATACAAAATCAATTATTAATAAATCCTATAAATAAAAATAATTCCATAATATTCTAGAACCAATCAAGAATATTTTTATCTTTATTTATTACCATAAATATTTATCCAATAAATATTTTATGCACATGTCTTTTAAATACACAAGGAAACTAATTCCTTGTTACCTAAATTGTGCATGGGTCGAAATTTCCATCTCATTGACCTAGTCAATGTGATTTTTTCCATTCACACTAATCACAAGATTATAAAATGTCTTTTCCGATTATTTTAATTATTTAGTCCCAACTAATTTAATAGTCACTAAATAATTAATTCACATATCGATTAATTAAATTCTAATAAGAATAAAATTAATATCATTATTAAGATTCGACGTCGAGAATATTTATGCTTATATTGGAAGACGTCGGGAACCATGGACTAATAATCGTGGCTCCGATAAATCAAATAAATAATTATAGAATAATTATATTCGATAAATCAATCACAGAATATGCCACCATAATCCGTGGATCGCACTCCTCCGATTATGAGATTATATTTATCTCTCACGAGAATAATAATAAGCGTCCATTGATATAATCATTACATATGGATTAATCCTCCATAGATCGTTTCATTCTAAATCGGAAGTTACCGTTAACCCTTTTAGAACCTCTTATCCTTATTTACCATTAACCCCTAGTGATCAATTAATTCATACAACTCACCGTGATCAATCGGTGTGATATGAACTCGCGCGATCGATCGCTTTTAGGATTAACAAATAAGGAATCGTTCATCTACTTCCATAAATGGAAGGAATGGATTCCGTGATTCGTGATAACACGGACTACTCACTCAATCCAAAGACAATGCCAAGATGGGGTAATTCGGACCACGGACTCGGTGTAATCCTTAACCGTCAAGTCAAACCTCATACTTGATTCAAGCAGCTTGATCGTGATCACCTCAGGATTAAGATATATCCATAAATATGATCATCCATTGATTCGATAAGACTTCTCGATTACGGAATTATATCGTGAACTCTAATCAAATCGGTCCAAATTCTATATGATATATCTATCATATATAAATGCCCCATTAGGTTCTCTTAACCGAAAGTCCGGATAGGACTATCACACCTATTGTGTTCAGGCGCATTAATAGCACGTTAAAGAGAGACCCGATACTCTCGATTAACTTCACTACGGGCTAATTGTATTTTAAGTACATCTTCACTAACTCAATCTCTCGTGTATATACCATACACCGAGTTAAGTGATTACATAAACGATATACTTAGGGTTTTCTGTAGTGTAATTACTATTGTCACATCGGTGAATATGAGAATAATAAATATGAATAACAATATCATTTCATTTATTAAATAAAACAATTACAAAATTGTCTTTCGGGCATCACACCTAACACATACCTCGAGGCCGTGTAGCGCATTGTTCACAAAGAAGATAGGGCTTTGAATACCGTCTTTTTACTTAACTAAGACGGAACTAACAGCTTTTGTGCAGACTGATAGATAGACTAACAACATATCTCCTTCTTAAGGAGAGGTCAGTGTTGGTAGGTTGGTGAGGTACGCCTTTAGCTCGCCCAAAGCCTTTTGGCACTCCTCATCCCATTGAAATGGAGTAGCTTTCTTACAATCTTAAAAAAGCGGTATGCTGTCAGGCCGACTGGATAAAAACCTATTTAATGCACGCCCATCCGCCCAGCTTAGTCTCTCGAACTTCCTTAATACTCTTAGGTGGGGGCATGGTCCTTAAGGCGCCGATCTTATCTCGGGTTGCCTTTATGCCTTCCTTAGAGATCATGTAACCTTGGAACTTGCCTCGACCTTACTCTAAACGTAAACTTCTTCGGGTTAAGTTTCATCCGGGTTTGTCGGAGCACCTCAGAAACTTCCCTGACATCAATCAAGTATTGGTCTAGAGTCATGCTCTTGATTATGAGGTCATCCACATAAACCTCCATACACCTTCCAATCCATGACTTGAAAATCTTGTTCACTGCTCTTTGATATGTGGCACCAACATTCTTGAGTCCAAAGGGCATAGTAACGTAGCAAAATGTTCTGAACTCCGTAGAAAATGCTGTTTTCTTTGCATCCTCAGGATCCATAGCAATTTGATGATAGCCCTTGTAAGAATCTAGAACACGAACACCTCAAAATATACCATAAAGTCTACAAGCCTGTCAATTTTTGGCAAGGCATAGCAATCTTTGGGGCAGGATTTGTTCAGGTCCGTGAAATCTACACACATCTGCCAGCTTCCGTCCGGTTTCTTGACCAATACTGGGTTCGCTAACCATTCATGATACGTTACCTCCTTGATTATCCTTGCCTGGAGTAACCTTTCCACCTCCTTCTCAATAGCTAACATTTGCTCTTGAGCGAAGTTCCTCTTCTTCTACCAAACAGGTTATGTGTTCGGGTCTACGTTTAGTCGGTGCAAAGCCAATTCTGGAGACAGACCTGGCATGTCTTCAGTTTTCAATGTGAACACGTCCCTAAATTCCTTGAGTAGCTTTATGAGCAGTTTCTTATATTGACCTGGGATCCAAACTCCAATCTTCACTGTTAGGCATTTTTTGTTATCCCAAAGACTAACTTCCTCGACATGGTCTTCGGTGGACCACATTTCTTCATCTTCCTGGAGTAACTCCTCTATGAGCACTTGGTGTGCCTTCTCTTTCCCATTTATTGTGGCTGTATAACAGCTCCTGGTTGCTTCCACATATCCTCTAATCTCTATTGTGCCTTAATTTGAGGCTATCATGAGCAGGTGAGATCATCACTTTGAGATTGATCAATGCAGGCCTGCCTATAATAATGTTATATGCTGAGGGAGCTTTGACCACAACGTAACTCACCATAAGGATCTTGCCCTTTGGTTCTTTCAAAACATGGTAACGAGCTTGATCGTTCTTGTTGGATGAATTGGTGGTCCGGCAAAGCCGAACAACGGAGTTGACACGGGTGCCAACTCGGAATCCTTCAACTTCATTGACTGAAAGGCCGGGTAATAGAGTATATTTACTGCACTTCCAGTGTCAATACCCCATTATTAGATGCTGGTCGACCACAATGTCAATTACAAGTCCCTCATAGTTGATAACTAGAGGGAGTGCATCCTGGGACCGTATGTGATTTCCCCGGAAAATCATTGATGCTTGTTGGGGTTGAAGGATCCACAGTCCTGCTACGGCCTTCTACAATCCTTGGATTTCAGTTCTTTGGCCCACCGGATATGGTGTTGGTTTTTGACTGGTATTTTGAAGGCATGTTGAAACCACGGATCTTGAAACAAATGCTGATAGAGGCCTTCATTCTAGTGCCAATTTGACGATGCTGGATACCGTCGATGTGATAATCCGGGCCGATTTACTCTAGAGATAATTATTCAAGATCTCAGAAATAAGAAACGGGGGGTGTTTATCTTTAGATTTTGACTGAGCCTGAGAATGTTCTTCTCAAGTTGCCTACATATTCTGAGATTGTTTAGGAATCAAGTATGCCGTAGTTCTTAGGATTGCCCATATAGGGAACACAAAAAACCCTAAATGATGATTGCGCCATGTCCTTCAAGGACTTATAATTGTAAAAAACCGACTGTGGATTGATTTACGCCTCTATCCTGTGATTATAAGAGATTATTATGGCAGACTAACTAATGGAATCAGAGTCTTTATTATGGAGAGCTCCAGGCGATGCCTTGGTCCGAGCTACGCTATCCTAACCCTGCCTCATCCTAACCGACCAGCAGTGGAGTGGGAGGAGGATTAGGAACATCAGAACGACCTCTGTCCTGGGGTCTTTCTGGATTGTTCATCTTTCCTTTTCCTCATTTAATACTTAGCCCATTTGTGAGATGACACGTGGCCAAGGCTATTCCGACCTCCGTCAGTCACCGTTAGCGGTCAGCCAAAGCCAAGATTGTAGAATTTTCAGTTCCTCTTGTGAATGGATTTTTTTGCCTCCAAATTCCAGAGCCACGATCCTCCTCTAAGTATTTGAAAGGTGTTATCTCAAAAACAAATGATTTAAAACACACATAAAATGCGAAAAATAATCCTAGCGTAGATTTTTTTTCAAAACTACGTATGTAGGTGATAATGTGTAAAAACAATTCTACTTTGGAATTAAGTATTTAAGATGATCCTTCCTCCCTAATTCCTTACCGTGGGGTGTCGTTTGTGTGGACACACACTTCCCTTGAGGCATTAATTGGAACTTGTGTTAGGTGTGATGCCCGAAAGACAATTTTGTAATTGTTTTATTTAATAAATGAAATGATGTTATTATTCATATTTATTATTCTCATATTCACCGATGTGACAATAGTATTTACACTACAGAAAACCCTAAAGTATATCGTTTATGTAATCACTTAACTCAGTGTATGGGATATACACATGAGGATTGAGTTAGTGAAGATGTACTTAAAATACAATTAGCCCATAGTGAAGTTAATCGAGAGTATCGGGTCTCTCCTTTAACGTGCTATTAATGCGCCCAGAACACAATAGGTGTGATTGTCTTATCCGGACTTTCGGTTAAGAGAACCTAATGGGCATTTATATATGATAGATATATATCATATAGTATGGACCGATTTGATTAGAGTTCACGATATAATTCCGTAATCGAGAAGTCTCATCGAATCAATGGATGATCATATTTATGGATATATCTTAATCCTCGAGGTGATCACGGTCAACCGCTTGAATCGCATTATGAGGTTTGACTTGACGGTTAAGGATTACACTCGAGTCCGTGGTCCGAATTACCTCATCTTGGCATTGTAATCGATTGAGTGAGTAGTCCGTGTTATCACAAATACAGTAATCCATTCCTTCCATTTATGGAAGTAGATAGACAGTTCCCTTATTTGTTAATCCTAGAAACTGATCGATCGTACGAGTACATATTACACTGATTAGCTACCAGTGAGTTGTATGAATTAATTGATCACTAGGGGGTTAATGGTAAATAAGGATGAGAGGCTCTAAAAAGGGTTAATGGTAACTTCCCGATTTAGAATGAACAATCTATGGAGGATTAATCCATATGTAATGATTATATCAATGGACGCTTATTATTATTCTCGTGAGGAGATAAATATAATCTCATAATCGGAGGAATGCAGTCACGGGATTATGGTAGCATATTCCTGTGATTGATTTATCGAATATAATTATTCTGTTCGTAAGATAATTATTTATTTGATTTATCGGAGTCACGATTATTAGTCCATGGTCCCGACGCTGTCTCCTAATATAGCATAGCTATTCTCGGACGTCGAATCCTAATAATATTAATTTAGTTCTTGTTGGACTTTATTAAAACGATATGTGAATTAATTGTTTAGTGGACTATTAAATTAGTTGGCCTAAATAATTAAATATGTGGAAAAAACATTTTCCATAATCTTGGCCCAATTATTGTGTAATGACAAAATTAATATTGACTAGGTCAATATGTAAATTTCGCCCCCCCTATTATTATGGAACAAGAAATTATTTTCTTGTGTATTAATAAGACATGTGCATAAAATATTTATTGGATAAATATTTATGGAAAGAAATAAAGATAAATATTATTCTAGATTTATTCTAGAATATTATGGAATTATTTTTATTCAATGGCTTTATTTTTAATTGCAAAATAAAATCCTTGGAGGTTAAGTTTTACTCTCCTATATAAAGAGAGTTCTCCCAAGCCTTACAACACACATAATTTCGACTATCAACTCTTAGAGAGGAGATAGAAAAATTTCGGCCAAGGGGTTGAGGAAAAATCTTGGAGGTTTTTCCGGGTAGCATATCGGAGGGGTTCGAGTCGAGGATTTCCTTCCACCGGGAGTTGCTTGGATCACACGTACGGAAGATCGTGGTGCTCTTCACATCTTCTTGCAATCTTTCTTTTGCGGTTCTTCAACTTGGATTTTGAGATCCAAGAGGTATGATCTACAACCCCCTTGTAGATATAGATCTAGTTATTTTATTACGTGTATTTTATAGATCTAGATCCTTAAATCGCTTCCGTTGCGGATGATATTACTAACAACTTGACAAAGTCTAACATACAAATTCTGATAGCCTCAGTTCGCACCACAACTGAGACCCTCTGCGGGAAGAAGCTGGGAGCATGACCGCGTGTAAGTCGCTTCTACTAGCAAGAGGACTAGGTCAATCGTAGTATAACAAGAGCGAGTCAAGGTCGATCCCACATATACTATTATTTAATTACGTTAAACACACCCACAATTTATAGGTCAACCGTAATGGTGCTCTACGAACAACATAAATAAACAGTAAGTAAAAAAGATGCAAATAAATCAGTAGTCAATCTTATATTGAAAAGGCATTAATCAAAATATTCACAACTAATCTTCCCTTAATCCTTATCTGATCCATATTTGTAATTAAGTTATCGTGCGAATCTCCTAACATTATTTACTTCCATTGAAAGGATAGTAAATGTCTATGTGCAGTTTACCTCCTTCATTGGTTGTATTAACCCACACGCTATAAGTTCCAGAAAGTGCCGGCTTAAGACCGAGAACCTCCCTAAGCAGCTATTATGGATTAACTAGCACGTTCTGGGATTGATCCAGATTATGTCCTAATTAACACTTCACTTTATCGCCCTTCGTGTTAATTTAAGATGTAAAATAAGAAGATTGGCTAGATCTAACCTATCATGAATTAAATCGCCTATCAACGTAGCGCGCCGAACCACGTAATTAGGGTTTACTAGGCATCTCGTGGTTGTAAAGAAAGGGCCATGATCATGGGAGAACGCAACCATTAATTTGCGTTTAATATTAACTAATCGAATAATAAAGATTAAGGTTTGTTTAATTAATTCGTAGTTGATTAGATGCAATCATAGTTTATATCTATCGTGAGAACAATCATCAATATAAGATAAGAAATAAAATATTGGAATAGATCTTACCCATGAAGAATAACAGATAAACTCCTCAATTCTCTCTCTCTCTATCTCTCTCGATTCGAATTGATCCGCTGATTTAACATAAACCAAGCACAATTCAATAATGAAAGACTCATGATTTATTTGCAAGAAAGAAAAGAAGAAAATAGAAGAAGACTTTATTCCCAAAAACTACATTGTATCTAATTGATAAATGAATGCATAAGATGATGAATGAATGAATGGATACAAATTCGCAGCCTCTATGGCCTTATATAGGTGTATAAACCGACCTAAGGTAAGCCCTAATCCTTGGAGGACAAGAAAACGTGTTTCTGAAAGGTCTTGGAAGGCTCTGGGCTCGCAGTCTCTGGCGCACAGATTCGGTATTTGGACCATAACTTGGCTTACGTAACTCTGATTTGGGTGATTCAAAGTGCATTCCCCGTTTCAAGACCTACAACTTTTGTGCAGATGTCCAAGCCCAAATTGTTGAAATAGTGTCCTAAATCCAATCAGGTTGGACCGGTTCCGACCGGGTCGGATCATTTCTACTAATTGTTTATGTTTATACATATATTAAATGGCTTTATGTTATTATATATTTGTTCATTCAACGGACCAATTATGATATTGTATATATGATAACGTCCCTAGTGTCAAACTGTGAAAGAGAAATCATAATAGTGATTATGGTTGATGACTGTAATTGGTTTGATACTTAAATGTCTCTAGTCTTATGTGCTATTAAATGGGACATTAATAGTACGATTAGACTAGCACATATTGGATGTCTTTATCTTGTTAAAGGTAGGGATATATCTCGTCTATCAAAGTGCATGTAGAGACACTTGGACCTGCATCGGACGTGTATTGAGAATGCGTGACGTTAGGGACCGCCCATTTACTATTAAGTGTCGCACTTATGTGCCGGTTGTGTAATTATCCTAAGACCGAGTCTTTATGACATCACGATGTGGATTGTCATGCTTTGACACTATTGAGGTTTCAGCAACGGGCAATAATGCGGTAGTGATTGTGTGTGATATTGAAGCATGCAAATGATTCATGTTGCTCGTCCGGAAATCACGTATCCTATGAATATGACTAAATATCTGAAAGGGCCTTCTTATAAGGAATATGTCTAGCTATCGTGAATCTTTGCAAAGTGGGAGTAAATGAGTTACTTTGAGAGAGCATGATAACCAGATTATAAGATACGGTCGTTAATGTATTGACACTCGAGATACGACCGTATGGATATCGTGAATAAATGGTAGATTCTATTTACACGGTAACCGTTTCACATGAAAGGTAGTAGTCATTGCATTTGACTCTTCTGATGATTGGGGGTCACGATGTGTTTCTATATGCTATTTCGTGATCGTTAGGTGTGAAAGGTATTTTAGTAAAATACACTTATGCCTACGGCCAATATATTCGGAATCCTATCGGGACACACACATAAGAATATCTAGCCGGATTAAAATGCGGTTATAGCGATAACTAAATAAGGAAAATTTATCTCGACTACAATGTGTTATAGTGATAAATTAATATTGTGGTATTTATTTATTGTAAATAAATATAATACAAGATATTAATTATGTTGATTAATTAAATATATACATGTTATGTATGTATGAGTCGAAATATATATGTATATATGATATACATGTATTTTGTGAATTAATTAATCATAGTATTATATTAATTAATTAAGAATATTCCGGATGCCAATTTGTGGCTATATAATAAGTTTTAGTGTATCACTTGGATTTTAAAATTAATTAATAGTATTTTCACATATTAATATTAGATATTAATGTGCATAGATTTACTCACATGTGTAAATTGATTTATGGTAATATGATAAAGATAATCAATATAATATATCAAAATATCTTGATATATTTAATATGAGATATTAAATTAAATGAGATAAATCTGAATATCTATTTTTTTATTGAGAATTTGTTTTTTTCTCCTCTATCCAATATGAAGCTTTTCCCAATTGGGATTGGGACATATAGTGTCGCCATTACCACTATAAATATGTAGTGGGTGCCAAGCTATTTTACATCATCACAATTAGAAGAGTTTTAATTTACTGAAAGTATGAGAGTTTCCTAAAGAGAGTTTTGAGAGGAGAAAATGTCGGTCTGAAGAACCGAAGTTTTTCTCGTAGCAATCCAATGGTGGATTCCGGGTTGTTCGTGTGGATCAACGGTAGAGGCCGAACACTTGGGCGACTTCATGCAAAAACTACAACCGTAGAAAAAGCGACGATCTATTTTAGATCATCCAAGGTATTCTCTTAATCTAATTATTTTATCTTGTTGCTTAAACGAAGTCGATCCTGGTTAAAAGGAAATTAAAATTTAAATTCCGCTGCGTTTCCACGTAGATTTCCTAACCGTCGACGAGCAAGTTTCAAGTTTAAGCAATAAACATTAGTTAATTTATGTAGTAATTGTGATAGATGCATGATCTAGATTCGCTAAACGAAAAAAAATTAACACGCCGGATAGGAGCTCACCGAGGCGGCGCTCCTCATCGATAAACGCCGGGCGCAAATGGCGCCCCTGTGGTGTCGTTGTCGGTGGTGGTGTATGATGGATCTCAAATTTTTGTTTCGTTGTTTTGTGATTACGTTATATAGACATTGATATCTTTTTTTGTTTAGTTGGTGTAATGTGGCTAACTAATGGTTCAAATAGTTTGACCATCAGGATGTCACATGACATTACTGGGAATATGATTAGCCTATAAATAATCTGGGCATTTCCAAATTTTGTTTGGAATAAGCTTAGACATTTTCAAAATATATTTGATTTTTGTAAATGATAGACTCCAGTCCTAAAATTTATTTTGGAAAGGACCTAGGTTGGTGCCTTTGGTTTTGGAAACCAAATGCATCCATTTTGATTAGGAATCAAAAAGAAAGAAACAAAAGAAACCTAATTTTTATTTTGATTTATTTTGGAATAGTTCTAATTAATAAAAATTAGAATTGAAATCGTTTTAAAGTTAATCATTAATTTTATTCGATTAAAATCATTTAATTGATTAAATGTTAATTTTTTTTGAACGAGATTAAATGTTAATTAGTTAATTGATTGGATAAAATTATTTAATTGATTAAACGTTAATCGATTAATTAAGACGCAATATCTTTTTAATAAGGTTTTAATTGTATCGACTAGATATTGTGTAGATATAATGTGATTATATGGACCCCGATTGATCATGGACTTGACCAATAGGATATATGTGAATGATTTATTTTTCGTTGGTTTAAAATTGTCCTAGGCCGTTATGAAGAACGCCACCTAGTTTATATTTTGCATTTATCCCATTACCGTTAGCTCCCCATGTAAAAGCGGAGGGTGTATGTATTTTATTAGATAAAATTATGTAACAAGATGGAGCAGATGATGACGAAGGGCAAGAAAGACGCCATAGAGATCCTATTGGCGTCATAGCTACCCTTAGATTTGTGACTGCGGTTTCGTTAGTTTGTATTCAAACCGCACTTAGAAATGTCCATGATCATACCGGTTACTTTACGCATTTATTTATTTTGTGCATGTATTTATTTTATATGATACGATAAATGCATGACTAAGCACGATCTAGATGAATGTGTAGGATATATGTCTATAGAGATAGATATATTTGATGATGCCGTAATTAAAATTAATTAAGCTAATTTAATTTGTAAAATACCACCACAACAAAAATTAAGTCGGAAATTTTGTTTCCTAATATTATAATGACGATGGAGAGCCTTTGTTTGGATACAATCGATAGGCCCACGCCGGAAGTTGACCTACCTCGGGTATATCGTTATTATTGAGATATGATCGAACGAGATCTCACAAATATTGAGTTGAGACTAAACTAAAGTTTTGTGGTGATTGGCCCACGTCAGGACCGTATAATTTTAGAGACAAGGGTTGGCTATCACACAGTGATGTGAAATGTCAAATAGTTGATTAATCAACCACCAAGAGTCGCATAGAGATGTGATTGGTAAATTTTTACCTACTTGTCGAATTATCTCGTTGATCGCCCACGCCGGGAATCGTGGTCATTAGATAAGATCTTGGCCACTAAAGAATTTTAAAAATTGTTGAAAGTCAATTGGGAGTAGTTGACTAGTGCGAGCAAAATCATAAACCAAAACCATTTTTGATTTTGCATGTATACACAACAACACTCTTTTATCTTTATTTTTATGTTGTAGTTTTAGCAAACTTTTATTTATGTTTTAATTCTCGATTGATAAAACCAAGTTATGACTGTTACATTTTGAGGAACGTTCTCAAGTATGGTTAAGTAATTTTAATCATTTTAAAATTTTAAATGACACGAGCAACCTCGCTGTAGTAGTTAAAGAGAGACTACATATTTGATGCAAAGGTTTCAAAACTTTAATTATTAATCAAAACAGAAGCTCATGATATGATTACAACACTTGAAACGAGTTTCAACAAATTAATCATATATTGGATACAACGTTGTCCAATGGGTTATTTTGTCATACGATGACAATGAATTCAAACATTAGATGTGTTGAATGCGAATGACCACAACGAATTTTGGAAAATGTTGTTTTCAAAATTGTAAGATTTAAGTATCGACTTAATTATTTATCATTGCTTGAAGATTAATTAAATAGTTTATGTTTTGAAAATCATTCAAAAGGTTAATAAACCATTTAACAAACTTTGATTTCTTTATGAAAGAAAATTAAAGACATAATTCTTGTGATTTTTCTTAAGTCTTATGAAGACGAAACTAAATTTTTTTACAAGTGCTTAAGTGGATTAAAAGGAAAGTTAGTGGTATTTGCTTAAATAGAGATCTTATCAAGTCTCTATTCTAGGCAAGTGTGTTGAGATAAATCTATCTAAGTTCAAGTCAACTCTTAAGATATATGATATCTTACGAGTGCTATTGAATTAGAAAGATTAAGTGCAGAATATTCTAAGGTATGGAAAGTGAAGCAAACGTTGAAGCATATTCCATATAATATTCTGAATCTAGTAAACTGATTAAGGAACTAAATAAATGTTATTATGTTCCAGTTCTTATGAAGAACATGATCTCCGGTTATTTGTTAGGATTTAAAAGACAATTCAATTGTAAGGAATAAATTTTATTCCGATAAAGTTGACCAGTCACTGAATCCAACATACTAGATTGGTATCACTATATAGTTGATATAGGTGATAGAATCTCAACTAAATATTTGTGTGGCTGTTATCCTTGATATTTTGTGGTTGTTCTAGAAATAGTCTCTGTGGAAGAGAAATGAGTAGTCAAATGTCATCGTGTCGTGTGATAAATCTTTTTGTGATAATGCATTCAAGAAAAAATGAAGTTATAGCGTCCCAACAACCTTTACTTATGAATGTGTACGCTCACCCCTCTTGCCTTCAGACTCAGGCAAACAACATGAAACCTTACTTGAGCCGGGCAGACTTGGGGACCGAGTATTACTCTTAGGTCCTCGTTTGTTTTATTTTTATGCGAGGGTCGTGCCCTTTTTGCTACAAGTTCGCTTCCCTAACTGCCTTTATTATATATATATATTTTTCATATATATATTTTTGGCAGATTTCTCACTATTTTTCTCTCACTCGCAAGCCCGTTGTATTCCGCTTTTACCTTTTGTGGCCTCATTGTTGCTACCTCATCCTACAACAATTGGTTAAAGTATATCCACCGACAAATATCGATTCTCGGTCTAAGATAACTCTTCATCTTATCCAAATACTCCTCACTCCAATTACGTGCTCAAAAATTGAATACAATGGTAAATAATAATTAACAAGTCACCACTTCATGGAACATAACACATGCTCATTCTTCCATACTAAATTGAATAATGCGTCATCTATACTACATACTGAAGAAGTGAATTATACGTGCTTTAAAAAGGTCGATTCCACAACATGATAAATGATTAACAACTACTTCAAATAGTTGACGAACCCCTTATTCATCATTAATGAATTAATTATGTAATTAAGCAGCTTCAACGGGTTAGTGGTCTCTATTTAATTCAGTTCATTGCATCAAAATTCACAAAAGTAAGTGTAAATGTGTCTCAATTTTTTCCAAACTAAGTGTTGTGCCTACCCCTCACTTTGAAACTCAACATTGTCCCCAATGTGGAAAGTAAACCAAAAAAAGTAGGAAGAAAAAGAACAATTATCTTTGGAAAATAAGAACTAGATGGTTGTCTCAAGCGAATCATATCAATGAACTGGAGCAAAAGTTGTCTTCTCCCAAGGACTAATCTGCACTTGGTCAGCTAATACAAACAATTCTTGCACAATGGCCATTAGTACCACGAGACGCAAATAAGTAACAAAATTATTATGTCATATGATAGTAAATAGCACAACTAAAAAAGAAGTACAATAAACAATTTAAGCCAATACATAACAACTTAATTACTTAAACACAACAAAACTATTACAAGACTCCAAATAAAAACAAAAAGACTCAAGACTCAAAATAATAATCGAATAATCATGCGAAGTAAAAAAAATCCCGCACATCCTTTGCTCAAAAGCTTTAGGAACACGACGTTGAAAAAAAACCTTCCCACTTTTATTCAATTATTGGAGGGAAAAAACTAATAAAAAAGGTTAACCATAAATTAATGACTATGTCTAACAATTAAATAAATAGTCCCTGGCAACAGCGCCAAAAACTTGATCGCGTGTAAGTCGCTTCTACTAGCAAGATGACTAGGTCATTCGTAGTATAACAAGGGCGAGTCAAGGTTGATCCCACATAGACTATTTTTTAATTATGTTAAACACACCCACAATTTATAGGTCAACCGTAACGGTGGTCTACGACCAACATAAATAAACAGTAAATAAAAGAGAGGCAAATAAACCAATAGTCAATAATATGTTGAAAAGACATTAATCCTTAATCCTTATCTGATCCATATTTGTAATTAAGCTACGGGTGCAGTCTCCTAACCTTATCTACTTCCATTGAAAGGACAGTAAACGTCTATGTGCAATTAACTTCCTTCATTGGTTGTATTAACCCACACACAAGAAGTTCTAGAAAGTGCCGGCTCAAGACCGAGAACCTCCCTAAGCATCTATTGTGGATTGACTAGCATGTTCATCCGATTTATGTCCTAATTAACACTCCACTTTATCGTCTTTCGTGTTAATTTACGATGTATAATAAGCAGATTGGCCAGATCTAACCTATCGAGAATTAAACTCGCCGATCAACGAAATGACGCCAAACACGTAATTAGTGGTTTACTAGGTATCTCGTGGTCATGTAAAGACACATAACGATCACGGAGAACGCAGCCATTAATTCTGCGCTTAATATTAACAAATCGAATAATAAAGATTAAAGTTTGTTTAATTAATTCATAGTTGATTAGATGCAAGCATAGTTTAGATCTATCACGTGAACAATCATGAATCTAAGATAAGAAATAAAATGTTGGAATAGATCTTATCCATGATGAAGAATAGATCCACTCCTCAATTGCCTCGCTCTCTCTCTCTCTCTCTCTCTCTCTCTCTCTCTCTCTCTCTCTCTCTCTCTCTCTCTCTCCCGGCGATTCGAATTGATCCGCGACGAACATAAACCAAGCACAATTCAATAATGAAAGACTCATTATTTATTTTCAATAAAGAAAAGAAGAAAATAAAAGAAGATTTTATTCCCAAAAGACTACATTGTATCTAGTTGATAGATGAATCAATAAGATGATGAATGAATGAATGGATACAAATGTATAAACCGACCTAAGGTAAAACCCTAATTCTTGGAAGACAAGAAAATGCATTTTCGGAAGGTTTCGGGAGGCTATGTGCTCATGTTGCACGAGGTAGGCTTCAGCAGCCGCCAAGATAGCTTCGTATTTGGACCATAACTAGGCCTATGTAACTCCGATTTGGGTGATTGAAAGTGTGTTTCAATCCTCGCTTCATTCCCTACAACTTTCATTGAGATGTCCAAGCCCAATTTGTGCTCAAAACACTTCAATCTTCAGCTCCGCTCACTTCTTTATCAATTGACTTTCATATTCAGCCAAATGATGCTCCGAACGCTGCTCATCCACAATAAAACCATAGCACACAAAGTAGCTTCTATTTATGGAAAATAACGATAAAATACACGGTTAATACGCATAATACCAATTTAGTCACTCCGATGTGGCTTAATCATATTTATCTAATTAACCCATGAATTCATACATATTATCACCATTGAGAACACAAATCCAGGGTAAATTGATGGCAAAATATAATACCAAGTTGACCGTCATCGAGCACCGGAAAGCGCTTGTCTAGCCTTACGGGCGTTGACTTAGCAGTTGATCGTTTTCCTATTAATATGTGTTAAGCAGCTTGATGTGTAAGTCGGGAAGTGTATAGGATTAGAAGTTCTTAGGAAGCCTTTTATTTGAATGAACCAAAGTGGTTAGATTAACTTCAGAAGAACATATGCGACATGTCTAAAAGCTAAAACGTTATAGTTTGTGGTAAGACACGTTTCCGTTTCGCAGTATGGAACAATCCACACTGAACAACTCGTGCCATATGAGGTATTGAACATGTCTTAGTGCATACCTATCATTCATGCAAAGTGTCCTTGGATTATAACATAACAAACTGTTGCTTGGTCGAGGTTTTACTGACAGAGCAAGTAGAGGGATAGTGAACACTTTACAACATATGTGGTAGCGTTTGTAACTCCTTTTATATTATGTATATAATTGTTTGTACCGATTAATCTACCCCTTACTAAGTACGTAGTACTCACCCCCTTTTATTATGTATGTTTTCCTCCCCGAGAAGATTGGCAGGTAGACGTATTGAAATAGTGTCCTAAACCCAATCGGGTTGGACCGGATCCGACCGGGTCGGATAATTTCTACTATTTCTTTAAGTTGTACATATGATAAATGACTTTCTGTTATTATATTTGTTCGTCTAACGAACCAATTACGATATTATATATATGATAACATCCTTAGTATTAAACTATGATAGAGAAATCATAATAGTGATTATGGTGGATGAGATTTTGACTCACTTTAAAAAGGTTTCATACTTAAATGTCTCTAGTCGTATGTGCTATCAAACATGACATTGATATTTCGATTAGACTAGCATGTATTAGATGTCTTCTGTCTTTTGAAGATAGGGACATATCTCGTCTATCGAAGTGTAAGGACACTTGGACCGTACGTGGACATGTAATACAAAATGTGTACGTTAGACTGACCCACTTACTTTATTAAGCGTTGCACTATGTGGCGGTTGTGTAATTATCCTAAGACCGGAGTCTTCATGGCATCACGGTGTGGATTGTCCTACTTTGACACTATTGAGGTTTCCCCTAGCATGGGGCGATCATGCGATAGTGATTGGGTGTGATACTGAGTCATGCGTAGATTCATGTTATTCGTCCGGAAATCGCATATCCTATGAATAAGAGTAAATATCGGAAATGACCTTCTTATAAGGAATGTCTAGCTCTCGTGAATCTTTGCAAGTGGGAGTAAATGAGTTACTTTGAGAGAGTATGATATCCAGATTATAAGATATGGTCATTAATGTTTGACACTCGAGATACGACTATATGTATATTATTACATCGATAGGATTGTATTTACATGGTAACCGTTTCATATGAAAGGTTGTAGTCATAACACTTGACTCTTTCCGATGATCGGGGGCCATGAACGTGTTGCTAGATGCTATTCGCGATCGTTAGGTGTGAAGGACATTTTAGTAAATGCACTTTATGCTTACGGCCAACATATTCGGAAACCTATTGAGTCACACACATATGAATAACTAGCTGGAATTAATTTGTGGTTATAGAGATAACCGGATGAGGATTTATTTATGCCTACTATAAAGTGTTATAGTGATAAATTAATATTGTGGTATGTATTTATTATGAATAAAAATAATACAAGATATTGATTATGTTGATTATTAAATATGTATATGTATATATGCATGGGGGGAAATTCTTGTGTATATTGATACACATGGATTTTGCAAATTAATTAATCATAGTATATATATATATGTATGTATGTATGTATATATATATATATATATATATATATATATATATTTTTTTTTTATGCATTAGTATATGTATGTGATATATGCATATGTAATTTGATTTATGATAATATAATAAAGATATATTCAATATTAGATATTGATAATATATATAATGAAAAGTATTTAATATAAGATATTAAATATATGACAGTTATGATTTTAAGGAAAATCATTAATAAGATTAAGGAAAATATTTAATGAGATAATCAATCAAATATATGATTGTTTTATTAAATCCTTATTCTATTGGGAAAACAGTTTCATATTCCATACTACACTCAAGTAGAGACTGACGCCACCTACTCTATAAAAGGGGAGGGATGCCAAGCCTTTTTGTATCACAATATTCTTGCAATATTCTGGCGAAGCAAAGATAGAGGTTCTTCCGAGAGTTTTGTGGGAAGAAGAAAAGGCGACCTAGCAGTCCTTTTTCCGGTAGTAGTCCTTCGAGGATTCCGGCGGTTGTTCGTGTGGATTACCGCTAGAGGCCGGAGACTTGGACGGCTCGATGCTTGGACCATCAACCATAGACGATAAAGCTTCGATCCTTTAGATCATCCAATGTAACTTTCTCGTTTACTTCTTTTAGAATGTTGCTTAAACGAAGTCGATCTTGGAAAAAGGAATTTAAAGTTTAAATTCCGCTGCGTTCCCGCTCAGAGTTCCTAACAGTGGTATCAGAGCGGTTTTCGATCTTAAGCAATAAGAATTAGATTATTGCGTAGTTATTTTCATCGTTTAAACAACATAATAAAAGATGAATGATTTTTGGATTCGCAATACGATACACGAAAAGAAAAACAAATGGTTCGGGTGGTGCTCGGCCGATCAGCGGCGGCACCACCACCGTCCGGCAGCCTCCTGGCTGTCGGCGTCGGCTGGTGGCTACTCAGTGGATCCCTTATTTTGTGATTCGATATGGTTCATAGTAATGTTGATATTGTTTCCTTTGACTGTTTCAAATTTTTGAATAGGCCTCGACATTTTTCAAAAATTTTGAAAAGTTGCCAGAGATGCCTTTTGGCTGGTTAGACCAAACCAGCATATCCCTTTGGTTATGAACCAAAAGGTATTCTTTTGATTATGAATCAAAAGGGAAAAAGGAACACAAGAAATATAATTTAGTTTTATTTTGAATAGTTTAAAATAATAAAATTAAAGTTGATTTAAAATTAATCGTTAGTTTTAATATCAATTAATAACTATTAAATGTTAATTAGTTAATTAATTCGATGAAAGACACATGATGTTAGTTTTATCTTTTTCATAAGATTTTTTATTGTATGGATTAGATGTTGTAGATATAATATGATTATATGGACCCTGATTGATCATGAACTCGACCAATAGGATAGATGTGAATGATTTAGTTTTTCGTTGGTTTAAAAATTTGTCCCATGCCGTTATGAAGAACGAGCCTAGTTTATTTTCTACATTATCCCATTCCCGTTAGCTCCTCAAAGCGGCGGGTGTATAAATTTTATTAGATAAATTTTATGTAACATGATGAAGCATAAGATGAAGGCCAAAGAAAGACGACATAGAGATCCTACTGGTGGTTGCAGCTACTCTTAGAATTGTGACCCACGGTTTCGTCAGTTTGTATTTGAAACCTCACTCAGGAAAAGTCCATGATCATACCGGTTACTTTATGCAATTATTTATTTTGTGCATGTATTTATTTTATATGATACGATAGATGCATGACTAGGCACGATCTAGATGAATGTGTAGTGTGTATGTCTACGGAGATAGATATGTTTGATGAGACCGTAATTAATTAAAATTAATTAAGAGAATTAATTTAAAATTACTCCCACAACAAAAATCAAGTCGAAATATTGTCTCCAAATATTATAACGACGCCGAAGAGCCCTTGTTCGGATCCAACCGATCGCCCTTGTTGGGAGTTGACCTACCTCGGTATATCGTCGTTATTGAGATTTGATCGCATGAGATCTCAATAATATTCAAGTTATGACCGTAAGAATATTGTGGTGATTGGCCCTCGTCAGACCGCCTTATTCTAGAGGCAATGAGTTGATTACTACATAGAGATGTGAATTGTTGAAGAGTTGACTAGTCAACCACCAAAAATCACATAGAGATATGATTGGTAAAAGAGTTACTACCCTTCGAATTATTTCCGTTGATCGCCTCGTCGGGAATCGGAGTACCAAAATGAGATCTTGGCCACTAAAGAAAATTTTGAAAATTTTTGAAAGTCAATTGGGAGTAATTGACTAGTTAGAACGAAATCATAAACGAAAAGACCATTTTTTATTTTGCATGTATAAACAACAACACTCCTTTTATCTTTATTTTTATGTTGTAGTTTTTAGCAAATATTTATTTATTTTTTTTATTTTTATTTTATTCTCGATAGTTAAAACTAAAATTAAATGACTGTTACCTTTTGAGAAAAGTTCACAAGTACGATTAAGAAATTTTAATCCTTTTAAAATAAGCAATGACAACAGCAACTACGTTATAGTAGTTAAAGACCAGGAGACTACATATTTGATGAAGTGCTCTAAGACTTTAATTATTAATCAAAACGGAAGCTCATGATTTGATTAAATCGCTTGAAATGAATTTCAATGAATTAATCATATATTGGATACGACGATGTCCAATAGGTCATTCTGTCATACGATGACAATTAATTCAAACATTAGATGCGTTGAATGTTAATGACCACAACGAATTTTGGAAAGGTTGTTTTCAAGATTGTAAGATTTAAGTATCAACTTAATTCTTTAATCATTGCTTGAAGGTTAATTAAATAGTTCATGTTTTGAATATGATTCAAAGTGAGAAATAAACTATCTAATAAATTTTGGATTTTCTTTATGAAAAAAAATTAAAGACATAGCTCTGTGATTTTTCTTAAGTCTTAGGAAGACTAAACTAAGAAGTATTTACAAGTGCTTAATGGATTAAAAGGAAAGTTAGTGGCATGTGCTTAAAATAAGAGAACTTATCAAAGTCTCTATTGGATTGAAGTAATTAATCCCTGACGGGTGTTTCAGCAGTTGTCTTTAAATGAATCAGATTCTCCTTAAAGGATTCCATTTTGGGATACGCAATTTGTTTGTGTTTCTAAAATGGAAATAGCACTTTGTATGATAAAAGTGCGGTGCAAGCCATGTGATGTATCCCTTACCCGCATAGTGGTAATGCCCTTATTCAAATCATATACTTAACTAAGTTCCGAAGAATAAGGTTGAATGAATTCCATATTAAATATGGAATATGATTACATCAAATCCATCTTAACCGATGGTTTAGGGTTGTCGTGCTTCTGGAAAGCAGGCAATGTCTAAAATGTTTGGAGCTTAGTATGACACATGCAACTTCGTGGAATATCTTAGCAAGTACGCTAGATGTTATTTACTTCATGGAGCAAAAGTGTTTGTCTCCAAACATGCTGTCTTCTAGAGGAAGTGTTTCTTCCAAAAGAAACAGTGGGAGTAAATGAGATCTCAAAAGAGTTTGAGAACCACAGAGAGATATTCAACCATTGAAGCATGAGTAGGCGCCGCTTATTGATGACGTGCAAGACATCGCCAAAGGCACACAAGTATTCAATGAGTCCATGGATAACCACATGCCCGAAAAGGGATACTCGTGTGTTCATCTTAAAGTATGAAGATCTCGTGACTTATGTAGAAATGCTTAAAAGGCAAGATTAAGAGACATGGCTAGAGCCATATATAGTATCCGAATTAGATTCCATGCATGACAAACAAAGTTATGAACTCACCGCTTCACCGACAGAATGATCTCTCAAAGGTGTAGCAGGTCTTTATGAAATACTGACATGGATGGTAATGCGATTGCCAAAAGGCTAAGTTTATGACTGAAGGCTACGGGGTGTAAACTTGTAATTACCTCATAAACTTCTAGCTATGCTTAAGCCTATTCTTGCAGCCGCATATCATTACTATATGATAGTGTAGAGAGCATTAGGCCAATGGCTTGATGTTCATAGACAATAACATGATATGTGATCTTGCAAGATCCATTTATGGAGTCAAACAAGTTTCTCTATATAAGTTCTTTGCTTTGATTATCAAAGGAGTTTGATTTAATCAAAAAGTAAAGATATGCCTGATGTGAAAAAAAGGGTTAGTGGGATGTGTTACAGTTTTCGAGCAAGGTATTGAATAGCCTTCTCAGAATCAACACCCCGTGTCACAGTCAATTAATGTTTAGAAGTTCAAGGTCTTTACGAAAGCTCTTGAAAAGACAGTTCTTATTTTGGAAATAAAATCTATAGTGATAGATTTAGATATTGTTTGACTATCATAGTTCACCTGCATAGATGAGATGCTGAAAGAGTTTAGCATTGATCATATCAAGAGATACTACTAGCTAGTGTTCTCAGGATCATCTATGACAAGACGTTAGTCCTGAAGATAAGGTGAAAGATAATACTAATGGAAAGTTTCCTTATGCCAAGGCAATAGTATCCATCATAAGTGTTGTGAGTAAAACAAGATGTTCATACTGCATGATGAGTCATGAGTAAGTATGAAAGTGATTCTGGTAAATGTCGAGAATATCCTTAAAAGTGTTAAGGATGGGTTCTTAGTTTATTGAACTTAGAATCCAATAAACATAGATGTATGATGTATACCCGGATCTTATGAAGATATAGGGAGCTACAGCTTAGTTTGCAAATACTTTGATAAGTGACACGTTGAGTCGGAAATGTTCTTAGCTAGAAATCACAAGAGATTCTACAACTAGGCTAAAAAAAAGAGATCGCTTTATAAAGCAACAAAAGTAGTAAAATGGATCTAAGATGTTCATCCCGAACTTTGTATGGTTCTTCCATATTTTTTATATGGTGATATAGTAAGTGGATTCATTGCTTGAAGAAAGGACCATGGTCTCATCTGAGAGATTCATGTGTGTGTCTTGAGGTTCCTTTTGACTCGATCATTTGGAGCGTGATATGAAGATAGTCTCGAGTCCCCACGGATAATGATCCGTACACGCTAGTGGTTGGTTAAGTAGTATTGCATGAGATTCTTTCTGCTTCAATTTGGTCTTGTGTATGCGAGTGATTGGCTTTAGGCTAAATGGGAGATTGTTGAAATAGTGTCCTAAACCCAATCGGTTGGACCGATCCGACCGGTCGGATCATTTCTACTATTTCTTTATACTTGTGCATATTATAAATGGCTTTCGTTATTATATATTTGTTCGCCTAACGAACCAATTACGATATTATATTTATGACAACGCCCTTAGTATTAAATCGTGATAGAGAAATCATAATAGTGATTATGGTTGATGAGATCTCACTCGCTTTAAAAGGTTTGATACTTAAATGTCTCTAGTCGTATATGCTATCAAACAGGACATTGATAGTACGATTAGACTAGCACGTATTAGATGTCTTCTGTCTTTTGAAGATAGGGACATATCTAGTCTATCAAGTGTAAGGACACTTGATCAGACGTGGACGTGTATCGTAGAATGCGCATATTAGATCGACTCCACTTACTTTATTGCCGCCGCACTATGTGGCGGTTGTTTAATTTTCCTAAGACCGGAGTCTTCATGGCATCACGGTGTCGATTGTCATACTTTGACACTATTGAGGTTTCCCTTAGCCATGGGGCGATCACGCGGTAGTGATTGGATGTGATACTGAATCATGCGTAGGATTCATGTTATTCGTCCGGAAATAGCGTATTCTATGAATAGGAGTAAATATCCGAAAGGGTCTTCTTATAAGGAATGTCTAGCTCTTGTGAATCTTTGTGGAGTGGGAGTAAATGAGCTACTTCGAGAGAGTATGATATCCAGATTATAAGATACAGTCGTTAATATGTGACACTCGAGATACGACTGTATGGATATTATTACATCGATATGATTGTATTTACACGGTAACCGTTTCATATGAAGGTTGTAGTCATAGCACTTGACTCTTTCCGATGATTGGGGGTCATGAACGTGTTGCTAGAGGCTATTCGTGATCGTTAGGTGTGAAGGTCATTTTAGTAAATGCACTTTATGCTTACGGCCAACATATTCGGAAACCTATCGGGTCACACATATATGAATAACTAGCTGGAGTTAATTTGTGGTTATAGAGATAACTGGATGAGGATTACTATATGCCTACTATAAAGTGTTATAGTGATAAATTAATATTATGGTATTTATTTATTATGAATAAATATAATACAAGATATTTATTATGTTGATTAATTAAATATGTATATGTATATATGCATGGGCCAAAATTATTGTGTATATTGATACACATGGATTTTGCAAATTAATTAATTATAGTATTAATATTAGATATTAATATATATATATATATATATATATATATATATATATATTACACAGTGCACATATATATCATATATACATGTCTCACGCATATACATATATTTGTGTGTGTGTGTGTGTGTATATATATATATATATATATATATATATATATATGTAAATTGATTTATGGTAATATAATATTCAATATTTGATATTGACAATATATATCTTGGAAAGTATTTAATACAATATATTAAATATATGACAGTTATGATTTTAAGGAATATCCTTAATAAGATTAAGGAAAATACTTAATGAGATAATCAATCAAATATCTAATTGATTTATTAAATCTTTATTCTATTGGAAAATAGTTTCTTGTTCCCTACTACACTCAAGTAGAGACTGGCGCCACCTACTCTATAAAAGGGGAGGGAAGCCAAGCCCTTTTGTATCACAAAATTCTTGCAATATTCTAGTGAAGGAAAGAGAGAGGTTCTTGAGACAGTTTTGTGGGAAGAAGAAAATTTGACCAATAGCAGTCCTTCGAGGATTCCGGCGGTTGTTCATGTGGATTACCGCTAGAAGCCGGACACTTGGACGGCTCGGGGCTTGGACCATCAACCGTAGACGATAAAGTTTCGATCTTTTAGATCATGTATAGTAACTTTCTCGTTTACTTCTGTTATGCTTGTTGCTTAAACGAAGTCGATCTTGGAAAAAAGAAATTAAATTTTAAATTCCGCTGTGTTCCCGCGTAAATTTCTTAACAAGACGATGATAGCTTTGACGATGCGGAGGCATGAGCTTTGGGGAAAGATAGATGATGTTATCTTATTTTTATCTTTTAATTTAATTCATTATGTTGGAACTAGTAAATGTTAGGAAATCAATCAGTTTACGCAGTGGAATTTAAAATGATGTCCCGATCCAAGATCAACTTCGTTTAAACAACAAACATATAAGTAGTAGACGGTGAATATACCTTGGATGATCTAAAATATTGAACCTTTGACCGTCTAAGAAGAGTAGTAGTGCACGAACCGTCCATGTGTCCGGCCTCTATCGATATCCACACGAGCACCTCGCCGGAATCCCACCTTGGATTGCTATCAGAAAAACTCGGTTACTACACCGACATTTTCTCTCTCTCAAAACTCTCTTTAAGAAGATCTCTTTATTTTTCACAAGAATTATTAGACTCTGGGAATTGTGATACAAAAGAGCTAGGCAACCAATTTCTTATATAGGGGAGCCTGTGCCCTATTGTGTCTCATTCCCAATGGGAAAAACTTTTTGCGTGGAGTAAGGAGAAAGAAATCCTTTTAATAATAAAATAAGGAAAATAGATATTCCATAATTATCTCATATAATACTCAATATCTTATATTAAATATTTCTAAGATATATATTGCCTATATCTAATATTGAATATATCTTTATTGTATTACCATAACTATATATCAATTACACATGTGTACATATCACATATATACATGCGTATTATTATATATTATAATATAATACTATGATTAATTAATTTTCAAAATCCACGTGTATCTTATACACATCGTATGCGCCCTATATAACCATTAATTACCTTCCGGAATATTCTTAATTAATTAAGATAATTAATATCTTGTATTTAATTTATTCATAATAAATAAACTGTACAGGTGATGGACGAACCGGATTTCACTGCTCCAGATGAGCTGGTCGAGGTCATAGTAAATGAAGCCTACCCCGACCAAAAAGTCAAGATTGAGCTATATATATATATATATATATATATATATATATATATATATATATATATATATATATATATATATATGTATATATATATATGTATGTATATATATATGTATGTATATATATATGTATATATATATATATATATATATATATATATATATATATATATATATATATATGTATGTATATATATATGTATATATATATGTATGTATATATATATATATATATATATATATATATATATATATATATATATATATATATATATATATATATATATATATATATATATATATATATATATGGTGCGCATGAATCACCAATTTGAATTGGTGCAAACACACGCTGGCACACAAATTTGAACTCGTTAATAAGAAGAAAACATGAATTCGAACTCTACTCAAAGAAAAACAAAAATTTCTACTCGCTATAATTTAAAAACAATTTCCTAGTGAAAGTTGATTCTTGAGCTTAGAATCGACTTTCTCGTGGTAATTGACTGGTGAAAGTCGATTGTTGAGTTTAGAGTCGACTTTCTTTGTATGTTAGAATCAGATTGTTTACTAAATCTTTCAAATTGTAGATGGATTTTGTGTAGAAATTTGTGTTTGTTCTTTGCAGAACGAAGTTGAATTCATGTTTTCTTCTTATTAACAAGTTCAAATTTGTGTTTTTCTCCGTAACGAAGTTGTCCTTGTAGAAATTTTTTTTTCGTTGATAACGAGTTGACATCGCTCAAATTTGTGTTTTTACCATTATAACGATTAGAAATTTGTGTTTTTCTTTGGTAACGAGTTCGAATTCATGTTTTCATCTTATTAACGAGTTCAAATTTGTGTTTTTCTCTGGTAGATGAAGCGGTAACTATTACTGTCATTCCATGTCACTGCATCATGTCATCGATCATGTCACTGCACATCAGAAAATTATTCAAAAGCATAAAAATACATTTTAATGAATGATTATTAAAACAAACATTAAAACGTATAGATCAACACGTTATAAATATACCTTTGATCTTTCCAAAACGTATAGATCAATCATTAGCAAAAACAAACGCGAGTGAAAACACAAATTTCCGGCGATGTCAACTCGTTCTCGTGAAAAACAATTTTTCTACAAGCGACAACTCACATAGAGAAAACACAAATCAACTCGTTAATAAAAAGAAAACATGAAACACAAATTTCGGGCGATGTCAAATCGTTATCGAAAAAAATATTTTTCTACGCGACAACTCGCTACCGTGAGAAAAACCCAAATTTGAACTCGTTAATAAGAAGAAAACATGAATTCGAACTCTATCAAAGAAAAACACAAGAAGAAAACATGAATTCGAACTCGTTAGCAAAGAAAAACAAAAATTTCTACTGCTATAATGTGAAAACACAAATTTCAAAGCGATGTCAACTCGTTATCGTGAAAAAAATATTTTTCTACAAGAAAACTCGCTACTTGAGAAAAACACAAATTTGAACTCGTTAATAAGAAGAAAACAAGAATTGAACTCGTTATCAAAGAAAAAACACAAATTTCTACTCATATAGAAGAAAACATGAATTCGAACTCGTTACCAAAGAAAAACACAAATTTCTTCTCGTTATAATGGGAAAACACAAATTTCCAAATGATGTCAACTCGCTATCAAGGAAAAAAAACATTTTTTCTACAAGGACAACTCGTTACAGAGAAAAACACAAATTTGAACTCGTTAATAAGAAGAAAACATGAATTAACTGTTATTTCCAAGAAAAACAAAATTTCTACTAAGTTATATTGGAAAACACAAATTTCCGCGATGTCAACTCAAGGAAATTTGTGTTTTCCCATTATAACGAGTAGAAATTTGTGTTTTTTCTTTGGTAACGAGTTCGAATTCATGTTTTCTTTTTATTAACGAGTTCAAATTTGTTTTATCTGTCATATTTCAGAATTTATTATGTTTTTTTTATCTGTTATTTTACATTTCCAATGCATCATTTATTATTTTTTCCTCCTTTACCAATGAAGTATTGAAGGCCCAACCTTCCCGGGGGTCTGACATTTACATTACATGTTTCAAAAAAAATCCCGTGTAGATCCAATTTCATCTAACCTAATATAATTTGTTAAATTTTTTTTTACTTCAACTGATATAGGCCCGAAATTTTACTTGAATTAATAAAGGCTCAAAAAATTTACTTGAATCACGTCGAATTTTCCCTAAAATATACCTACCATGCATCACAATAGAATCAACTTTTTGAAAGTCACTTCTGCAACCATAACGAGTTGACATCGCCGGAAATTTGTGTTTTCTCATTATAACGAGTAGAAATTTGTGTTTTTTCTTTGGTAACGAGTTCGAATTCATGTTTTTCTTTATAACGAGTTGACATCGCCGGAAATTTGTGTTTTTCCATTATAACGAGTAGAAATTTGTGTTTTTTCTTTGGTAACGGGTTTGAATTCATGTTTTCTTCTTATTAACGAAGTTCAAATTTGTGTTTTTCTCTGTAACGAAGTTGTCCTTGTAGAAAAATGTTTTTTCCCCGATAACGAGTTGACATCGCAGAAATTTGTGTTTTCCCATTATAACGAGTAGAAATTTGTGTTTTTCTTTGTAACGCAGTTCGAATTCATGTTTTCTTCTTATTACCGAGTTCAAATTTGTGTTTTTCTCTGGTAACGAGTTGTCCTTGAAGAAAAAATGTTTTTTTGTCATTCTACTACCACAAAAGGTTACTTAGTCTATAAATTGGATAGTGGAGATATTGCCCTTTCCAAGAATGTGGTATTCCATGAGAGGTGTTTTCCTTTGAACGGCCTGTCCTTTATTTTTGCTAGATGACGATTTCTTTTTCTCGATGCACAAACTACCTCGGCAATGAGGTCGCTAAGAGATTGATCTGCGCCAATGAGGCGGAAGAGGATCTCAAGAGGCAAATAAGGAAGTTGATCGATGAGAATACCAATGAAGAGTGCCGCCATAGCCGGATTGGAGTCCCAACCTGAGACTCACGCAAGAAAAACACAAATTTCAACTCGTTAATAAGAAGAAAACATGAATTCGAACTCGCTACCAAAGAAAACACAAATTTCTACTGCTACAATCGGAAAACACAAATTTCCGCGATGTCAACTCGTTATAAAGGAAAAACATTTTTTTCTACAAGGACAACTCGCTACAAAGTGAAAAACACAAATTTGAACTCGTTAATAAGAAGAAAACATGAATTAACCACTATATTAATTTATCACTATAACACTTTATAGTCGAGATAAAACTTTCTTTATTTGGTTATCACTATAATCAAGATCTTAATTCGCTAGATGTTCTTATGTATGACCCGATATAAGCTTCCGAATATGTTGGTTGTAGACATAAATTGCATTTAATAAACTACCCTCAAACCTAACGATCATGAATAGCGCCTAAAGCAACACGTCATGACCCACAATCATCGGAAGAGTCAAAAGCGATGACTACTACCTTCATGTGAAACAGCTTATCGTGTAAATAGAATCCTATCGTTGTTACAATATCCATACAATCGTGATCTCGAGTGTGAATAGATCAACGAACGATCTTATAATCCTGATATCATGCTCTCTCGAATAACTCAATTGCTCTCATTTTGCATAGATTCACAAGAGCTAGACATTCCTTATACGAAGGCCATTTCGATATTTATTCATATCATTAGATACATGATTTCGGAGGAGAAACATGTATCCTACGATGCTTTAATATCATACCCGAGCACTACCGCATGATCGCCCCATGGCTAGGGAAACCTCAATAGTGTCAAAGAAAGACAATCCACACCGCGATGACACAAAGACTCCGGTCTCAGAATAATTACACGACTGCCATAAACTGCGACACTTATTGTAAGTGGTTCAGTCTAACGTACACATTGTCCAATACACGTCCAAGTGTCTATACACTTCGATAGACAAGATCTATCCCTATCTTCAATAAGATAGAAGATATCCAATACATGCTATTCTAATCGTACTATCAATGTCCCGCTTGATAGTACAAACGATTAGAGACATTTAAGTATCAAACTTATTAAAGTGATTAGAGATCTCATAAACAATAATCACTATCATGGTTTCTCTATCACAACTTAATACTAAGGACGTTAATATATATACAATAACATAATTGGTTCATAAAGATAAACAATATGTATAATGACAAAAGTGCTTTTATTACTAATAATGAAGTTATTACATGAACTAAACAGATCAGAATGACTCTAACCCGGTCGGATCCTCGTCCGACCCTAGTAAACAATTAACGCTTGAGAGATTTTCTAGACTTAGCATTTTTCTTTAGTTTTCAAATGGGATTTCTAGAAGGTTGTAAACAACCTTTATATTCTGTTATTTAGGTCTTTGGATCGCTTTCTTTAGACGTGGATTGAAATTGTTGCGATCTTAGTTTATTGTCGTTTGACATTCCCAAGTACGTCTTTGATGTTTCGATTTGCATTATGATAATGATGGAGTATAATCTTTCAAGAAAACTATGCGTGCCAGACGTTTTTTTCGGATAGAGACTCGATATCCGGGAAGGGGGCGGCACATTATTTGCTCTCACTGTTTCTATTTAAACATGACATCTACCATGAATATTTGTTTTATTTAAGTGAGGCAAAATATTTTCTAAACCAACATTAATTTGCATTTTTCTCACTTAACCTGATTTTTTTATGATGTGATTGATTAAGGATATGGCTGCACTAATTATATGAAAGGTAATTTTTTCAAAAAATTTATTGCTAAAGTTATAAATTTAACTCGGTTTTTTAATATGTGTGTTTTTGGAATTGTTTAAGTGTCTGGTTTCGCTCAAGTAATTTCTCGCATAGAGTGTATAGTTCTATGAAGGATGTTTTTGGTGTGTTTACCTCATCTTGTGAGTCGGAGTCTGACTCAACCATAAGACACATGTTTGCATGTTACTCGGTTTGTGGTTCATTTTCCTCATCTTTAGATTATGAGGAATCACTCCAATGTGCTTTGAACGCTTTCTTTCTTTCTTCTTCTTCTTCTCCTTCTTCTTCTCCTCCTCCTCCTCCTCCTCCTTCTTCTTCTTCTGTTTGGGCCTTTCTTGGACAATTTGTGACTTTTCCGTTTTTCTTACTTGGACAATCGTACAATACGTATCCGAACTTTCTGTATAAATCCTTGTCTTTGACATAAAGAACATTTACCTCCTCAAACTTAGATAGAGACTCTTATGTAGCCATAAGTATGCAACAACTTGAATTATGAAGTATCTGTTGCATTCAAATTTGTTTAGAATGTTCAGACGTAATAGAGACTTGGAACCTTCATATCTTTTTCCACTTATTCTCATCATATATCATATAAAATTTCAGCTCAAAAAGATGAGGGAGCAGTTGGGAGAAAAAGCAAAGAGATCGAAAAAAACGAATTAACTTACCAAGAAAACACAGATAGTGCGGTGATTAATGCTCCAACTTATCATGATTCGCGTGTGGTTGGTCAACTACGAAGACAGAACGATCATATCACAAAAATGTGACTTTTTCGGAGAAAAAGTGTTCAGATTCACATATACAACTTCTACTTTTTTAAAATATGTAATGTGATGTCAGATAATGTAATAAGAGACTTTTAAAGCGAGTTTGGGTCGGTTGCTCCCATTCATTGGTGGGTCTGTAGACTCCACCATGGATTTTTTTTAATTGTTTTATTTATTTATTGTTTTGCTAAAAAGATCACAAAATACCCAACAACTCTTAATTACACATCTAGAGGTTTTACGTACGAGTAATTCAAATATGAATGGTATTTATGTCTTTTAAAACTACCAAACGGATTAAGTTATTTTCTTAAAATTTGGGACATATCAAAAGTAAAAAAACACACTCATAATTTAGGAAAGGGTATGGTTCATAAAATTGAAACATGGAGCTTTAATTGAGGTGCACCACACCTGTATACAACAGACTTAATCAACTTCTTGAAAGGCAATTTTGGAGTTAAAAATTGACTTTCGCCTCCAAACACGCTGGGTCCCAGAATGGCTTAAACGAGCTTATAAACGATCTGGCCAATCTTGCTAGACTGGCCGTTTTGCTTTGGTCTAAAAGGATTAACCCAAATCGACAAGACATATATGTCTCACGCTTATATGAGAGTGAAAATTCTACTACTTTACCAATATGAGATATTACACCGAAGTCGATTTTTGACTCAAGAATCAATTTTTACAAAATCGAATAAAAATAATGTGTTATATTATAAATATTGTGTGTAAAAAATTCATTAGGTTGCAAATAATAACCAACAGTTTTATGGTGGTCCTGAACCACCATGTCATAGTTGTTTCTCCAATATGAATTTTTAAAAGAGAGGTAAAATTGTAATATTATGGCATTTACATTTTAAACGGTCGGGCCCCGCGTGTTATTCTAATTTTTTATTTGCCTTGATCACTGCTCATACTTCGCCTGTAACTGCGATAAAATTTACGAATAATAACTCCTTATATTGATTTAGACATCGTAACTCTGGCAGTTTAGGACAGTTTGTCATTCACCTTATGTCACATTACATTTTTTTTTGCGTGATGATACTGTCATAACATGATTGTATGATCTATTTTCTCAATATAAGTCTTAGCATAATTAATAAATCAAATTCTTGTGTAAATTTGCCCTATTATTTTAGGTTTGTTTCACAAAAAAAAATTTGAGAAGGCATTTACTTTTTTAACTCAATATCTTCTCGTCCATTTACTTCGTATCTTTTTTGCGCAAAAAAAGAAAGAAAGATGAAAACGCATTTCACATTTTTTAACACATTATCTTCTCGTTCATTTACTTCCCATCTTTAGATTATGGACCCATTTATTAACATAAATCTTCAAATGGAGCATTAATGCTGCTATAATTTTCACCAGTATATATACGCAACATGCACTTTTCAGATTTTGCATTCATCCCACGATATCGAAATCAAAGACCACGATGAAGATGTTCAATCTTAAATTTCTCATTTGCCTAATCGTTGCCATTGGATCAATTCATGATGCTGCTCCACAGAAGGATGATGATCAATTACAGTTTTTCTTACTCCAGGCCGGAAATTTAGCCATTAATTTCACTAATTTTGGTGCTAGGGCAAATTCTCTTTTTTTTCCGGACAAACATGGTAGTAATTATTATTATTATTATTATTATTATTATTTTACCTGTTCTTTAAATCGATTTTATTGTTTCTGTGTGCAGGAAATATTGCAGACCTCCTACTAGGATTTGATGATTTGAAGCAATTTAGGGTAAAAGATCTTTGCTAGTAGTGTTAATTATACCACAATACTTATTGATTTTTATTTTTAAATATTAGTTAAAATTGAATTCTACAATAGTAAACCGGTTATTAACTTTGAAACAGGCTGAAAATTTAATATTGGTGCAATTACCGGAAGAGTTGCAAATAGAATTGATATGCGACTTTACTTTGAATGGAACAGTTTATAAACTCCCAGCAAATGAAGGAAGGACTTATTTTAGTTGTATGTCTCTCTCTCTCTTTTTTTCTTACTTATTTTATATTGCTGGAAAATAGTGAATCGTAGGGAGAGTCTTTTCACATCTATACGATATTCTGATCGAATTTTTATGTAGGTGGACAACTTGGATATGGATATATGTTTTGGAAGGTGGGTGAAATCAAGAGATCACCAAATTGCTCTCACATTGTCTTCACTTACGAGAGCCGTGATGGTGAATGCGTAAAATTCACTTTGATCTCAGCCTCCGTTAAAACTAACTTTAGGATCGTTGGTGTTCAAGTGTATTATGCATTTTATTGTGGAATGATCACTACTCGCTGTCTTAAAACGAGCTGATTACAACGATCAATAATGCTATGATTAACTTTTACTATATTAATTATGTAAAAGTTATGAATCGATCAATGGTAGTTGTGCTACAACACATTTTGATACCATTGAGCGCCACGCCATGCTCAACGGTTTTAATTAATGTGTTGTTTTCGGAATAACTGTTCAATACATCAATCAATAAGTTTCGCACCAATTTGATTAAATTTATTATTATTATTATGTAAAATCGCGTTCTATATATATCAGTTCTCAATAAAATTTCTTCATGTTCAATTTTGTTAAATTTGCAGGGTTTCCGGGAGACCTTTCTATCAGAGTAAAACACACAGTTCAACCCAGAAGACTCATCACAACAATCATAGCAAAACCGGAAAACAAGGCAACCCCGGTGAACCTCGGTGACCATCTGGTATGGAATTTGGGTGGCTACAACAGTGAAAGCGTCTTTGGACACGAACTTCAAATCTTTGCAGACAAATTCGTTGGATACAACGAGACAACAAATCTTCCAACAGGAAAACTCGTACCAGTTAAAGGTACTGGATACGATTTTATCAAACCACATGTCATCGCCGACAATGCGAAATTAATAAAGGATCCTTACAGCATAAATTTCGTGTTGAAGAATGATACCAGGCTTAAGTTTGCATCAATAATGCATGAGAGGAAATCTGGGAGGATTCTAAAGTTTTGGACAACTGGGAGAAATCTTCACTTTTGTACGTCATCCAAACTTAAGAATACTCAAGGAAAAGGTGGCCAATTGTTTCAACCTCATTCAGGGTTTGTTTTTGACGGCCAAGATTATCCGGATGCTGTGAATCACCCTGAATTTCCTTCTCAAATTTTCAATAAAGGGCAAGTGTTTAAGAGGAAGAATGTTTTTGAACTTTCTGTTAGGTCTTGATGACATGATCATACATGTATTTTATATGCATCACGGCATGCATAGTTTGCACATTAAGCCCTAATACGAGAGTTGTTAAACAATATATAATAATAAGAATGGGAATATATATTGGGCCAATTTCAAATTACTGATTTGATGGATTTAGATCTAGAAAGAAAATATTATCCATTAATGTTAAAATTCAACAATACTCAAAATTAAAAAGAATGATAAGTGGAATGAATGCAAAGATGAACTACATATTGCATTGCTTAGTGATCATATCATGTACATTTACAACCTGAAGAAAATACACTTCTAACTAAGTACAAAATGTGTTTACAAGGCCTATACAGTTGATTGTACTGCACAAAACTAACAAATTGACTTCTTTAATTGTTTTTCCCGTCCTCCAACCGCCAAAATATGAAGGTGTTCGACATATTAATGTTAAAATTTGCTATGTTGCTCCTTTTGTGATCAACCATAGATTCAATTCAGAACATGAGATCATCCTTGCAAACTTATTCCGCAACACCCCATCTGTTGGTGATGTGTGGAGTGTGTGGAGTGATTTACGGAACAGATCCGTAATTCACAGATGTAAATTACGGAAAATTAGATGCAGAAATAAATAACTTTATATTATTTTGTATATCTAACAAAATAAATCTATTACAGTACAGATCTGACTCGAAACAAAGAAAAAAATAAAATACAATACATAAATAAAGGACAAACCGAGGCGAGTATGTTATTCTTTTCTTAAGACAAATTGTCCGATATGGTGCCTCACTGTAAGAAAGAATCGCTTCCCAAGATACAATGACTTATGTCTTGGATTGAGAGGCACATCAACAATCCAAGCTCCGCGAACTTATTGTGGTGCTCCACTTCTCTTCGACTGAGAACTAGAACTAAATGCTCGACCTTTTAGTAGTGTAAGACATAAGAGAAAATCAATGCTTAAACCTTCATCCAATGGGTTCTTTATATAGTGAAGAGGAGGAGGCAATGCTTGAACTGACGGCGTAACACTACCACATTAAAGTTGGCTGCCTTTTCCTTGGAAAAGTCATTCGTCGACTCTTTCTTAAATGAGTTGGTTAAGCTTAACCGACTTAATCCTTGGTCGGATGACGGTCTCGATAAATTTCGATTGGTCGGATGATTTAATCGCTCCACTTTTCCCTCAAGATTAGCCTATTTTGGCCGAATTAATTTAATTCTGGGCCGACTTAATTAATCAGAATTCGTTTACACACTAATCTGGAACCTTTCAACCGCCTCACGATTAAATAGTTAATTAAAATTAATTTCCGTTAATTTCAAAAGAAATTTTGTCCAAAAATTAATAGTAACACCGAATCGAACCGAAATGAGCACGAGCATGAGCATGATCGCATGAGCATGAGCACGCCACGATTAAATAGTTAATTAAAATTAATTCGATTAATTTCAAAAGAAATTTTGTCCAAAAATTAATAGTAACACCGAGCACGAGCACAAGCATGCAAGTGGAATTATCTAAGTTCGCATGTTGAATTATCTAAGTCTTCCCTCCCGCACAAATGCGCTTTGCCTCTTGGGGCACATCTATAAGAGCCACACTAGCCTTAATACTTGAGCTTCAAATCCTCAAGTTACCTATATGGGAGATTGAGTTGAGGTCTTTCCTTCAACTTCTATCTTCTACACATTTTCAACCAACTTTAGGCTATAATTTCTCAACCACCCGATATCCGAATCGAGTGATTCCAAAGCCAAACGTTATCTACTCTGTGAGTTTCTCAACCACCCGATATCCGAATCGAGTGATTCCAAAGCCAAACGTTATCTACTCCGTGAGTAGAATTTTTGGACGTAATAAGCTCCAGGTGAATCTCACCGGAGCGTATCCAAAATTCACGCTAAATTTGACTGTTTCAACCCTTTAAATGGGATATCTCCAACACCATCAAGCTGGTAAGTAAAAAGTACCAACTTGGAAAATGGGATCAATCTTGTAAGCAACTAATTCTGCAACATAATGACAAGAAAAAACAATTACAATAGGATGAAGATGGGTTTTAAATGTTTTTTCAGTAAGTAGATACTCAGGATAAAATGAAAGGTCTTGAAATGTAAAGGTTTAGTTAAGATGTTTGCTAGTTGCTTGGTATTGTCAATAGAGGTAGAGGGGTAAGTAAGTGTAGTTTTCTTCTTAGTTTACCCTAATACCAAAGGATAACCAAGAAAAGTGGCAAAGCCCTGTCTAGTCTATAACACAAAATGCCGTGCTGAAAAGAAAAGACCTTGTCCTAGAGCCGACTTAAGGTACTGGAGAACTCCATAAGCAGCCTAGGGATGTAACTCAGTAGGAAAATCAATGTATTGACTTAATCATTGAAGCGAAAATGTAATATCATGCCTTGTATTTGATGTAAGTCAACCAGATGATGCATTTTACAATGTTTTACTCCCAATTCTTATGCGTTTAGTGATGTTTTCGTATCAACTTGAGCAATTATTGTGATGATTTGGACCATTTGTGTACATAGTAAATATTATAAAAACCAACTCTTTTGTCGATTATCTAGGCTTATTAGCCAATTTGGTATTTGATTTATGCGTGGTAGCTTCGTGTTGTTTTGTAGCAATGATACCAAGGCTAAGAGTTCGGAATTGAAGTGTTGAAATGTGGATATGATCGTGAGCCAACCCGGGCATTAAAGTGATGAAATTCAAGTTTTGAAGTCAAACCGCGCACTTGTGGAGACCCTCTACGGTGAGAATGGTGTGATACTTTGGATCATCGGAAACCTTATACCTTAGCCTTGTGGATTCTCGGATTGGAACCGATGTTTTTGTGACATGTGCAAGGCAAGATAACTTAGAATTGTCTATGGTCTAAGAGTGCATAAAAGCATTTTTATGTGCAATGAACTTAGTCGCAGATTAAACACATAAATACATACTTGAGAGTGTAAAAGATAAAGCAGCCTAAAGTCCTCATGAGACATGTTTTTATATCGCAATGAAGTGGGACTCCACTTAAGGGCTAGCGTTATGCCTTTTAAGGGGTTGAATCTATCATGGTGCATATCTGCCACCTCGCAAAGTGTCCTGGGCTTTTAAGCAACTAACACTATTGTTTTGTGAGGTTGCCGGCGGGGCTAGCTGGAGGGGAGTGTGTAGACTTTCGGTGCTATATATATTGTTGTTGATTGTATAAATTCGGTATTTCTGTTCCCTACTAAGTACGTATGTACTTACCTCTCGTTATATTTTTCCACACGAAGAATGTGATGCAGGTTACGATGACGTATGTGATGAGTACATCGAGGAGTGACCTCGAGATGCTTTGAAGTGTTGTTTTGTTATCTACGGCTTTTGTATAATGTAATATATATGTTAGACTATCTTGTGCTATAGACTATAGTTGTATAAGTATTCTAAGATGAATCCCGTAGCTTTTGGCTTTGTGAATTATCGTTGTTTTCCAAACAATAAATGTTGTAATGGTATCAACATTTGATTTTCCTAATCTACCCCTAGTTATGTATGTTTCCCTGAGTCGTTTTAATTTTCGTAATTATAATCTGATGTTGTATTTGTAAGGCTTACGATATAATTTGGTATGAATATGAGCTATATACGTGCCGGACATCCATTTTCGGATAAGGACTCGGTGTCCGGAAACAAGGCATTACAACAACTCCTTGCAAATGAAAAGGAAGAGCCTATGTAAAATCTCATTATAAACCGTTTCATGATGAGGAGGCTCCATCAATGGGGTTAAGAAGACATGAAATAGGAGTTTATGTTCAAGCACACAACATGGTTGACGTAATGCCTGTGAGAAACTCGAGTGCTACCGCGTTTGCTGCTCATCCGAAGACTGCTGCGGCACCTTGTGCTACAAAGGCTAATGATGCTGCTTTCCAATCACCTACAATGGCTCAAGTAATTCTTAATTGAATTACTTGAGTTATTAGTTAACAACAAACATCATTTGAGATTCACTTAGACGAGAGTGAAGCTATCACTTGGTATTTACCCACAATCCTTGTGAAATGCGACATTGATCGAGCACCCTAGATAGAATATAATTGATCTGATATACTGCCGGTTAGATTGCACCTCAAGGAGAGACAATTAGGTACGATAAGAAATGAAATCTTTATTTTTATAGACGAGGTATGGATGTAGCCAACTTCGTGTCTACCCGATCCACCGATATCGTTATCCACAACTCATGCAACTCTTTCTATAGTGGCGTGGATTATTAATAATAACACGCTAATTTCACTGCTGCCTTCGAGCAAAGATGATTCGGCGATTTAGATCAATATAAAATCGTAAAAGACGCTGAGTCATACACCAGAAATATAAACGCTACGCTTTTATAATTTTATTTTTTAAAGTTAATTTTTATGATTTAACAAGTTGATATAGATAATGGCCCGGACCACCATAAATGTGCGGATAATAACATTTCTTTTCGCTCTTCAAAAGTAAAGAAAACAGATCAAGAAAATCATTATCTTCATAATCCTCGAAATAATAGTACAATTCAAATAAAACCACTTAAGACAAGTCCGAAAACTTAAAACCAAAGAACGAATCAAATATGCAATAACCAACAACTCAAACTTTTTAAATGAAGGAATTTCTCCGTGGGCTGTGTTATATAAATAAAAGTATTTGATAATTTATTTTATTTTTAGAAAAGTGGTCGATGCAGAATGACAAGATAAGATACAAAATAATAGGAGACAAATGTAGAAGAATACATGTAGAAGAACACATGCACAAAAACGTAAGAATACATATAAGAATCGCCATTCTCAACCATTTTAGATTAAAATTGTCCTTCAAAACCTTTAAGCGTTTAAAAATTTGAATAAATGTGGAAAATAGCCATGTCATAGGAGACTCAAAAGAAATCAAGAATTCAGGCAAGAATATCCCTCCAGAAGTCTTCATCATTTACAAGCTCATCCAATCTGTCCAGTGAATCAAAAGGTGATAAAGTCACTTCATTTTGACTCAGCTTTTCATCTTTCTTGAAAAGAATTTCTTTCCCTGCAGTTTCTTCAGGAAAGAAAACACCATTAAATTCATTTTCTTCAGGAGTATTAATTTCACTGCTGTTGCTGCTATAAATTCCATTCCACATCTCATTGTTAGGAATCGAATAATCGTAAATATTTGACTGTGGCCTTTCTGGCTGATCAACTGATGATCCCAATCCCACATTAATTTGATTGTAAAAAGCTCCATTGATTAGCCCAGAAGAAGTTAATGGGGCAAGATAATTAGTACTGTTTAAGTGTGAAGTAGTTGGATTTATTCCCTTAAGAAAATTCACTAAAAGTCCTAATCTTGCTAATTGAAATGTGTCTGCTTGGGACATTAGAGCTAAATTAGGAATAGGGTTCATCAGATTGTATGGATTTGAAATCAACTGAGAAAGATTTGCTAGTATGTTGAGATCAGATAGTGATGAATTGTTATGATGAACCCCGACGACATTAGTTGGCTGAAGCTTTTTCTTCATCTTAGTATTCCAATGATTCTTGATTTCATTATCTGTTCGTCCCGGAAGATGTGCTGCTATCTTAGACCACCTGAAAAAAAAAATATTAAAAAAAAAAAACCTAAGCTGATATGGAGATATAGATAATTAATATTTGCTGTGCTTGAAAGAAGTTTAAAAACGTACTTATTTCCAATGGCGGAATGTAGATTGACGATAAGGCGTTCTTCATCTTCGAAAACTTCCTCTTTTAATATCGGGGCGGAGATAATTCGACCACCTCAATCTACAGCTCTTTCCACACCTGTTTAATCCTGCTTTTTTAGGCAGAGATTTCCAAGCTCCTTGCCCTTGTTTCTTTATGTAATTTATCAATTTCTCATCCTCTTCAGTTGTCCAAGGCCCTTTTTTCACCCCATTATTCTCCTGCTGCCAAATCCTCTCCATGTTCATATATATATATTGAATCAAATAAATATGAAGCTAAAATTAACTTGTGCTTGATATCTCTGTAGTAGAAATTAAAATGACTTGTGCTTGTTTATATAACTTCTGATAAGTGATAAGGAGGAAAACTATAGGTTTGACTTACTTTAATGTTTGTAATTGTATCATATTGACGTATCAATATTAAAATAATAAAGATATATATGTCATATTGAAATCTAATTCAGCGCGACAGATATTCTAGGATGATGTGTGCGTTAGTTTATGCATGCATGGATGCCTTGCCGTGCATGCTTCTAATTCCTTTCATTTATTTGCTGATGATGACAGTGTAGACATGACGTTGGTTTTTGAACCCAATATGTAATACGGAAAAGCTATAGTCCCCGAAAATGTTCACAGAAAAAGCCCCGAAAAATGATCCTGTCCATCCAGTGTTTTATGTAAAAACAATAAAAAAAAAATAGAAAAGAACATCTGAGGGTGAATGATGTGTTTTTGAGAGTTTTTCGGGAGTTTAATTCGGGGACTGTAGCTCTGTCCTATGTAATAACCTTAGTCAATTTCAGTATTTGACTTGAATTCGAACCAAAATCGAACATGAACCAAATTTTAGAATCCTATTTTAACTAAATAAATTCATTACAAAAAAAAATAATTTAAATACGAATTAAAATGAAGTTAATATCATAGTGATGAGTTAAGGGTGGGAATTGAACAAAATTGGGTGGATAGAGTGGCTATTGCAGCGACAAATACTTGTGCTGCAATGGCATGTTTGAAATTAAAACCGGTACATAGCAGTACATTGGGTGATTAATTCTGGTGTCGATAGCATTAAAACTTATGAATACCAAACATTAATTGGAGATCGGTGTCTGCATTCTTAAACACCTTTTAACCTTCAATTTGATAAAGTAAATCATACAAGAGTTACTACAATATATTATACAATGTTTTTACCTCACCAGATGTACGTAGTACAACCAATGAATTCAACAATGGTTTGCTTATATTCCTTGATGTACTCCTATTTGGAGGCTTTGTTCAATTCACTGACTGAGCAAGCCCTTGATGATATAACAAGAGTTGTTCAGTATAAAGCCTTCGAATAGGAGTACAAAAGTAGTGGACCGGCTTGATGATCTAACAATTGCTATAGTACAACCTATAAATTCAACAAGGCCGGCTTGCAAACAGTTAAGTTATCCTCCTCCACCCACACATGTCATACTTGTTCAGTGATTCAAATATTTTAGACGAGGGACAAAATTTAAAATACGAGCATATATATATTTTTACATATAGGGATCCAACATTTAATCTTAGATTATATTCGACATTAATAAGTGCCGAGTCATACTTCTCCTAGATCAATTTAAATTTTGTGATGAACTGCTTGCATGAAAGAGAAATGCTACTGCTACACTAAAATTATCACAACTAATGATACAACATAGATTACACCATTGATCATTATGAGACCTATATCAATCAATATGTCTTACATCATAAATAATAATGTAAAATTGAGTTATGTTATTCATAGCATCACAACCATTATGCAGGTAGTTGAATTGTCCCCAATGAAGCACAAGTCTTTCTTACGCTAACGCATAAATATCGGCGACTTTACCGGAACAACCGACTTTCCGAGTAAGAAAACTAGATAAGATAGAATATTAGGATCATTCTCATTACCTTTGTGTGAAACAGATGATTACAATATATAAGATGTAATCTTGGAGAAGGGATTACTAACTGAATAACAAACTAAGAGATAACACCTTATCTCTAGATAGCACACCTCATCACAAATACAAAAGACATAAATACCCCTATTCTTTAACTTCCCTCTCAAACGAAAGGTAGTGTCAACAATATTGAGTTTGTCCCTGTTTGGTAGAAACTTAGCACTAGCAAGGGGTTTGGTGAGACAATCTGCCACTTGATCACAAGAGGGTATGTGTTGAACCTACAGTTTGTGTTGAAGGACTTGATCCCTGAAAAAATGCACATCGATTTCTATGTGTTTTGTCCTTGAATGGAACACTGGGTTGTGTGCTAGATGATTTGCACTGATGTTGTCACACCAAGCCATAGGGACAGTGGTGACATGAATGTGCAGTTTAGCAAGCAAAGATTTCAGCCATAATATTTCAACATCCAAGTTTGCTAAGGCTCTATATTCTGACTCAGTGCTTGACTTGGATACGATAGGTTGCTTCTTTTAGCTCCAAGACACCAGAGTATCTCCCAAATATACACAATATCCTGCAACAGACCTCTTATCTTTGGTGTCACATCCCCAATCTGCATCACTGAACCCTGTGATATGCCGGTTTGAAATAAAGACCATACTGCAGTGTGCCCTTAACATATCTGAGCATTCTCTTGAGGGCATTCCAGTGAATCACCCTAGGGTTTTGCATAAACTGACTGAGCTGATTCACTCCAAATGATAAGTCTGGCCTGGTGTAGGTGAGATATTGTAATGCTCCCAAAATGCTTCAGATCGTTTAGGATTGGTCAGAACTCGAGTGTTCTTCATGAAGATCTATACCAAAGAGCTATTGGTGTAATGACATGTTTCGGATGTTTGACGGGAGTCAACTTTACGTGATTCCGTGCATTTTCTACCCCCATTTACCACACTTTTAGCACGTTTCTTGGTGTTTCTAGACCGTTTTTGGGGTAATATTGTGAGTTTATAGCACGGGGAGTAAATCCGTCGCTTTGATGGTTTACTACCTCTTTTCAGTGATATTAACCCCATTCCGAGCACTTTTACCCTCCGGAATCGTTTGTGTGTCTTGTTCGTTCATGAGATTGTAGGGTCTAGGTGTCACGAGAACCCGGAAGGCGAAGATTTATGATGAGAAGTATGATCAAGGTGCAAACATAAACCTAGGAAGAAGAAAAATGAAGAAAAGGGGGGGAGAAGTGTTAGTATCTCAACCTCTATGTTCTGTTCATCAGCAATTTGACCTATGATGGAGGCATTTTCTGGTCATGGATTCTTCATGAAAGTTGTAGATAATTGAAATATATTTCCAACGCATTTTGAATCACTCAAATCGGAGTTCTACACACGAAGATATCATGGTTTTATCGCAGTTTAAAATCGCATCATCTCAAACGCGCGTTTCAACTCTCAAACCGGCGTTTCAAATCGCTAATTTTGGAGAGAGTACATGAAGCTAAACGCAAGATTTGGGGACCTCCAAACTGGCATTTGGAGTCATTTTTTTCTGCAGATTTTTACCCCTATAAATACCTTCTACCCTAAAAAACTTGAGGATTTTTCCCTCTTCTCTACCCACTCTTTTGCACGAAATTTGTAGTAGTTTAAAACACTTTCTCTTAGCTTAGATTGGCTTAAACATAGTTAGATTCTACTCTTTCCAAGCTTAAATCTCAATTCCAAACTCAAAGACTCCAACTTTTAATTACTTCTCTATTTTGTACTTTTGGATCTCAAACTTGGATTTCTCGATTTTATGGTATATTTCTTCTCTCCTTACCTCCTATGGCTTTTATTTCATTGTTATATGTATGTTTTAATTAGTATAATGAGTAGCTAATTCCTTAACATAGTCTAATCATGTGAAATTTGGTGAAATCACCCTTTGGGTGATGAAATTGGGAGTGGGTGGTGCTTTTAATGTTTTATCTTGCATATTTCACGACTTAGAATTTGTTATAATGGATTGGACTAGATTAGCTACCTAGGTCAATATCACACACAACAACCTTATATGAGTTGTTCAATGGGAAGATGTGGGATAAGGGTTCTAGGATCACGGAGTAGACCCGGCTTAGTTGTTAAGCCCGGGCCCAAAGTGAGGTTACTCGCTTTAACGCTTAAGCCGCTCTAGTGCGATCATGTCTTGTTAGTGAATCTTCTAAAGGAAGGGTAGTTAACATGGAATAGGGTGTTAAAGGAGAGTTGTTCAGATCTTTGCACCAGAATCAGGAGCACGCACCTGTGAGATCGTTTCGTTTGTTTTAATGCACACTCCCGGTTTTGTCTATCCTTAGGGTTGAAACTAGCTAGATGGATCATGGTTCGGCTATGTCCCTCTCCGTTAGTTAAACTTCGTTACTAATCGCTTTAATGTCGTTGTAGTTGTATAAAACTTTTCAACCATCGATTTTCCTAGACTAAGTTTGAAGTTTGCTTTGGTATTCACAACCATATTCCTTTGGGTTCGACTCGCACTCCTCGTAGCTATGCTAGCAATTGACCCGTACACCTTGCGCGGTTAAAGAGTTAGTTTGCCCACGGTTTCAATCTTTATAAATTGTTTTTATTGGGGTAAATTTTAGCTCAATCAATGTTCAAGCTTTAATCATTTATCAACCGAGATGCATACATACTACGATTTATATACTGTGCATGTCTTCGCCTCTATATGCCTGAATTCTTAGAAAATGCCTTAGTTGTCCCAGGTCTTTTAAGGCAAACCTTGAGTTGAGGGAATCAATGAACAGTTTTATCAAGACAGATGATGCTCCAGTAATGAGTATGTCATCAACATACACAAGAACTTATAAGGTTGTGTTCTGAGTTTTGAATATAAACAGAGAGGTGTCTGACTTTGCCTGTTTGAATCCCCACTTCACCAGCTGGTGTCTCAACTCCTCAAACCAGGCCCTAGGGGCTTGTTTGAGACCATACAGTGCCTTCCTCAAATGGCACACATGAGAAGGATGTTGCATATCTTCAAATCCTTCAGGATGAGGCATGTAGACATCTTCATACAATGTTCCATTCAGAAAGGAATTATTAATGTCTATCTGATGGTTTGGCCAATTCAAAGTAACAGCAGCAGCAAGGACAACCCTGATTGTTGAGGCTTTCACAACAGGACTGAATGTCTATTCATAATCAAGACCTGGAGTTCGTAGGAACCCCTTTGCAACAAGTCTTGCCTTGTGTTTGAGAATAGATCCATCTGGATTTAACTTGAGTTTGAATATCCACTTATTACCAATAATATGCTGTCCAGGAGCAGCAGGAACAAGGTCCCATGTATGATTCCTCATCAAGGCACTGTATTCTTCCTTCATGGCTTGGTACCATTGTGGTAAGGCCTTTGCTTCAGACACCGTAGTAGGCTCAAAATGACACTGAGTGGAGTCTTTTGTAGCTAGATAGGAGAAAGTTTTTGGTTTCCTGATTCCACACTTACTTCTGGTTTGCATAGGGTGTTGATTGGTGTTTGTGGTGACAGAAGTGGTAGTTGCATCACTGATAGAAGGAGACTGAGCCCTTGGTGGTGATGAGGCATTAGACTGAGTCAAAGTCAAATTTGGTGAGGCCAACGGTGATACTTGTTGTGGCAAGATACTTTGTGGGGTTGAAGGGCTTCGTGGGAGAAATTTGGTGTGCTCATCTCGACTTTCTATAGACTAAGAATAGGATCCTCCCTGTCAAATTGATCCCCTTGGTAGCTTGCAGAAGGTGCAATGCTCTCTGGAATTGCAGTAACAGGTAGAACAGGACTAGGCAAAGGGTTAGTGAATGTGGTAGAGGATGAAGGTGACTGGGAAGACTGAAGAAGTCTATAAGGAAATTCACTTTCATTAAAAATGACATCTCTGGACACAAACCCTACCACTTGGGTCTAGACATAGATAACCCTTGTGTGAGGGACTAGTACCTAGGAACACACACCTCTTGGAGTGAAATTGGAATTTATGCCTTTGAAAGGGTCTAAGATAGGAGTAGCAGCTGCATCCAAAAACTTTGATAAGACTCAAATCAGGGACATGATTAAAGAGGACTGTAAATGGTGATTGGTTGTGGAGGACAGGTGTAGGAAGTCTGTTAATGAGATAGGTAGCATATTGGAAGCTTTCCCACCAAAACTTCAATGGCATTGAGGCTTGTGCAAGCAAAGTGAGGCCAACTTCTTCAATGTGCCTATGTTTTCTTTCAACTTTGCCATTTTGGCCATGAGCATGTGGACATGAGTGTCTGAAAACTATACCAAGTTCTTTAAGATAGGGTTCAAAACTTCTAAATTTCCCACCCCAATCAGATAGAAGACACTTTATATGAGTGTTTAGCTGTTTTTCAACTAGGTTTTTGAACTGTTGAAAGGCTGAAAAGGCATCAAACTTATGATGAAGAGGGTAGGTCCAGATATATCTAGTTTTGTCATCAACAAAGCTTATGTAATACTGATAACCATTAGTGAATGTAACTGGGGCAGGACCCCAGAGATCTGTGTGAACAATTTCAAGAGCATTTTGAGTTTTGGTTGTGGAATGGGGATAAGGAAGTGAGTGTTGTTTTCCAAGTTGGCGGGCATCACGTAAATAAAAATTTCATTAAGAAAGACATTACAACCATCAAGAATGACTTCAAGACCTTGAAGGAGGATGTCCCAACCTTTAAGCCATAAATTGGCTATGTCTCTCTATACATGAGACAGCTTGAACTTATTACCAAACAGACACACCAGAGGATCTGGTTGATTGATTCTTTGGATTGAAGGCGCTCGGGTAGGATGACTCTGAGCATTGCAACTTGTACAAACCATCTTCATGGTTCTTCCAACAGAGTTTTCCCCAAATTTTGTCCTTTACAACACAAAAGTTAGCATAAAACTCCATGAAAACAAGATTATCGTAGGTAAGTTTAGAAACACTTTCTAAATTCTTAGCTATTTTGGGTACATGTAACACATTTTGTAGGTTCAATTTACAATTATCGGTGGATAGGTGTGTTTGGCCAATATGTGTGATGGGAATAGACTCACCATTACCAACTGTGAGGTTCTCGGCACTTCTTCATATCCCTGGCTCACCAGACTGCTCAAATCAGAGGTTATGTGTTTGGTGGCACCACTATCAAGATACCCACTTCCATCACTAACACATTCAAGTGAGGAAAGTAGGCGAGAGAGCTATGAATCAGAATTGAAGTTCTAATAAGAAGATGGCCTGGAGTTTTGTTGCCGATTAGACTACTTCCATTGTACCTTTCATCAAACCTATAAGAACAAGCCACAAAGCAGGTGTCCAACTCACGCAAACTTGACAGACGGGTCTTGGCCCTCCATTCCCTCGATAACCTCCTCTGTTACCACGGCCACGCCTACCTCCCTGTAACCTCTCGCCACGGCCATTTGGATCGAATTAGGTGGTCCAGTAGTTAGGTCATTGATTTCAAGAATTGTTTATTGCAAGATTGGCGCATTTGATTGGAGAGATCAAGACTTGGGGTAGGATTGAATCGAGCAATGAGACGTTCATGGGTTACTAGCTACGATTGGACCTCTTGCCAGGTCAAACTTCCAATTCGAGATGTGATATTCACGATTACAGACTCATAATCCTTGTCCAAGCCACCTAGGGTTGCCAGAATGAGTTCAGCTTTACTAATCGGATATCCGGCAGCAGTGAGACCATCCGAGTAAGTTTTCATTAGAGCCAGGTAGTCCACCATGGATTTTGCTCCTTTCTCAGTTTTGGTCAACGCTTCTTTGTATTCAAGCATCCGGGCTTCAGATTTGTTGTTGAAGAGGACTTCAAGAGTGTGCCAAACATCAAAAGAGGTTTCACACCAAATTAGCTCAACTAGAGCAGATTCAGTCATGGAACTCCGGAGCCAACCCATGAGGAGCTGGTCAGTTGTGACCCAGATGTCAAAAGCAGGATTGGAGACTTCACCGACGCCGGAGATGGATGGAAGAAGCTGAGGTGGAGGAGATTTTGTGCAAGTGATGAAACCTTCAAGTCTATGGCCACGAATGATGGGAAGAACGATCGATTTCCATAGCAGGTAATTGGATCGATCGAGCTTGACATTGCATGTTTGACTGAGACTTCCACCAAGGAAGGTCGCTCGCTGTCGGAGGTACGGATGTAAGGATACTTGGAGTGGATTGCAGCAGGGAGCTGAGAGACGGGCCGCTACTATTTAGAATAGATGGAATTGGTGGCAAAGAGCTGGGATAAGGCAAGCTTAATGTAGGGAAAATGGTGCCGAAAGTGAAACCAGTAACTGAGGGGCTTGCCGGAGTTGGTGAGCTATGAGTTGCAGCTCCGGTGACCTGAGCACCGGTGGAAGCTGTGGGATCAGCCATAGAAGACTCTAATACCAAGTAAGAAAACTAGATAAGATAGAATATTAGGATCATTTCATTACCTTTGTGTGAAACAAATGATTACAATATATAAGATGTAATCTTGGAGAAGGGATTACTAACTGAATAACAAACTAAGAGATAACACCTTATCTCTAGATAGAACACCTCATCACAAATACAAAAGACATAAATACCCCTATTCTTTAACTTTCCGTTCGTGGCAATCGATCTTAGGAAAGTCGGTTTTGGTTCCCGATACGACTTTCACAAGGTCGATTATGTGACTACGGTGTGGTGCATCGGTAGAACGGATGAGGTGCAAATAAATACGTAATTCGGTTACTTTGCTTCACAGAATTGTCTTTTAATAAACCCAAAAAACTGAGACGTCAGTTTTTAACTGTCAATGCAATAGTCAGCTTCTTGATCTCTTCTTCTATGTTTCCCATCGTCAAACATAAGAATGAAAGCATGTCACTAACACTTTTTAACTGCTTCATTCGGCATTTTCTGCAATTTTTCCTTTCATATGTTTCTTCTTTTCTCCTTCGTTTCGTTACCAATAAATTAAGTTAGTATACTAATTTAAATAAATCTTTTCGCTGTTCAAAAAAAAAAGTTAGTACACTAATTAATTAATTCTAATTAACTGACGTACATCTGCAATTACCAACTCAAACTGCTCCCTCTGTCATTAATTTGAATTCCGATCCAATCCAGATTCAATTCCTTATTTACGAATGCATGCATGGGACCATGGCTAATTGTCAAAATTGCGGGATTGAACAATGCTTGTTCAAATAAACGTGGTAAAAACCAAACTTGTGAAATTTTGAAATTCAGTGGTTGAAATTACAGCGGTCTAGGGCTATATTTTAATTATTTTTGAAACCGTCTCCGTATAATTATACAAGATACATATGATGGATGCATCGATCATCGATGGATGCTTTGCATGAGCATTGGGGCCAACTACCACGGTGGATATTTAAAATAAAAAAAAAAAAATTTCGTGCCTGTAGGATAATTACCTTCCTATTGCAAACGGGGAGCGATATAGTTAGTCCCTCAAATCTACATAATTTTTACACCATCATCGTCTCTAGAGCCGGCACTGTGAAAACCGGAGCCTAAGGCTGTTTTACCAGCCATGGCCCCCTAGATTTGAAGAACTTTTTTTTTTTAGGTAGAGAAACATAAACAAAAATTATACATAAAAATATTTTATTTCAAATTCATAGTAATGTCTACACGGCCTACATACAAAATAATATCTAAACACGGATGTTCTATCATCTTTAGAAGCAAATTATTGATTAAAGTAGAATAATACGATTGATGAGTGACTCTGGCCGACTTAGATGACCCGAGCTGAATTGGCTGAACCCTTTGGGCCGACCTACGGAGGTCGGGGAAGATAGCCGAGCTGGATCAGCTCGGATTCTTGTGTGCGTAAGAGGTTTGGTCCGAGAGGGACTTGGGCCGACTTGTAGGGTCGGTCAGGGACATGTTTGATCACAAGTACAGGCCAACCTGGAGGGGTCGGAGGATGGTGACCGAACTCATGCATCTCGGGTACTGGGGGTTCTGGCCCTTGATGGAAGTTTTTCTCTATCTTTTTTTCATTATTGTACTGATGTGGAGGCGAAATGTGGGTAATGTCAATTTCTGGCATCGTCACCATACATTTTCAAAACTCTAAAACTTAAATACCCAAACGTTGCTTTTCTCATGATGATTCCGAAACTCTACTCGAATATAAAATTCATCAAACGGGTGATGAGATAAGAAGAAGATTCTCAAATTGACTCTTTGTTTTCTCTCTGAAGTTCATGATCGAACTTTCGTTTTCTTTTTTCCTGATAAACTAGAAATTAATGGGGAGGTTTTATTTCCTTGGAAATAACCTCCCTACTTTATTTAAATTTCTCTTTTTTTTTTTTTAGATGTATTTCAGAAATATGGACTAAAAAGGAATTAAATTTTAATTACTCTTAAAAGAAATTTTGTTAGACTGTTGTAATTAGTAAAATAACTTTTTCGTGAAAAATGATAGAAACTTTTATATAGCTAATTGTTAATTATGACACATTTAGAAAGTTATCATGATTTTAGGACTATAAGAAAATATTTTTGTCAAAAAGGACATTTTATCAATGAAAGTGAATTACGTTGGTGTTATGTTGAAAATCAACGTAATTCACTTTCAATTTCACTGATAAAATGTTTTTTTGACAAATTTTTTTTTCTCATAGTCCTTTTTGTCTGACATATTTCATATTATGTTCTTTAGGAACTTATCCCAATTTTATAATACAACTATTGTAGAAAGGTTGTACCAAATGGCAAAATAATATGTTTTCTTTCAAAAGTTTATGTAATGTCTACACCAACACTATCTTATTGTTATGAGTAATTCAATTTTTTTATAAAACTATTTAAACAAAGGAAAAATGTTTGGTGATATATATATATATATATATATATATATATATATATATATATATATATATATATACACTTAGACGACATCGTGTAGTCTGATTTCCATGTTTTTTTGACGTTGAGTGTTTAGTCAATTTACGTTACTACCAACTCTGATGATGTCTGCAAGCACAAAATTTTGCAGATCACAACGACCAAATTTCCAGGAAATAACGTAAAAATTTGCGTGTCCAGAAATATATATACCGAATGAAAGCTAAAATGTGGTTGCATCCTCCCGTTGAATATATTATTATCTCAACCAACAAATCCAGAAATAATAATAGTATGTGTTTTGTCAAACATGCAAGGGATCAAAAATAACACAGACTTTAAGAAGGTCTACGTACAATATTCTCATGGAATCATATAGTCAAACATGTCCCACTTTTCTATGTTAACTATCCGTAGTTAGCAGGCGGATCCAAAAATATTTCTCGATATGGGCAAGGGGAGTAATTATAAATGATGATCTGTTGGGAGAGTAATATTTTTACATTTTTTAACCGGAAAACCAACATCGTTTCAAAAAAAAAAAACCAAAAAAATAGATAAAAACCAACTCGGATCTCAACAAGGACGACATTGGCCCCCCTACGGCCCTACATCAATGTTGTGCATCCGCCCCCTGCTACTTAATTAGTTACAAAGGGTTGCAACAAGTTTCTCGCTCGATAATTGTCTTGCAACCGTCGAAATTCGAAGACGTTTAATGTATATATATCTAAATGAACTTATATATATGTTTACTTTCCAAAAAGAAGTTGTACATTTCATTCTATTGAGATATAATGTTAATCATCTATATTCCCATCATCTTAACCTTTTGGGAGAAATGGTAGTTCAACATAGTATCAGAGCGGAAGATCCTAAGTTTCAAACCCCGCTCCAAACATAATTTTCTAAAAAACAATTTATTAAAAAAAACTACACTTACAGGTATTGGGCCTATCCCCCCTTCTTGTAGGGCTTACACGGGTCTCTCTCCTCTTATATGTTTCTACATTTGGAAATGTCATATTGGTAAATAATGTTAATTATCTACATCCTTATTCCTCTTCCTTGTGATCCTATATAGAGCTGTTAACGAGCCGAGTCGAGCCGAGTAGCTGGTGTTCAAACTCAAGCTCGTTTAACAAACGAACATGTTCGAGCTCGTTCATTTAACAAATGAACATAAAATGGTGTTCGAGCTCGGCTCGATAACAATAGCACGATGTTCGAGCTCGAGCTCGAGCTCGGCTCGTTGGTCACATTTATTGCTTTTGCTCGAAAAAAGCTCGAGTTCGAGCTCGGCTCGTTCGGTAAAATATTACTTTTGCTCATAACAGAGCTTTCTCACATCTCATTTGACTAGAAGTATGGAAAACAAACCTTGTTCTAAAATAGGTTACTAAGTTTTCAACACCAATACTTACATACTAGATATTAAAGGAAACATCACCTAAAGGTCAAACAAATTCTGACAACATATTAGAAGTAAACATCAGCAGACATAAAGTCTAGTGGTACATCTGCATCCAAAATACAAGTCCAACACATTATGAGAAAGCCTATACAGCTATATGGAACCACAGCAGCTTTGCAGAACAACAAAAGCAATTAGCTTTGCAAAACTCCAACATCTTCTTGAAAAAATCCCCATAGATACCAGTTCCCATAAAAAAAATTCTCAACTTTTCACGATGCTCAGAGCTTAAACATAAATAAAAAAATCAAAAAAAATATTCTAGATCAGGCAGAGAGATCCAAAAATTAGTTTTTTTTCCTTGTAAATCGAAAGCCCGGATTCTTAGAAGACTTCTACATTTCAAATCGAAAATTAACATCAGATATCCAAACAATAACGATGAGAGATTCATTAAGCAAATCGAAAACGAGGAGAGATTCATAAATTCAACATGTGTAATCAGTGAATGGTTCACAAATCGAAAAGCAGAAATAGAAGATCGACAATTTCGTATAGAAAAATTGAGTATCAAGAAGATACTACTATGCAACTGTGTCTCCCCTAAGTTACGGGCCAAGCCGGCATCCACCAAGACAATAAACTATAGATGATGATAGTAATTGAAAGATATGGCAGTGGAATGGTGGTGGAAGATATGGCAGTAGACGAGCACGGTGATAAATTGATGATGGAAACAAAAGCAGAGTGAGGGTGGCGGTTTAGGCTCGTGTAAAGGTTGTTCATGAACATAATCGAACGTTCACGAGCTAGGCTCGTGTTCGTTCGATTACTAAACGAGCCCGGCTCTGTTCGTTAAACAGCACTAATCCTATATACATTCTCTGTACAAGTACAACTCATGCTTTTACAATTTTTATGTCACTACTAGATATTTGACTTTTACAGATGAGAAAATCGGTTATCGAAAGTTCCTTTACTGTAATTAAAGACATTATTGACGAGAAATTTACTGTCACTTAGAATTTGTCAGACAAGGATTTTCATTAGAATAATATTCTGATACACAACAGTAACATTAATACAGATACTACACTACATTCCAAAAGTAATTACAAGAATTATTTTCAACGTCTAATGACTAAAGGGCTTGAACTTCATGGGCATCAGTCTTGGGCTTCAACGGGCTTCTCAGTGGGCTTGTCCAGTAGGCCATCGTCCTTAACATCCGCCTCAAACGAAAAAGGGAAGTATCCACATTGATTTTGATTCGATATTGAGAAAAAGGTCCAGCTGCTACTGGCTTTGTTAAAGGATCTGCAATTTGATCAGCAGAGGAGATGTGATGAACCTGTATATTACCAGTAAGAACATGGTTCCTGATAAAATATACATCTATTTCAATATGTTTAGTACAAGAGTGAAAGACAGGGTTTTTAGCAAGAGACTCTGCACCAAATGTTATCACAAAAGGCAATTGGAATATCAGGAAGCTTAATATGCATCTTAGAAAGTAAGGATTGCAGCCACAACAACTCAACAGTGAGAATGGAAAGGGAACGATATTCCTACTCTGTACTAGAACGTGCCGAAACATGTTGCTTTATAGAGGACCAAGAAACAAGAGAGGATCCTAAGAAAACAAAGTATCCAACAATACATTTTGTCATAGTGATCACACCCCAAATCTGCGCCAGAAAACCTTGTAAGTGGAAGCTTTGAAGTGTAGTCCATAGTGTATTGTCCCCTTGATATATCTTAGCAGTCTTTTCAATGCTTTCTAGTGCTCTTCAGTTGGTGAGCGCATGAACTGGCTTAAAGTATTCACAACAAAGGCAATATCAGGTCTTGTGAAGGTTAAGTATTGCAGGGCTCCAACTATGCTTCTGTAAAGTGTTGGATTGCTGAATAAAGGTCCATCATCAGGTCTCAAAATATTGCCTATCACTATTGGTGTTGGACATGGTTTAAGATGATCCATATCAATCATGTGCAAAAGTTGAAGGGCATTCTGTTTTGGGACATCACAAGTTCTGTAGCATCTCTATGCACTTCCATGCCAAGAAAGCTGGACGTACAATGGTCCTAGATCTTGGAGAGGGAATCTCTTGTTCAGCGTGACAATAAACTTCTTGATGGCAGTTTCAGAATTTCCAATAATAATCAAATCATCTAAATAAATTAGAACATACAATATAATAGAGATATGATGAAAAACAAAGAGGGAGAGATCTGGCACTGACTGTACAAAGCCCCATTGGAGCAACTATGACTTTAATTCTTAAAACCAAGCCCTTGGTGTTTGTTTTAGGCCATAAAGGGCTCTCTTATGATGACAAACATGGTCAGGCTTTGATGGATCAATAAAACCTTCTGGCTGGGGCATGTAGACAGATTCTTGTAATTTCCCATTCAGAAAAGCATTATTAATGTCTACTTGTTGAATAGGCGAATGTAGGGTAACAGCCACAACTAGGACAACTCTAATGGTTGGGGATTTGGCTACAGGACTGAAAGTCTCACTATAGTCCACCCCAGGCTATTAGTGAAAGACCTTGGCAACAAGTCTTGCCTTATGCTTGAAAACAAACCCATCTAGTTTGAGCTTGAGTTTGTAAACCCACTTATTGCCAACCAAGTTTTGTAAAGGATGTGGGGGAACAAGTTCCCAAGTCTGGTTGTCCACAAGAGATCTATAATCTTCTTTCATGGCTAATCTCCGACCAGGATCAAGAAGAGAATCAGAAACCTTTGTTGGTTCATTTTTGTGATGGTAGGGAACCTGCTTTGCTAGCCCTAGGAATCGATTAGGTTTGAAGATACCACTCTTTGACTTAGTTTGCATAGGACGAGAGGGTAGGATATGAGCTGAAGGTGTTGGAGATTTAGAAGGGGAATGAGAGGAGGGACTTGTAGAAAGAGTAGGAGATACACCATTAGAAGAGGGAAGGGGGACTGAGTGTGTGAAGAGTTGGAAGTATTAGGAGACTGTGAGGACTTTTTTTGCTGTTATTTCTTGGATAAGTTGAGAAGTAAAGTTGAATTGGGACTGATCATGTTGTGCATGTGCTGATTGAGGTAACAAGAGATTATAGGATGGAGTGGCGGAAGAAGGAGAAACATATTGATCTAAGTATTTGGTGTTGGATTTGTAGGAAAAGGTGTGCTCATCAAAGGTTACATTTATAGAAATATAGATTCTACTATTTGGGTCCAAACACAGACAGCCCTTGTGGCAAGGACTGAGACCAAGATATATAAGTTCTTTGAGGTATAAAACTGGAATTTCTTTGTGTGATAGGGCCTCAATAAAGGATAACAAACACATATAAAAGTCTTGTACATTGAGTACGTAGTTTGGTGATTTGTGAAAGAGATACTTAGATGGTGATTTAATGTTTAGAACAGAAGTTGGAAGGTCACATTAATTAAGTAAGAGTCATCGAAAACCGTGCCACCAAAACTTAAGAGTCACACTGGCCTATGCAAAAAGTGTCAAACCAGTCTCCGTGATATGCATGTGCTTCCTTTCAACTTTTCCATTTTGTTCATATTGTGAGGACAGAGGTGTCTAATGGAGATTCCAAATTCTTTAAGTTTCTACTCAAAGACTCTATAATCACCACCCCAATAAGGTTTTAAAGTGTAGAAAAACATTCAAAGCATATGACTTGTGTTTAAGAGGGTATATCCAAGTGAATCTACTAAAATCATCAACAAAGATAATGTAATAAAGATATCCATTAACATATATGATTGGTGAAGGACCCCAGAGGTCAGTTTTAACAAGTTCAAGAGGTTGTTTAACAGTGTGCACAGAACTAGGAAAATGAACAACATGCAATTTACCAAACTGACAAGATTCACAAAAGGAAAATTTTCCATTCAAAGAAACATTACAATAGTTCATAACAGATTTCAAAACTTTAAAATTAGGATGACCGAATCAAAGATCCACACTATTCTTGGATAAGGCAGCAGAAGAGACAAGAAAACTGGAACTGGAGCAGCTTGATTCTAACTTGACATTATTTTTGGAGTGAAGAAGGCTCTTGGCATTAGAGGCTCTTGAAAAAGGCTTGAGAAGACTTTGAGGAGACTTGTAACTCTGGACTTGGTATAATCCATCCGAAGGTGTCCTTCCAGCAGAGTAGTCTTGAAGTTTTTGTCCATAACGTAACACACATTATCAGTGGACTCTTAAATTATGTCATTATCAGCTATCAATTGAGAGATAATAAGAAGGTTTTTAGCTATATCAGAGACATGAAGAATGTTACTAGTTATAGAGTGTGTGTGCAATGAGGAAAGATAATAGAATTAGAACCAATATGATCTATGGGCAGATTCTCACCATTACCAATCACCAAGGAATCTGAACCATCATAAGAAGTCTTGAGACTTAGGTTGTTGAGATCAGAAAGTAATGTGGTTTGCAGCACCAGTATCCAAATACCGACTAGGATCAGCGACAATATCAATAGAGGCAAGAAAAGCAGAAACATGTTTAACAGTTGAGTGATTTGAGGAGGAGTCTCTAGAGTCAGATTCAAAATGATGCCAACATTCAATAGCTATACGGCCAGGCTTCACACAAATCTGGAGGACATATCTTGGACCAGAGTTGTTGTTGTTGTTGTTGTTTCGGCCACCACTTCTCCTCCTGCCTCTGCCTCTTCCTCTTCCTCCATGATTTCAAGCCTTTCTACCTCTCCCATATTCATAGGAGGTCTTGTTCTGTTACTGTTGGTCCCTTGAAAAGGCTTTGATTAAGTTTAGGGGGGTGAATAAACTTAACACTTAAAACTTTTGGAGTTAACAAACTCAACAATGTCGAGTATGTCGATTGTTGCTCGAGAGCTCGACCACTCGTAAGTCTGGCGACAGTTGATATAATGGATTTGTTGCAAATGGAATATATTTAGTTAGCCTTATTACTTGTTGTTAAAAGAATGATATTAAGTATTAGATACTCAGTAGTGTAGGTGTGTGATTCAGTTGCTAGTTTCAGTGGGTTGATGTGTTCAGTATACTAAATGCAGAAAGTAAGTGCAGAAAGTAAGTAGGCAATTTTATAGTGGTTCCAGGTGGTGTAATCCTGTCAGTCCACTCTTCTCCTGTGATGTTGGAGGAAATTCACTAGAGATCTTTGAGGTTGCAGTTACAAAAATCCCTAGGCTATCTGTCCTTCACCAATAACTATGGCTTCACAGACTGAACACTTAAACAGGTAGGATTGCTGCTCCAAAGTATTCCACTGGTCCTTAAAGGTTAGGATTGCCTCTTCACCACCTCCACCACAAACAACAGTTCTTGACACCTAAGTGCTTCTCTGTCTTCAGCAGGTTTCTTGTAAAAGAAGGTTTGAATCAAGTAAATGATTCAGTAGTCAGCATCTTGATCAGGATGAAATGATCAACATCTTGATGTCTTCAAGTGTGTATACTTGATGTAACTTGATAGCAGGTTACACTTGAAGATATTTTTTGATCAGTCAGTTAAAGCTCTGTGTATGTTAGCAGGGTGATTTTCTTGATCAGAAACTTGATAGCTTTGAGTAGATTATTTGTTTTTCATCACTTGTATCTGAATCAGGAGTCTTCTATTTATAGGTGAGAATCCTGTGACTTATACTTGAATAAACATAGCCGATTCAGATTTGTCTCCATCTTGACTTTCTTTTCTGTCTCTGTTTCATAAGATCGACCTTCATCGGTTTCCATCTGATCCACCCTTTGACTTGTGTCCATTGGTTAATCCTCTAAATCTTTCCAACGTTCTTTTATCTTGGCCATTGATTTTTTGACAATATCAAGGCTTGTAATCCATCCTTATCCTTTTAATCTTCCAATTAACCCTTGATTACATCGAGAAATATACTCAGCAAATATCTGAAGTACAACAGCCTGCTGATGTACACATTTTTCAGCAGGTTTAAGTCTGTTGTGTTTTAACAACACATCAGCTGACTTCTTCTTATCTATCTTTTTATTGTGAAGTTAGAGTACACCATTTTGAACATAACTAAGTTCCCATCACCACCTAATATATGGAACTTAGACATTGTACACAAGGTATATGTAATCAGTTTATGTCATCACAAACTTCCCTAAATTCTGATTCCATATCCTTGTCTTTAAATACTAAGTTCGATCCCTTAGCCTTCAATAATTGAGTTTGTACCCTCAACTTTCAGTCTTCAGCAGGTTCCTAGACACTCTACTGACCTAGTTACCCTACTCATCTAGAGCAGAGTTTCTCGATACAAATCGGTGACCTAATTCTGATGCTTGTTTGATCAAACCTATACAAAGATCAAACTCTAATAAATCTATACATTTGATCTAGACATCTTTTTGCCTTTGCTCTATAACAGCTAGTCTGGAACTCATCATTAAAACTTAAAATATGTCCAACAATTCCCCCTTTTTAGTGATGATGCCAATTCCCTTCTTGCAGCAAAGCAAAAAGATAAAAACACAAACAGATCAAATTCAGTCATCTTTCATTAAAATCATATTTGTTCAACATTATTACAAACTAGAATCAGCAAGGTTAAGGAAGTAGTGTAAGTGTGCTGATCTAGTTTCTGTTTCTGTCCTGCTCTTGTTTCATTTGAAACTCCCTCATTTCTTTTACTATATCTAGGATCCATTGATTTTCTATTGTGGAGACATCAACCCAAGTATGTAGCTGTTTCCACCATTTCCATGCTTCTGGTAGGGCTAATCTTATAGCATGAACATTGAAGCCCTGTCCCATGTAGAAATGTTTAAATTCTTCAAGTGAATCCCTTGCTGACTGAACTCCCAGTCTTTGACCTCTTCTACCTCTGCCTCCTCTTCCACCTCTAGAAGAAGCTCTCAGTGCCTTGACCCTTGTTTCTTAAAATTTTAGTCCCAAGAAGGAGTTGAGTTCTTCCTGAAATCCCATGTCATGATAGGGTCTCGACTTTCCATAGTATAGCTTCTTGTATTCCTTCAGGAGGTCATCAGTCATTTGAATCCTGCCAGGTGCAGGTTTCCTGAACTCATTTATTTCATCCTCCCACTTCTTCTTTGCAAAAAATCCTTGCAGCTTCCTTTGCTTCTGCTGTAAGGCCCTCTTCCCCCTTATTGACATCATCAAAAAACCGGGATAGTAGACCATGAACACTTTCTTGTGTAATTACTAAAATGGCAAGTTGACCTTCTATTATCTCAGTTCTTGTGTCAAATGCAGTGATTCTTCCTTCAATTGTTTGTTCCAGCAGATTGATCCTCTCAGTAACCTGATAGCAGGTTGAGGTGCCACGGCAAGTTTGGGTGCCTCAGCAAGCTTGTCCAGCTTCTTGTGTATAGAATCAAGCTGTTCATTCAAATGCTTATCTTTGCTTGCTATGGTGGTCTTGATACCTCTTACATCTCTAATTAATTCATTTATAGCAAATTGAGTAGATGTAATGTTGGAAGCAACTGTCTCAGTAGTTCTTCCTATGTTTTCCACAAGATTCATCAAATCTTCAAATCTCTGTTCTTGTCTATTCAGTTGAGTCCTTAGCTGTTCAATATCAGGCCCCATGACTCTCAACTCTTCTAAAACTGTCTTTGGTATCTTGCACTCACCATACCTCCATCCACTTGTCCAGCAAAATCATCAGCAGACTCTTCAACATTGTACTTTGCCCTTGGTATGCTGACAACCATGGCTCTTGTCCTGTCCCATTCAGCAGGTTCAGGAACTTCCTCAATCACATCTTCAAAAATCTCTTCCAAAATAGGATATTGTGCAGGTTGATGTTCCAAAACATTAGCCTCCTCAAAAATTGGTACATGTGCTTGTTGAGGCTCATCAACAACTTGTTTTTCCTCAGGCATTTGGAATTCCTCATCACTAAAGTCATAGTCCAACACCTGTTCATCCTCATTAACACCAATCTGCCGACTATCTTTACCTTCAAAGAGCCTTAACTTGATGCTTTGCTGCTTTGCAATAACAGTGCTTGACAACTGTTCTATAACAATCTCTTCAGAATGTGCAGGGGATTCCTTCAATCCCATCAATAGTTCCAACCTTTGTCCTAACACTGTTTGTTCTTCAGTAATTAGGACCCTTAGTTCCAACATGTATTCATGTACTGTTTGTAGCTCAGCAACCTGAACCACATCTTCAACAAAAAATTGAGGAAATGTAGCCAGATTTTCCTCTAAGACTCCTCTAGCATAAGCAACCTTCTATAATTGATCTGCAACTTGAGAAAAGGTTTCCTGAGTGTCAAACCACTCCTGATACTGAGCTGAGTCCTCTGAAATTGTATCAGCTTCTTCAAACATAACAACATCATAATTAGTAGATATTCTGGCCTCTTCCAGTGATGTTGCTACTGCAAGCTGTCTCTCCAAATCTTCATTGAAGACAGTTCCTAGATCTTTATTTAGCATGTCAGTCTGCTGATCCTCAGAATTTTAATCAGACACTACAACCAGTAAGGTCTCAGACATACTGATCAGCCTGTTATCTCCAAGAGCTATTCCAGCTTGATTTGAGCTTCCAGATCATCCATAGTCATATTCTCTAGATCTTCATCCATATTATCAGTCTGCTGGCCCTCAGCAGACTTGCCAGCCTCAGCAGAGTGATCTGCTGTTGTATCTTTAGATCCCTGTCCTATATCATCAGTAGGTCTTTCCAATACAGTGCCACTTGGTTGACCAGGAAAAGAAGGGTGATCATCATCAGAATTAGAGAATGATGAATCATCATTTTCAGGTGCATCTTGTGGTTCTCTGGACAAAATGCTTCCTCTTTGCTTTTCCCTTTCAATAATATCCAACAGCCTTACTTGTAGTTCAGATGTATCAATCAATCCAAGCAAGCTTCTACTCCTAATGGGTTGAATGACCATTCTTCAAAATCGTTCATTGGTTCTGCATCTGGTTTTTGTATCTTGTAGAAACCAAACTTCCAAGCAAAGTAATCTTCAATTTTCTTGAAGTTGGGATCTACCTTTTCTTTCTTAGACTTCTTTTCCTTTCTCTCAAAATGCATTGTGGGCCTTAGCAGAGGCGATTGCTCGGTTTGTTGTCCCCCAAAGGCTTCAACAACGTGAGTCAATGTATCTATAAGCGAGATACAAATAGGTCTGTGGGTTCATCAGGTTGTATATTGTCCCTACTACCTCCAACTGTTCCACATTAGGTTCCCCCTGACTTATATACACATCAGCAGGGTCTGTAGCAGTGTGTTCTTCCCTCTGAGTTGTAGCATTCACAGCAGGGTCTTGAACAGGTTCAACAACTTCCACAAAGAAGCTCAGTGCAATAAAGGTGTCTTTGTGGTTCTTCAATTTGTTGCTCAACAACAACATTTGCAGTCCTCCAGGACCCTTATCTCTTTGCCTTTACCATAAACTCTCATCTTTACAACCCGTTTCCTTCTTTTTGCAGGTTGCTCCTCAGTTTCAGCAGCTTTCTTTTTTCTTCTATCTTCTTTATGTTGTTCTCTCAAAATCTTAGCAGTAGTTTCCTTTGTAGCTTCAACAGGCTCAGTAGCCTATACTCCAACTGGAACTTCAGTAGACTTAGCAGTGTCTACTGATTGCTGCCTTGTTTTCTTAGGCTTTAAGATCTCAATGATCTTTCTTGTATCAACAACCTTTCTTTTCTGTGCATTCTTCTTTGGTGCAGGAGGTTGTGTAACCTGTTTAGCATGCCCACCACCGTGATTATCATCTCCATCATTATCACTTTAAGTTCTTTCAGCATCTCCTTCTTCATCATGATCCAAGCCTGGGATGGGATCACTGATCTCTGGTTTGTATCTAGATTTGTTGATTTTTGCAGGTGCTACATGAGCAATCCGTAAGTGGGTTAGTAGGGCCTGAATCATCAAACCCAAGGGCTTTGTCTTGGACTTCCTTGTTCCATCTTTATCCTCTGACACTACCTTCTTCATATATTGAACAAAGAATCCGGCCCAATCAAATCTCATACTTTTGCATATGATTATCAGCATGTCAATCTTCAGTCCAGAGAGTATCAAGACTTCCACTAAATCCAAGAATGTTCTTGGCAATTATCTTGCTCAGTAGATTGTACTCCTATCTGATATGCTTCACATTGATACTCAGTGTTGATGGTATGGACTTGTTTGTCTTGATTGAATCAACAAAGTCTAGCCTTGCTAGCTGTATAGATTCAGGATTTGTAGGAGCACCATTTCCAGGTCTAAATCCGAATACCTCCCTCAGCGGATTTGAGGTAATTTCAATCTGCTGAGCATTTACAGTGGTAGTAAATGCCTCTGTATCATTCTTTATCACTATGTTCTTCTAGAAATTAACAACATTGGTGTATGAGATGCTGTCTAATATTAGATTTAGAACATCATCCAGTCCTTCGTACCTCCTTATTCTTCTACCAATGTTGATGGCTAATTCTGTCTTGTTAGCATCAGTAACAAATCCTCTAACACTTTGGCTTGTTCCAATATCAACATCTACTTTATCCACCATTGAAGAAATTTGAAAAAGATGAAGAAGAAAGCTTGCGAATCTGTGTTCACACTGTACGTTCTCAGAGAAAATCGATCTGAAACTTGTAAGTATCTTCTCTGTGTATGTTTGTATATATAAGGAAATGTAGTGGGTGGAACTGTCAGGCAAGTACTATACACGTACTGTAGCATTTAACCACGATTAAGGTTGGAATAAATGTGATGTTGCTATGTGTCCCATTAACTTATCCCATAAAGAGTTGTAACCGTTGGATATTGTAACCACAGTTATAAAGGATAAGAATCATATCCAATTACTGTTGACTTTCATTTAAGTTTGACTGTCTTGTAACGTATACTCCAACAGACTTGATCTTCAGCAGAGTTGTCTCAGTAGTCTGCTGACAAAGATGGCTCAGCAGCCTCCTGACAAATTAGTCTGCTGATCTTTAAACACTCTAGTTTTGTCCAACTGATAATACAAGATGAAGTTTAACACCAATGACTGATCTGTCAAGTGAGCTCACCCAACAGGAAAAAGACCAATCCCCTTGGCAACTTCATTTGCTCAACTGTCCAAACTTATTTAAGTACATGGAATTGTTGATACCAATGACTAGTCTGCCAAGTGATCTCACCCAACAGGGCAAATACTAATCCCCTTGGTGAATTCCACTACTCTGCTGATCATCAATATATCAGTCAATTTTTATGATGCCAAGTTCAGTTCTTAACTTAGCAAATCTTTCACTATCCAAGGTTTTGTAAATATATCAGCAAGTTGATCTTCAGTAGGGATGTGAAGAACCACCACATCTTTCTTCTCAACAAGATCTCTTATAAAATGATGTCTCACATCAATGTGCTTGGTTCTTGAGTGCAAAACAGGATTTTCAGTGATTGCAATTGCACTTGTGTTGTCACATTTTATAGGAATTTCTCTTTCTTCAATTCCATAATCCCTTAATTGTTGTCTTAACCATAGTATTTGTGCACAGCAGCTTCCAGCAGCAATATATTCAGCTGCAGCAGTGGAAGTTGATATTGAATTCTGTTTCTTGCTGAACCAAGAAACAAGTCTATTTCCCATTACCTGACAGGTTCCTGTGGTGCTTTTCCTATCAATCTTGCATCCTGCATAATTAGAATCTGAGTAGGATATAACTTTGAAGCTTCCATCTTTTGAATACCATGTCCATACTCCCAAAGTCTCTTTTAGATACTTGAGAATCCTTTTGACTGCAGCTAAGTGACTTTCCTTTGGTTTAGATTGATATCTTGCACAAACACCTACAACAAAGGATATATCAGGTCTGTTGGCAGTGAGGTAAAGTTGACTTCCTATCATCCTTCTGTATAAAGTCTGATCAACATCTTTGCCTTCTTTATCTTCGTCCAATCTGATGTTAGTAGTCATAGGAGTTGATACCTTGGTGCTATTTTCCATACCAAACTTCTTCAGCAACTCTTTGGTATATTTAGTTTGATGAGTGAAGATTTCATCTTTCATTTGTTTGACTTGTAATCCCAAGAAGTAGTTCATTTCTCCCATCATACTCATTTGGAACTTGCTTTTCATGAGATTAGCAAACTTTTCACATAGCAATTCATTTTCAGAACAAAAAATTATGTCATCAACATAAATCTGTACCAGCAGGGTGTTGTCCCCTTCATTGATTCTGAAAAGAGTTTTGTCAATGGTACCTTTGGTAAAACCATTGTCCACCAAGAATTGAGATAGGGTTTCATACCATGCTCTTGGTGCTTGTTTCAAACCATAAAGTGTCTTGTTAAGTCTATACACTTTATCTTCTTGATCTTTAACTTTAAAACCAGGAGGTTGCTGAACATAAACCTCTTCCTCTAGAATGCCATTCAAAAATGCATTTTTGACATCCATCTGGTATACTTTGAAGTTTTTGAATGCAGCATATGCCAAAAAAATAGTCTTATAGCTTTCAATCTTGCAACTGGGGCATATGTCTCATCAAAGTCTATTCCTTCTGCTTGAGAATAGCCTTTTGCTACTAGTCTGGCCTTATTCCTTATAATGGTACCAGATTCATACAATTTATTTCTGTATACCCATTTAGTTCCAATTATATTTGCATGACTAAGCCTTTCCACTAGTGTCCAAACTTGGTTTCTTTCAAACTCATTCAATTCTTCTTGCATAGCAATTATCCAATCTGGATAAGATATTGCTTCTTCAACAACTTTAGGCTCCATTTGAGATACAAAACAAGTAAACATTGCTTCTAATTGTCTTCTAGTCTTTACACCTTGCTGTATATTTCCAATTACTTATTCAGCAGGGTGGTCCTTCAACCATTGTAAATCTTGATTTGTTTGATTTACTAGAGCTTCATCTTCAGTAGGCTCTTTTTTTGCTTCAGTAGGAGGTTCAGTAGATCCTTGAACTGCATCTGTTGTTGCATCAGTAGTGTTAACATCAGGTTCTTCAACAGTGGTAGAGTCAGAAACTTTTAAGTCATTTATCTTTTCCAAAACATCAACAAATTTTGGATCAGTAACTTGGAGATTTTCAGTAGGTTCTGAAACTTCATCTTCCATTCCAGTGAACTTTGGTTCATCAAATACAACATGTATTAATTCTTCATGTTTCAATGTTCTTTGTTCAAGACTCAATGCCTTGGCTTCGATTGGAGAATATCCCAAGAAAATTCCTTCATCGATTTTGGTTGGAATGTCCGCAATTGCTCCTTATGATTTAAAATAAAACACTTGCTTCCAAATGGATGGAAATATGATATATTTGGTTTTCTTCCATTTCATATCTCATAAGGTGTCTTCAGCAGACTTCTTGTAAATCTGATGTCCTATTTTGTGTATAGCATGTTGTATTGATTGCTTGATTTAATATCTTTCAGCAAAGAGTGCTTCACAAATCATAGTCCTCCTCGCTTCTTTCAAGGTCCTGTTTTTCTCTCAAAGAACCCCATTTTGTTTGAGGTGTACCAAAGAATTCTTGATTGGTGCAAAGACACCATTTTGCTCACAATATTCTCTAATGACTTTATTGAGAAACTTAGTACCCTTGTCTAATCTGATCTTCACTACTGTCAAACTTTTCTCATTTTGCAATCTCTTCAAAAGTTCAGGCATCTTTTGAAGTGTTTCACTTTTCTTGTTCATAAATACTACCCATGTGTATCTAGAACAATCATCCACAACTACCGTGAGTGTACTTCTTTCCCCTGTTACACTTGTTGGTATTCTTTGGTCCAAATAAATCTATGTGCATCACCAAAACTCTTTTGTTGATTGCTTAGTCTTTGACTTGAAGCTTGACTTTGTTTGTTTACCTTGCTGACATGCATCACATATAGCATCCTTTTTGAATGTGATCTCAGGCAAACCAATCACCAATTGATTGATATCATCAAAATTGAGATTATTCAACTTTTTATGCCACAACCAATTTAGTTCTGACTTGGTATGCACAATCAGGCATGTCTCTGGAACAACAGTAGACCAATCCACAACATACATGTTTTGTTGTCTTATTCTAGCCAACACAACTTGTTCACCTCTTTCACTAATGACAATACAGTTGCCTTTGTCAAAAGTGATCTTGTAACCCATGTCACAAAATTGTCCAGTGCTCAGTAGGTTGTAGTCAAGTCCTTTCACAAATGCAACATTCCTGATAGTTAATCCATTCCTCACCAGTGTTCCATATCCTCTCATGTATCCTGGTGTGTTCTTGTTGCCAAATTTCACTCTTGGACCATCCGTTGCCACATAATTTGTCAAATAGTGCTTATTCTTTTTCTTATGTCTGGAACATCCATTGTCAAAGTACCAGGCACCTTACAAAACAAAGTTAATGTGTTTTAGGTACCAAAACTGTTTGGGTCCATAGTGGGCAGTGGTAAGCATGACCCTTGGCAGATTTCCATAAGGTCTTCTTTGAAAACCATTATACTTTTGTTCATATATGTATCCTACATTTCCATAAAATCTAACATTTGGTTGTGTAGGATTCACATATGCTTTCTGGCCTTTTGGTACATAATGCTGTTTGAGGTGATTTCTATTGTAAGAAGCACTAGCATAACCATGAGTTTGCTGTCTGTTAGGAGCAGCCCTATAATATGGAGTCTGTTGAGGTCTCTGCTGAGGTTTTGAATAAGTCATCTGCTGAGTCCTCTGCTGATTCCATTGCTGAGGTTTCTCCCTAGCATTATGGTTATGACTATTGCTTCTAGCAGTAGAGGCAGGAATATTCCAGTCATCATCAGTAGTGAACAATCTACCTTTCCCCCTAAGATAAGTATCCCTAGAATGATTAACATTTTTAGGTTTAAGATTCTTATCCTTGGAATATTTCTGATTTTTGCCTTTTTGTGGTCCAGCAGACTTAGCAGCAGGTCTGCTATCAGCTGGTCTAGAAAGTCTAGCAGTCCTAATTTTGGATTTACCCTTTTGTTAGGTACTATTGACATTTTAGATTTATGATTTTGCTTCTTTGAAGTCTTCTTAGTAGGCTTTACTGCCTTAGCAACCCTTTTGGGAGTTGGATCTAGGGTAGGCACAAACTTAGGACCAATTCTGGTACTAGGTTCAGTAACCTTACTGGATCCACCCTTAGTAGATTGTTGAGTTCCAAATCTAAGGCCTGTTCTATCACCATAAGGCATTGCAGATTTGAATGCAGTGGTGGAGCTAGATTGTTCAGCAGATTCAGCAGCTACTGTATGTATAGCAGACTTATGTTGATTCTGTTCAAAATCTTTTTCCTTTCCTTTGTGAGTTCTTAATTCAATTTTTAACCTTTCAATTTCTGCTTGAAGAGCTTCTTTTTCAGCCTTCACAATCTCATAACCAGATTGTATTTTCCTCAGTTGATTAGGATGGCATCCAAAGTTTCTTCATTGTCAGAATTTTTAGGATTTGAACCACAAGTAGATTCACAATCACTTTCAGCAGGAGTATTTATAGATATAGAGTTGTTTACCTCCTCAGTCTTATCCATATTTGCCATCAATGCATAATCATCCATATCAGCAACAAGTGCAGTATTATCAGATTCATTTTCCTTTTCTGACTCAATTTCATAGCCTGATTCATCATTAGCAACCATTGCTTTCTTGTCAGATCTTCTTTGCTGATTTTTGTTCTTTAGTAGGTCTGGACAATCAGGTCTGAAATGTCCAGGCTTCTTGCAGTTGAAGCACAGATAATTAGGTTCCTTTTTCCGTTTTAAATCAGGACCGTCAGGTTTGAAGTGTCCTAGTTTCTTGCAGTGAAAACACAAATAATCATTATCTTTCTTGGATTCTTCCTTCTTCTTTTCACTTGATTTATTTGTGAAATTCCTTGGAGAACCCCTCCTGTTTTCATTATTCTGATCTTCTTGCTCAGTAGGGCAATTTGCTCTTGCATCTCATCCAGTTGACCATCTTGACCACCTGATGATTCTTCTTTATGTGCAGCAGCCAATGCAGGTAGGGCTTCTAAGATTCTTGTATTGATCTCTTCTTTTGTGTAGATTACATTCAGTAGGGTGAGTTCATCCATAATTGCATTGAATCTTGACAATATTTGCTCAATGGTTTCATTTGATTTAATTTTGAAATCTTGGAACTTTCTTTTGGCTACACTGACTTTGTTTTTCTTTATAGCATCAGTGCCTTCACAGATAAGTTGTAATTTTTCCCAAAGTTCCTTTGCAATTTTTCAATACTTCACTTTCATGTACATATTACTATCCAAGGTTCTGTATATGATATCAATAGCAATATTGTTGAGGTTTGCTCTTTTTCTATCTTTAGCACCCCACTCTCTTTTTGGATTTGGGACATACTGAGTTTCACTGCCTACAGTTATGGCCTTAGTGATCTCCAGTGGTCCATCAGTTAGCACATTCATCATCTCATCATGTGTTGCAGCTAGATAAGCCTGCATACGACGTTTATACTCATCAAAACGATCTAAGGAACACATCAACATAGTCCTAGCATACTGGTTGTTATCCATGATGCAAAGCTTTGAAAATCAAAAACTTGAAAAAGTTTTCAAAGTATTTTCACAAGCACAACAAGTAGGATTACTTCAGAACATAAGCACTGCTCTAATACCAATTGTTGGTCCCTTGAAAAGGCTTTGGTTAAGTTTAGAGGGGGGCGGGTGAATAAACTTAACACTTAAAACTTTTGGAGTTAACAAACTCAAAGAATGTCAATAACTGGCTTGATCGCTTTCGCTGATGGTCCGACCACTCAATAGTCTGTTGACAGTTGATATTACTGGATTTGTTGCAGCGGAATATATTTAGTTTAAGCCTTATTACTTTTTGTTAAAAGAATGATACTAAGTATTAGATACTCAGTAGTGTAGGTGTGTGATTCAGTTGCTAGTTTCAGTGGGTTGATGTGTTCAGTATACTAAATGCAGAAAGTAAGTGCAGAAAGTAAGTAGGCAATTTTATAGTGGTTCCAGGTGGTGTAATCCTATCAGTCCACTCTTCTCCAGTGATGTTGGTGGAAATTCACTAGAGATCTTTGAGGTTTGCAGTTACAAAAATCCCTAAGCTGTCTGTCCTTCACCAATACCTATGGCTTCACAGACTGAACACTTGAAACAGGTAGGATTGCTGCTCCAAAGTATTCCGTACTGGTCCTTGAAGGGTAGGATTGCCTCTTCACCAGCTCCATCACAAACAACAGTTCTTGACACCTAAGTGTTTTTCTGTCTTCAGCGGGTTTTTTTGTAAAAGAAGGTTTGAATCAAGTAAATGATTCAACAGTCAGCAGCTTGATCAGGATGAAATGATCAGCAGCTTGATGTCTTCAAGTGTGTATACTTGATGTAACTTGATAGCAGGTTACACTTGAAGATATTTCTTGATCAGTCAGTTAAAGCTCTGTGTATGTCAACAGGGTGATTTTATTGATCAGAAACTTGATAGCTTTGAGTAGATTATTTGTTTTTCATCACTTGTATCTGAATCACGAGTCTTCTATTTATAGGTGAAAATCCTATGACTTATGTTTGAATTTCAAACATAGCCGTTTCCGATATGTCTCCATCTTGACTTGCTTTTTGTCTCTGTTCATAGTACTGACACTGTTAGTTTGCTTTTTGTCAGTTTTCAGTCTGTCCACCCTTTGACTTGTGTTCATTGGTTAATCCTCTGAATCATTCCAACGTTCTTTTTATCTTGGCCATTGATTTGTTGACAGTATCAAGGCTTGTAATCCATCATTATCCTTTTAATCTTCCAATGTAACCCTTGATTAAATCGAGAAATATACTAAGCAAATATTTGAAGTACAACAGCCTGCTGATGTACACATTTCTCAGCAGGTTTAAGTCTACTGTGTTTTAACAACACATCAGCTGACTTCTTCTTATCTAACTTTTTATTGTGAAGTTAAAGTACACCATTTTGAACATAACTAAGTTCCAATCACCACTTAATATATGGAACTTAGATCTTGTACACAAGGTATATGTAATCAGTTTAGGTCATCACAAACTTCCCTAAATTCTGATTCCATATCCTTGACTTTAAATACTAAGTTTGATCCCTTAGCCTTCAATAATTGAGTTTGTACCTCACCTTCGGCCTTCTTCTCAAGAGGTTCTAGACAATCTCTCGACCTAGTTACCCTCTTGATCGAGACGATTCTACGTCTGATCGGTGACCTAATTCTGATGCTTGTTTGATCAAACCTATATAAAGATCAAACTCTAATAAATCTATACATTTGATGTAGACATTTTTTTGCCTTTGTTCTATAACAACTAGTCTGGCACTCATCATTAAAACTTAAAATATGTCCAACAATTACAGTATAGAGGCTGAAGGGAATGTTGAGTGAAGTCGGTGATGCACCTAACGACAAGATGAGGACAAATGACACTGTCAAAGCAGTCTAGTATAATGTAATGTAGAGAGCGGTTATTCAGTTATAGTTGGTAATAACCGTTTGTAACCAACTTCTAACTGATTCATGAGGTGTATGAAGTTATAAATACCCCATGATCAACTGCATTGTAATCCAACTTGTAACTTTCAGTTCATCAATAATAATTCTGCTTTTTATTTTATGTATGTAATTCTACAAACTTCATCATGGTATCAGAGCAGAAATTTGAGAATTTTTGAATGCTTTCCTGCGTTTTCTATCAAATCTTTGAAGAATCTTGAGAGTGTTCTTCATATTTTCTGAGATTTCAGTTTCTTGAGAGTAAACTGTCATCATTTTCCTGAGTTTTTTGATCATTTCTTGATCGGTTTTTCTGTAATTTCACTTTCATTGTTGATTTGTGATCAATTCTGGAGTTCTTGTTAGCCATGGCAGCAAAGAATCAAGAAATAAGTCTTTCCAGTGCGTTTTATGTTCATTCGAATGAGAATCCATGTTTAGTTCTTGTTCAGCCATTGATGAATGGCAACAACTATAATCCATGGAAAATGTCTATGGAGATAGTGTTAATCACCAAGAATAAAATTGGCTTCGTAGACGGCACAATCAAAAGGCCAGAAGCAGATTCAGCAAATTTCCATGCATGGAGACAGTGTGATACAATGGTGAGATCATGGATTTTGAATTCTGTAGAGAACACCATTGCCCAGAGTTTTGATGTACTTCAAGAGTGCACATGCAGTTTGTGAAATCCAGTGGCTAACTTATCTACTACAGGATTTGCAGGTTTCAGTTCAGTTGCCTGCTGTGTTATTTGTGACAATGGCGGTGCAATATACATTTCTCATAACCCAGTCTTTCATGAAATAACAAAACATATTGAAATTGACTTCCATGTTGTGAGAGACAAAGTCAAATCAGGACTTGTCAAACTTATTCCAGTCAACACTAAAGAAAAAATATATGACATCCTCAGCAAGTCCTTGGATGCACCTATTTTCTCCTATTTACTAGACAAATTAGGAGTTTCAAAGATCTTCCAGAGTTCAAGTAGCTGAAGGGAATGATGAGTGAAAGCTTTCATGTACCACTCTCAGCTTGAGAGAGGTGTTACAGTATAGTGGCTAAAGGGAATCTTTGAGTGCGATCGGTGATGCACCTCTTGACAGTATGTGGACAACAGCCTGTTGAAGCAGTCTAGTATAGTGTAATGTAGAGAGCGGTTATTCAGTTATAGTTTGTAGTAACCGTTTGTAACCAACTTCTAACTAATTCATGAGGTGTATGAAGTTATAAATACCCCATGATCAGCTACATTGTAATCCAACTTGTAACTTTCAGTTCATTAATAATAATTCCACTTTTTATTTTATGTTTGTAATTCTACAAACTTCATCATGTTCCACCTCTTCCAGCATTAGATTAAGTAAAAGCAGAATTAGCCATAGGGCCTCGAAGGTCAACTGTAACGGAGGAATTGAACCTTGACAGCATCCTCTCATGTATAAGAAGTTGTGATTGAACATATGGCCAAGACAATGATCCAACCCTTGATGCGATGTTCACAATAACAAACTCATAGTCTCTAAAAAGCCCTCATAAGGTTGTCAAAATCAACTTGGAGTTAGGAATGGGACAACCAGCAACTGCTAAGCTATTTGCCAGCTTTTCATCAGAGATAAATAGTTGGAGATTGATTTTTAACCCTTATGGTTTTGGTTAACGCATCTTTGTACTCAAGGATCATCGACTAAGTTTGGCTATGAAACAATGCTTCGAGGGTTCGCCAAACTTCAGCGGCAGCGTTGCACCCAACGACTTCGGTGAGGGCTTGCTTAGTCATTGATCCGAGCAGCCAACCAATAAGTAGCTGATACATGGTTTCCCATTCATCAATAGCTGGATTCGGTTGAGACCTATAACCTACTAAACCAAAAAAACACGGGGTGGTGCTGCATGTCCACCCTGTAGATGATTCTCTAATCACCGGTAAAATTGAGTATTTCCAAAACACAAAATTTTTGCTGTCCAATTTTCCATTGCAAGCTTGATTTAGGTTTCTATGAAAAGGTGCAGCAAGATGAGGTACAACCGGTGAGGAGAAAATAGATGGTTGAGCTCTCTGCAGTGACGGCGTTCCTAAGTTAGAGGGAAATGCCGGAAAAGTTCCTGTACAAGTAGATGGAGGGCACGAAAGAGCGGTGTGTGGAAGAGTTTGAGGGGAAAATCTTGGCGGTGCCGAGATGCCAGCAGTTGTAGAAGTAGGTAAAGGATTGTTATCGGATTTTAGAGAGATGTTTTCTCTCGGCTAGCTTCTTCTTCTCTTTGATTGAGCTTGCCAAACCCCTTCCAGTTCTGTGTTTTTGTTCTTGCTTCTTGCTCGTTTAGTTTGTTTCCCTCATGATCTACTACATACAGTTTTTACAGCTCCAAATTTGATCTATGACTCTCAAAATAAAGAAATCTGATGGAGAAGGTACTGTTCATGTTCCGGTTGCTCTTGAACAAGAAAGTACAGTTGAAGTGCCGGTTGCAGCTACTTCTACCTCCCTTGTAGAACTACCTACAGCTCAATATGAAGATGGATGCACCAAGGAAAGGAACCCGTTGCTTGATGTGGCCCCTGCAGTGGTGGATGTGATGGAGTCTACTCTGAAGTGTGGCAATCCTTTGGTGTTTGAAGCAATGAAGTTGAAATCTGGAAAACTTGTTACTCCGGCTATCAACAATGCAAAAAAGAAGGTCACTGTGACAGATTCTGAAACGGCAAGTTCTTTCTCTCTCTCTCAGAATTACTTGAAGTTGAAAAATTGGCTGATCATGTTCAAACGGATACTGTTCTAGTTAATAGTTTAAAGGTAGGCCTTGTGTTGGATAAGGTGAGTGAGAGTGTCAATGTACTCTTTGGATGGTTCCCTGCACTGTTGAACTTGGTTCTTCAGGGGTAGGGCCTGTTTCTGATGGTGTTGTTGATACTTTAGGACAAATTGGTGTAGTAGAGAAGGGGACTCAGTTAGGGGTGGATCTTGTCTCTACTAATGTTTCTAGTGGGAATGCTTCTCCTATTCCTACTGGTGATGTTCATGTTCTAGTCATTTTGAATGCTCAATCTGCTGAGTTTCTAGGGCCTAATCTTTGTTAAAATTTGTTGATGAGGTTGCCTCTTGGGTACAATTGGTGAAGAATAATAGGAGCAATCGATGAAGTTTTTACTTTAACTGACCATGTTATTACCGAAGAAACTGTGATTTTAGATGAGGAAGATGAGAATGATGATAGTTTGGAGAAACTAAGTCTTATTGGCATCTTTCCAAGAAAATTTCTGCAGTAGAGATCTTTGTTCGAGAAAATTGTTAATGCTGGCCTAGGAAATGTAGGTTTAACTATCACAGTGCAATTTGGATAGTGTTTTTGTTTGAGCATGAGTCTGATCATTGTGATGTTTTGCAAGCTGGACCCTTTTATGCTTATGGGAAGCCTATGATCTTGAAGAAGATGCCAGTTATGTTTAATTTCAGTAAGGAAACTAGCTCTGTGGTACCTGTATGGATTCAACTCCCAAATCTCCCATTAAGGCTTTGGAAGGGTAGGGCATTGAGTAAGATCTGTTCCTTTGTAGGGTGTCCTCAGTACACTGACAAGGTGACAGCTTCTAGGAAAGTGTTAAGTTTTGCCAGATGCTTGGTGGATGTAGATCTCAAGTCTGACTTGCCCTCTGTCATTCCTATTACCTTACACGATGGGAAGGTCCTCCAGCAACCTGTTTTGTATGATGAAATGCCTAAGTTTTGCTCCAAGTGTAATAGACTAGGGCACAATGATGCTGGCTGTGATGATGCTAAGATTGATGTTCCAACTTTATATGTTGCTAAGTCTAAGCAATCTGGTGCTACAAAATCTAATGCCTCAAAAAAGAAGAAAGTGATCATCTTAGATGCAGATAGCGTACAGGATAAGATCCCTTCCACTGACATTGTTCTCCAACCTGGTGGTGCTGCTGCAACATCCAATGTGAAGACCACTGTTATTGATAAAGGCAAGAATGTGGTTAGTACTCATGGCACTGTGGAGAATTTAGAGCAGATTTCCACACCTGTGGCTAATAAATTTGATGTTTTGGATCCTGATAAATGTAGCTCTTGGGCAAGTGATGCTGAGGATGATGTTTTGGTAGATAAAGGAGATACTATGGATAATGGAGTTACTGTGGCTTCTAGTTCCAGAAAACCAAAGAAGAAAAAGAAGAACAAGAGGAATAACACATCTGGTGTTTCTGGTAATTTACACAAAGCAAATGATGTTGTCTCTAGAGGTAAATCACCTCTTGGAAGACAAAAATGATAGGCTTTTGGAATGTTAGAGGGTTCAATAAGGTCCTTAAACAGTCTACTGTTGTCAAATTTCTCAGACAACATAAGATTGCCTTATTTGGAATCCTTGAGACTAAATTGTCTCAAAATAGTTACGATAGCTTCATGGAGAAGAAAGTTAGGTTTTGGAATTCTGTTAATAATTTTGATTTACATACTAGTAAAAGGATGTTGGTTATCTGGGATCCTGCTTTCCTTGATGTGGAGGTTCTTGAGGTTGATATTCAGTGGATCCATTGCAAGGTTAGGATTTTGGTCTGTGGGGACTACTTTCTGATTACTTTTGTGTATGGCTTGCATACAGTAGGGGATAGAAGGTCTATGTGGGACAGGATAAGGGAGTTAAGTGTCAGTTCTTCTCTTCCTTGGATGTTTCTTGGAGATTTTAATGTTGTTCTTTCTGTGGAGGATAAATTGAATGGGATTATTCCCTCAAATTATGAATTGAAGGATGGTGTTGACTGTTGTCTTGATGCTAACCTTTCTGATCTAAATTCAGCAGGGGAGTTTTTTACTTGGTCTGCATCTGGTGTTTTCACTAGGATTGATAGGGTTTTGGTTAATGCATCTTGGTATGATTGGAACTTGAATGCTCTTTCTTTTTTTGAGCCTCCTGGCCACCATTCTGATCACTCACCTTGTAGAATTGCTTTATCTACTGACTCTGGATCTGGAATAAGGCCCTTCAATTTTTTTAATATGTGGATGCAACATGAAAATTATACTGATATTCTTGCAGAGAGTTGGAGTGAAGAAGTTTCTGGAACTGCTATGTATCAGCTCTGCAAAAGACATAAAAGGTTAAAGCACCCTTTGAAGATTTTGAATAGGAAGCACTATGCTCATATCTCTGTTAGGACTGAGAATGCTACTAGGTTGCTTGGTGAGTTACAATCACTGAATAATTTGGGGCCTAATGATGCTTTGGCCTCACAGATCCTGGAGCAGAAGAAGATCTGTCATAGTTTAGAGGCTGCTGAGTCTTCCTTTCTGTCTCAAAAGTCTAAGGGTATGTACATGAAACTCAGTGATAGGGGTTCCAAGTTTTTCCACAATTTGGTGAAAAGGAATAATGCTAGGAAGCACATATCTTCTATAATGCTCCAAGATGGTTCTTTTACTACCTCTATTGATCAAGTTGGGGAAACTTTTATTGAATTTTATGCTGACTTACTTGGTACTGAGGCTCCTGCAGTACCTGTAGATGTTGATATTGTCAATGCTGGTCCGAAAGTTTCTAGGGCTGCAGGAGCTCATTTGATTAGAAGAGGTTACTGATCTGGATGTTAAGGAAGCCTTGTTCTCCTTCTCTGATGATAAGTCTCCTAGTCCTGATGGATATTCTGCTGGTTTTTTTAAAAAAATCTTGGGATATTGTTGCTGCAGATTTCACTAGGCTGTGTTGGAATTTTTTCACAATGATGCTTTGTTGAAGCAGATCAATCATGCAGTTATTGCCTTAATTCCTAAGTCTTCTCATGCTACTAAGGTTGGTGATTATAGGCCTATATCTTGCTGTAATGTTACATACAAAGTGATATCTAAGATCTTGGCTTCTAGGCTTTTAAACTTGTCTTCCGATCTTATTGATGAAGCCTGATTGGTTTTGTGGATGGCGAGCTATGATGATAACATTTTCCTCTGTCAGGAGTTGATTAGACATTATGGTGTCAAGAGGGTACTCTAGGTGTATGATAAAAGTTGATATCAAAAAAGCTTTTGATTACATTAATTGGTCTTTACGGAATCTGTTTTGAGGGTTTTGGCTTTCAGCATGGTTTGTTTTTGGATCATCTTTGTGTGTTTCCACTACTTCTTTTCTCCCTGTCTATTAATGGTGAGATGAAAGGGTTCTTTCCTGGGAAAAGGGGTTTGAGACAAGGAGATCCTTTGTCTCCTTTCTTTTTTGTTATTGGTATGGAGTATTTCTCCAGAATGTTGAGAATTCTTGGACAGATCTTTGAATTCAAACTCCATCTTTGTTTGCCGAGATTTTTGAGATCAATCACTTGGCTTTTCTTTGATGACTTAATCTTTGTTTGCTAGAGGGATCCTCTCAGTCACTCTTTTGATGAAGTGTTTAGCTACTTTTGGTGAGACTTCTGGTCTGGTTGCTAATTTATTTAAATCTGAATTGTTCTGTGCAAGTTTGGATGATGATGGTATAGATACTCTGAAGAATATTACTGGTTTAAAGGCTAGGGTCCTTCCTATTAGGTATCTTGGCATTCCTTTATGTGCTGTGAGACTGAATGTGGTTCATTATGATCCTCTGTTTACTACTTTGAGGAATTACTTTTGTGACTGGAAAGGTCATACTCTTTCTTATGCTGGAAGACTTCAACTTATTCTTGCAGTTATTCAAGGTGTTTACTGTTTCTGGCTGGGGATTTACCCTATTATTGGTAGTGTGAAGATGAAAATGGATCAAATGTGTAGGAGATTTCTGTTGGGGGGGGGGGGGTTCTTGTGACTCTAACAGAAAATCTTTGGTGGGTTGGGAGGAAGTTTGCTTGCCTAAGACTGAGGGTGGCCTTGGGGTTTTTCAGTTGAATGCTTGGAATCTGGCCCTTCTTTGTAGAATTCTTTGGAACTTTCAATGCAAGAAAGACTGTCTTTGGGTGAAATGGATAAGTGAAGAGTATTTGCATGATGTAGACTTATGGGATTATAGATACAAGCCTGGGGATTCTGCTCTGATCAAGGATAGGATCTTACTTGAAATCTTTGTTATTCTCGCCATCGCTAGTGGCAATCTTGATCTGGATCTGGCTTGGTTCTAAGCTTTGCCCTAGAAAAGCTTATGATTTCTTTAGAGTGCATGGTCCTACTGTTTGGTGGTGCAGGGCTGTTTGGAATCCTAGGGCCACCCTAAAACACTATTTTTTGCTCTGGTTGTCAATGAAGAACTGTCTTCTTACCTCTGACAGGCTTCATTTTGAAGATAAAACATGTGCTTTGTGTGGTTTGGTTAATGAATAAGCTTCACATCTGTTTTTCCAGTGTCCTGTTTCTTATATAGTTTGGGGAAAGATCAGTGTGTGGTTAGGATTAAGGAGGAGGTTGGAGACAGTGCTTGGGGCTGTTAGATGGATCCAGAGAAAGTGTAGGGGGACTTCCCATGGGAATGTTGCGAGGCCGCTTCATTTTACGTGGTGGTGTACTGGATTTGGCACACGAGGAACAAGAAAAGGTTTGAGGGTATTCTCATGAAGACTTCTGAAGTCCTGCATTGTATTAAAACACATATTTTCTATATAATGCAGTTTGCCTTCCCTATGTACACTTTTACCCCATAATGTTAGGGTTTTGTACATTTGTAGGTTTTGGTACTTCTTTTGTGCTTTCTTTTGGTGCTTGTTGGTGGTTGTATGAGGTTATTTTGTTTCTCTACACACCTTGGGATAGGCTCTGTGAGTTGTGCTCTCACATGACCCCTTTTTGCAGTTTTTGTGTGTTGTTATGTGTTTAGTGGCTGTTGTTTCTTGATGCATATAACCTCAGGGGTCTTATGCACCTTGGAATCAACAAATCTAACCTCATTTCAACACTTTGTAGGTTTTAGACTAGCTCTCTCCTTTGATTAGGATGTAATTTCATGTATTTTGCATACCTTGGTTTAATATATTTACATTTAACCAAAAAAAAGGTAAAGGATTGTTACTGACGGCTGTGGTCGGTGCCAGATCGGTTGGTGGGGCGGTGGACATTTCCACCGATTTTTTCTCTGATACCAACTTAGAATTTGTCAGACAAGGATTTTCATTAGAATAATATTCTGATAGAGACTACAGAGTATTAGTGTTTGTCCCTTGGAAAGGCTAACACAAGTTTAGGGGGGGGGAATAAACTTGTCACCTAAAACTTTCCCAAGACTGAAAGTACCCCAGGAACTGAGTTTCTCCGTAACTCAAACTGAACTATCAAACTGATGTACAATGTGGCTCAGTTCAGTTTTGTTCCATCCTTTTAAACCTGTGTGGGAGTTAGTTAATTCATCTTAGCTAATGCTGGAACTGTATTAACTTACAGCGGATAAGATCAAGCCTTTTGTGCAATAGATGTGTCAATAAAGATCTAAGTCTCCTATGTCTAAGTTCTATGCTGACTTAGTGTCTGAAGTTTGCTGAGTGAAGAGATGAAATGATTATGCAATAAATAAAGTAATCACATCACAAATGTAAATGCGTAAAGTAAATCAACAAAGAGTTTGTTTATGGAAGTTTTGGGTGGTGTAATCCCGTACGTCTCCCCTTCTCCTGTGGTGTAGGAGGTATCACTAGAATCTTGAGATAACTATTACAAAATCCTAGTCTAATGACAGTCCTTCATGACACCCTAGTTTCACTGTCTACACATAATGAAGAAAGGTGTGATTGATCTCTTCACTCTGCACACTGATCCTTCGGAGGTGGAATGACTCCTTCACCAGCTCACCACTAACACAAACACAGTCCGCAGACTGCACCAACAGCTGTGGCAACCAAGTTGCAACCATATGAGGAAAGGTGGAGTTGCTCTCCTCAAACTTTGCACAACCAACCCTTTTTCACAAAGGTTAGGTTTAGAATTAATCAAAAGATTAATTCAGTGAGCTGTCTGATTCTTCTGGATATGACGTTGCAGCTCCAAGATGCCTTCTTCCTCTTTAATGGGTTGCTGGCTCTTTCTTTGTAATCTTCAAGGCAATTCCGTTGGCTTCCCTTTTTCTAGATATGAAATCTGATTTTCTGGATCTGGATCTTTAGATATATGCTTTTTAAACCTTTTTCAGATCTCTCCCTTTCAAGTGCTTCCCTCTGTGTACTTATAGGGGCAATGTAACGGTCAGATAAATTTTATAGCCGTTGCATTTGTTGTTTAGCCAACGTTCATATGTACGACCTTTTGTCGTTTTGTTATTTCAAATTTAGCAAGGCCTTAACTCAGTTTTCTACTCTTCTTCAAAACTGAGTACTTTGTATACATGACATCTGACTTTAATTGACTAAGTCAGGGTACACCATTCAATTTCTTCTTTTCTTGGTAACTGATAATCTTTGTCCTTAAGTTTATTCAGCTTTACATGATCTAAAGGTCACCACAGACTTGCCTGAATCCTGACTTATAGTCACGACTTAATCAGCTTCTAACTGAGTTTGCCACCTCAGTTCTTCAGTCTTCAATAACTGAGTCTGTGTCCCTCAGTTCTTCAGTCTTTTAGATTAGCCAAAGTTTGTGTCCCTCAGCGAACTTATCTTCTTCAGTTATTTCATAACTGAGTCTGATCCCTCAGTTCTTCTTATGTATACTCAGTTTTCATGCTGTGACTCAGCTGTTCACCTAGTTCCTATCTATTACAATGCTTGTCTAAAACAACCTATACAAAGTTTAGACTCTAGATAGAACTTATACATTTTTCTCTAGACTATTTCTTGCTTCTTCTTTCATTATGCACTATAACAGTTAGCTATGACTTCATCATCATGGGTTGTAAGTGATCTTACTAAATACATGACAAATCATCATCAAAACACATATATTATTTCCAACAATTTCCCCCTTTTTGATGATGTATCATAACCCTCCCTAAAAGCAATAATAAGAGAATAATGCAAGAAATCATAACAAATTAAAATAACAAACTAAAAACAGCTGAGTTAATTATAAGTTTGTACAAAAACAAACTGAGTTACTGGATTGATTACTACTTTTCTTTTTCCAAAAACAACATCTTTTCACCAAGAAAAATACTTCTTTTTGTTTCTAGAAGCCTTCTTGTCTTCCCTTCTTCTCTTGATTCATTATCTCTGGGCTTGATATCCAGGTATTCATTGATCAACCGGTTTGCTTCTTCGTTATCTTGGTTTTTGAGTTTTATCAAAATCTCTTTAATCTCCTCATCCATTATATTCTCTTCTTCTTTCGATATAAGACCAAGTTCCTTTTCTTTAGGCTTCAGGATATTTTCCCCCTCAGTTTTTGCCTATTTATCTTCATCTGCCTTTAAATTTTCTTTCAAAATTGCACAGATTGCCATCTTCTTTCTGATGTTCAACACAGCTTTAACTGAGGCTTCTTCATCTTCCTCAGTTCTTGTTTCTTTAAAAATCTCTTCTGCAATCAACTGATCGATCAATTTGTCAGCTGCCTCTTCATTTTGTTGAATAACAAGTAGATCAGCACCTACTTGTCTGCCTTTCTTTAATCAACAGTTTAGCATAGATTTCTTCAGCTTTGTCAGCTTTTTCAGTTTTATCAGCATCACCTTCAGTTTTATCTTCCTCCTTGTTTGAAGATATGCAAAAGCTTTCTTCAAATAATTTGTGCAAGGTGATGATGTTGGAGTATTTTTTCAGACCTGAGTAATGTGCTGTTGAAATAAATTCATGTAAGTTGAAAAGCTTCTGTTGTAGAGTCTGCATCAGGCTTTCGATGATCACTTTTAATCCTTCCAATTTCTCCTCAGTTTCAGTTAATTGGCGCTGAGACCTTTCAGTTGCATTACGGGGAATGTCCTTCAATATAGATTTGCTTGTACACATATTTTGAACTTGAGATGAGGAACTGGCTTCATGATAATGAGAGTCATGACTTAATAGTTCTTTCTCATACTCAGTCACGCAAAATTCAGCATCTTCCAAAACTTCTCTTTGCTCTTCAGTATATCCTTCATGCACCTCAGTTGGAAGTTCACTTTCTTCAGTTTCATCTTCAATTAGAATAGCGTCTTCTGTTTCAGTTTTCTTTGCAAGATATTTGTTCCACATCCTCCTTTGTTTCCTTAATGTTCTTTCATCCAGATTTACAGTTTCACTTGAGCTAGAGTTTGAAGTTTCTCTCATGTCTTTCCTCATCGACTTTCTTTTTCTTCGCTCCACTGGACACTGATTTCTGTATTACTTTGAACCAGATATGTAAATCCTTTTTTCAACAAGAACTTTTCTCAAACAGCCTTTCTTCCTTGGGCTTTCGCTTTTTCATCTAAAATTTGTTTGATCAATTGCTTGAGAACAAACTTGTTCCAATCCAGCTTTTCTTCAAACCAAATAGCATAGATTAGTTTCAGTTTCTCTATTGACAGAGTGTAAAGATTCCAGGAGTGACCAATGACATTTTTGGTCAGAAGAATTATCAAAAACGCGAATTCTTGTTTTTGTTGATGAATGCATCCAATGAAATTCTTCTTATCTTTGTTGAGTGCTGTGACATTCCAAAGTCTGTCTTTTTCTTCATTTACAAAAGTGAGAACTGAAGATCCTCCAAATATGTCCAAACCAAAGACTAGGGAAAGCAGATCTTGAACTGCTGTCCTGAAACTCTTTCCATCATCAGCGATTATGGTGTTTCTATAGAAATCTTTGATATTTTCTGGGTACAGAGTATTGACCTTCGTATCAATCAGATTTTCAAGTCCTCGAACCTTTTTTATTTTATCTGCAATCTGAATCGATAGGATGGAGTTTGAAATTTTTTGACTGAAGTCATCCAGACTCATGGTGATTCCTTCATCAATGTTATATCGCTCCATGGATTTTTTAAATTAAGAGTTCTTGGGGGAACTTTGAATGTTTTGAAATTGATTGTGCAAGATTTTGTCAAGTATGCGTTTCTGAGTCTTTCAATTACTCAATCGTTTTAAATGAGTCGTGTCTGTCGGTGAGATTTGTAGGGATGCATATCTACTTCTTCTCCTTGATTGACACGTGGCTTCAAGTGATTTGTCTTGTCATTAAGCGACGGATAGTAGTCGGAAAGTTTTCGCTTTTGACCAATTTGCCCTTCATCCACTTTTGCCTTTTTTGACTTTGTAGAAAGTCTCTTTTCTCGGTTTCTACCAACATAAGAGAGGACTTAGCCTCGCCAAAACAGTTTTAAGTTTTCTTCGGTACCCATATCTTCTTGGGTCCGGTGGATTAATTCTTGCATCTGAATTCAGTTTCTTTGATGAGAGAATTAACCTTTCTCATCTCTTTTCTAGATAGGCCATTACGCTCAACCTTAGTTGATTTCACAAGGATTCTTTTAGATTTATCATCTTTATTTTCTCTGTGTAATCCACTAGGTCTTCCAAGATATTTTGATGTACAGAGTTTATACTCCTTGAAATCTTAAGGACTGGTAACGATGGGGAATTATCATTGCTTTTGTCAAATAACCTTTCAGCTAGATTTGACATCTCAGTTTCAAGAAACTCATTCCAATCTTTTGCTTTGCCAAGTTCTATATCTTTTAGTTTCAACTCCAGTGTGAGTTTTTCCGTCAACTTGGCAAGCTCAGAGTTTCTCTGACTGGGTTCAGCGAATGATAACTGAGTTGTAGAATGTACCTTTTCTTGATTACTTGTTACAGCTTCACGATATGAATGTACATTCTTTGGTTGCTCTAATGAATCTTTTATATTGTCAGTTCCTTGCAACAACTCATTTTCTTCTTCTTCTGAGAAGTTACTTAGTGATGGAACTCCTCTGGATTTGTCATCATATGCATTGATATTGATATCCACATAATCACTGAGTTGAGGTTCTGGATTTGTATGTGAGTTTGTAGCACTGAACCTCTCAAATACTTGATCTTGAAAATCAGATACATTTTGCAAACAGTTAGTCAGGATTCTAGATGTATCCATTTCAACTAAGTGCTTTTACAAATGATACAGAAAGGGGTTTTCAACAACTGGTTTGTAAGATATTTTTGGATCACTTCCAAACGGAAGAACTGCTCCGATACCAATTGTTGATATCTTGGAAAGGCTAACACAAGTTTAGAGGGGGGGAGGGGTGAATAAACTTGTCACCAAAAACTTTCCCAAGACTGAAAGTACCCCAGGAACTGAGTTTCTCCGTAACTCAAACTGAACTATCAAACTGATGTACAATGTGGCTCAGTTCAGTTTTGTTCCATCCCTTTAAACCTGTGTGGGAGTTAGTTAATTCAGCTTAGCTAATGCTGGAACTGTATTAACTTGCAGCGGATAAGATCAAGCCTTTTATGCAATAGATGTGTCAATAAAGATCTAAGTCTCTTATGTATCAGTTCTGTGCTGACTCAGTGTCTGAAGTTTGTTGAGTGAAGAGATGAAATGATTATGCAATAAATAAAGTAATCACATCACAAATGTAAATGCGTAAAGTAAATCAACACAGAGTTTGTTTATGGAAGTTCTGGGTGGTGTAATCCCGTACGTCTCCCCTTCTCCTGTGGTGTAGGAGGTATCACTAGAATCTTGAGATAATTGTTACAAAATCCTAGTCTAATGACAGTCCTTCACGACACCCTAGTTTCACTGTCTACACATAATGAAAAAAGGTGTGATTGCTCTATTCACTCTGCACACTGATCCTTCGGAGGTGGAATGACTCCTTCACCAGCTCACAACTAACACAAACACAGTTCGCAGACTGCACCAACAGCTGTGGCAACCAAGTTGCAACCGTATGAGGAAAGGTGGAGTTGCTCTCCTCAAACTATGCACAACCAACCCTTTTTCACAAAGGTTAGATTTAGAATTAATCAAAAGATTAATTCAGTGTGCTGTCTAATTCTTCTGGATATGATGTTGCAGCTCCAAGATGCCTTCTTCCCCCTTAATGGGTTATTGGATCTTTCTTTGTAATCTTCAAGGCAATTCCGTTGGCTTCCTTTTTCTAGATATGAAATCTGATTTTCTGGATCTGGATCTTTAGATATATGCTTTTTAAACCTTTTTCAGATCTCTCCCTTTCAAGTGCTTCCCTCTGTGTATTTATAGGGGCAATGTAACGGTCAGATAAATTTTATAGCCGTTGCATTTGTTGTTTAGCCAACATTCATATGTACGACCTTTTGTCGTTTTGTTATTTCAAATTCAGCAAGGCCTTAACTCAGTTTTCTACTCTTCTTCAAAACTGAGTACCATGTATACATGACATCTGACTTTAATTGACTAAGTCAGGGTACACCATTCAGTTTCTTCTTTTCTTGGTAACTGATAATCTTTGTCCGTAAGTTTATTCAGCTTTAGATGATCTAAAGGTCACCACAGACTTGCCTGAATCCTGACTTATAGTCACGACTTAATCGACTTCTAACCGAGTTTGCCACCTCAGTTCTTGATCTTCAATAATCGAGTCTGTGTCCTCGGTTCTTGATCTTCTAGATAAGCCAACCGAGTTTGTGTCCTCGGTGAACTTATCTTCTTGATTCTTTCATAAGCGAGTCGATGATCCCTTCTTCTTCATATGTATACTCGGTTTGCTTGTTGTGACTCAATTTGTTCACCTAGTTCCTATCTATTACAATGCTTATGCGAAACAACCTATACAAAGTTCAGACTCTAGATAGAACTTATACATTTTTCTCTAGACTATTTATTGCTTCTTCTTTCATTATACACTATAACAGTTAGCTATGATGACTTCATCATCATGGGTTGTAAGTGATCTTACTAAATACGTGACAAATCATCATCAAAACACATATATTATTTCCAACAATTAGCATTAATACATATAATACACTACATTCCAAAAGTAGTTGCAATAATTATTCTCCACGTCTAATGACTAAAGGGCTTGATCTTAATGGGCTTCAGCCTTAGGCTGCAGGAGGCATCTCAGTGGGCTTGTGCAGCAGGCCATCATCCTTAACGGTCATCATCCCGCAATGTTCGTTTATAAAACGAAATAAATGTGATTGATTCAGTGGGGACAAAAAGTGTGTGCGTGCGTTTTTTTCGTTTCATAAAAAAATGTGACTGATGATGATGAACGATCCCGTCATTAATGAATGATGTAACATTCTTGGTGACGGGCTCGTATTATACTCTGACGTCAAATTTCGTCGTGTCAGTTCCTTATGTTTGCCATTTAGTTTATTTGAAAGACAACATACACCCCTATTGTATATGTAAATCATGATTTAATGGCAACGGATGTTCCGGGAAGAAAAAAAATGGCAACGGATGTTACCGTCATTAAAGCTGCTTATTCTAATGACAAATTTCTTCATCAATGTAGTATCGTTTTCCTCTCAGCAAATAATGTTTTAATGACAAAGATAATTTAAATTACTTTCCTCAAAAAATAAAAATTTAAATTACTTGTATTTTATATAATTTTTTTTATTTTATTCATATTGATAATTTTATATAAATTTAATACATCACATTGATCATAAATTGAAACACACACAAGTGAAATTTATTCTAAAATATACGTCCAAATTTACATGGACAACATTTCCTAATGTCTAGATTATTTTTCATAGGCATGGAATAAAAAGTGTAGATCATGAGGCCTTCATCAAGGGGCCGGAAGATCATGCGGGGACGAAGCCTGAGCTCCTTAAACATTATTTAACCCCTAATAATTATTCCAAATTCGACGCACCGGTTGTCATCATAATCGCAATAACACAGGTCACCGAAATATGCGCAATAGTCGTAATTTATTTCACAATAGTTTGATGAACAAGTTGGTTCCACCATCTCGCTTCTGATACTGATTAATGATGAACTCAGTTTACTTTCACTAGGTTTTCCCACTTTCATAGCTGCATCTACTTGCATCACCTTACTTGCATTAGCTGCATGCACCCAATCATTTTTTGTAAGTTAAGTTTCTCAACACCAGAAATTAGTGTAGTGTGTATATATACAATTAATGAGGATAATTCTACATTTTTTTTTGGTTTGCCTTTTGGGGTTGAACACCTGCCTTCATGTCGTATTATAGTCAAATTCATCATTGGCTAGGCCGTCACACTTGTGCTAATTCTACATAGTTTAGTTTAGATAAAAGTTTTATAAAAATGAGTTTATTGTCAAAAAGGACAATTTGAACATAGAAATATGCAAAGATGACAGTGGAATATTTTTCTAGATAAAAAGGACATATATTTATTCCACTGTGATAGTGAAACATTAGATTTGGGATCAGTTCCACTACAGCAAACGGTGGATTTGGGGTTATGAACAGTGGATTTGTCCTTATCACCCAATTTATATTTTCATTGTACTAATTATCATTTTCCCCCAAAATTTTTTTTTTTTTGGTCCTTTTAAACCACTCTCCCAAAGATCCCAATCATTCATTTACATAAATAGACACAAATAAAACCATAAAAAGAAGTTAACCCCCTGCCGTCCGAATTTCAAATTGGTAGCAATTTAGTCCCCTAACCGTATATTTTTTGTTCTAAAAAAATGTACATTTATTTTACATTTTTTTTAGACACTTAATGGATCTGACGTTGGGTAAAATGTAAGTGTCTTAAAAGTGTAACATTAAATAATATAGTTATGGGACTAAAAATGTCAATATGAAAGATATGTGCAAGTTAATTTTTAGAAAATGAAGAACAATAATGATAGGTCTAAATCGTAATTTGTTCCGCGGATCCTTACTCGGGTCCGTCCGGCCATCAGCCATTATTGTCCGTGAATTCGCAAGTCAAATAGGGTCGCGAGCCTTTGGATCCGCTCCAAGCCCTTAGCCCCATGAGGCGCCAAGAAAGACTAGGGGGCCGGCACGCGAATCCCTTCGGTTATCGGGTCCGCCAGCGACCTCACATGCAATATCTAGCTCCGCTACGAGCTCGCTATTATTGTAAAGTCCCACATCGGTAAAATAAGAGAATGCTCACCCCCATATAAGTGTGAGACATAAAGGTCTTGTCAACTCGGGTTAGCCTTCTTAGACCAAGCGAGGGCGGTCTAAGCGATTGACCGGACATTTATGACTCATTTAGCACTACTGAGACCGGGTGCAGGGGCGTTCTGAGAATGGTATTGAGCCGACTATCGGCCGGAACTATACCGTGCACCGTACAAGAAGACGGTGTAAGGATGGCCTCTAGTTACCTCTGGTAGGGACGATCCAGGAACAGTCTTGGCCGTCCTGGCGAGGACGCCATCCCCTTATTAGGGGAGAATGTAAAGTCTCACATCGGTAAAATAAGAGAATGCTCACCCCATATAAGTGTGAGATATAAAAGGTCTTGTCAACTCAGGTTAGCCTTTTTAGACCAAGCGAGGACGGCGGTCTAAGCGATTGACGGACATTTATGACTATTTAAGCTACTGCAGACCGAGTGCAGGCGTTACAATTATAGATAAATATCTATTTGTACTTTGTCATTACTTGTAAATAAACCGAACTTTAGTCGATAATTTCCCTATAAATAGGGCCACCTGTAACCCATTTGGGATATATACCATTTAATGAATAAAACACACGGCAAAGCCAAATTCCCCCATTCTCTCTTCTCTTATATAAAGCACCACCGCCGGAATCCATTGCCGCCACCGGGCACCACCGGCAAACACTACTTTTATACACTTTTATAGCCAGATATCCATCACAACACCACCGCTGACAACCCGAGATAATTTAGACGTTATCAAATAAGGGGCCCAAAAAAAGAAATTTTCTCTAATTGAAAAGCACCTTATGAATATTGGAATATGAAACCAACTAAACCAAAACAGGAAAGGATATATGAAAAATAAAATAATAATTCATCAAGGTATAATTATCTAGGGTTGCAGAGAAAAGAATAAAATCTTAAGAAAAAACTAGCGTAGAGTATTAAACTTAGAAACTAACCAAACAGAATGAGAAGAACGGTGATGATGAAGCAAGCAATCTTAACCATCTTCTTGTGTTTTGATGATATCTGTGTAAAACCCACATCGTATAATATCCCATAAATAGCTGGAACTTTGCTACATTTGCCGTCCAAAATGATGTATGGGTAAAATACATAAGCTTTTTTCAGATTCTGTCTAATTCTGCCGGATAGCCTTCTAATTGACCCGTTAAAAGAACAAATATTAAATGCATGCCATTGCCAATTCAAAAGGCCTAAATATACTACTACTTAGCACGGAAAATGACACTGTCGGATTTTAAATGTATTGGTAGTTAATTTTATATTTTACACCGTACTAATTTATTGTATTGCATGGAACAACAAATTTAATTTTAGCATATTTCATGTCGAAAAGTTGTCCGGCAAAAAAATAACCCAAATTGGCATTACCTACAAAATAAAAAACAAAGAAAATGGTTTACAGTCTATGGTATTGGAGGAATCAAATATATCATGTATATAACACTTGTTACCCACCGATTACTGTTTTGCTTTCTAAAATGGAAATTAGAGTTAGAAATTTACGTTTGGCTTGGGACTTGAATTCCTTGTAAACTTGATGGTGGTGTTCCACTTTACTCTTCAATAAAACAAAGATCGTTTCAAAAACAAAAAAAAAAAAAAAAAACAAAGAAAAACTTTTCTTCACGAAAAAAAATTATCACGAAAGAGAGAAATCTTGGAGAAGATAATGGATAGATTTTTCCTTAGATTCTCAGTACAAACAATTGATGCCCTACTAATACACCTTTCTAACAAACTTGCCTAGGTGTCATAACAAGACATTCCCCAGAATACCCTTATACATAACAGCTCATTAATTATTAATTTATCTAACACCCCATCTCAAACTAGGTGTGGTGAGTAACACATTTAGTTTGCTCCAGAAATGATTAAACTGACCAACAGGATGTGCTTTAGTGAAAAAATCTGCAACTTGTGCTTCAGAAGGAATATAGTTCACCTTCAGTTCCTTGTTGATCACCTTGTCCCTCACAAAGTGCACATCCACTTCAATGTGTTTGGTCCTAGCATGATACACAGGATTCTGAGCCAAGGATCCAAATTTCCACAAGTTTGTCACACCAAGCAGTTGGGATGTTGGAAGTTTTGAACCTCATCTCCTTCAGCAGTTGCACAATCCAAGCTATTTCTGCTGTTAGATTAGCCAAGGCTATGTACTCAGATTCAGTGCTAGACCTTGATACAACAGCCTGTTTCTTTGAACACCAGGAAACCAAGGATACACCAAGATAAACACAATAACCTGTAACTGACTTTCTGTCAGATGGAAAACATGCTCAATCAGCATCAGAAAATGCCTGCACATCCAAGTTAGTTCCAACAGGAATAAAGAGAGAACAATTCAGTGTCCCCTTGACATATCTGAGCACTTTTTTCAGTGCAATCCAATGCTCCACAGTAGGAGCTTGCATAAACTGACTTAAGTAGTTGACAACATAGGTAAGATCTGGTCTTGTGGTGGTCATAAATTGAAGGCCACCAATAGCACTTCTGTATATTAAGGGATTCTTTAAAGGTTCACCTTGATTAGGATCAAGATGATTTCTAGGTGTCATAGGTATGGAGCTAGGTTTGATATTCTCCATATCCAATCTCTTTAGGAGTTGACTTGCATAGTGTTTTTGTGAAAGTGTCAATCCAGAGTCATCTCTAGACACCTGCATTCCAAGGAAGTGAGATATTGGACCCAAATCCTTCAGAGCAAATGTAGAATCCAGCAGACCTATGAACTGTTGAATCAAATTATCTGAGCTACCAGTGACTAAGATGTCATCAACATAAATGAGAACATACAGAATCTCTTTTCTTGTAGTCAATATGAACAAGGAGTTATCTGCCCTTGACTGAGTAAACCCCCATTCCAGCATCTGTGATCTAAGGGCCCCAAACCAAGTCCTGGAGCTTGCTTTAAACCATACAAGGCCTTGTTGAGCTTACAGACAAAATGAGGTTTATTAGGATCAATGAAGCCTTCTGGTTGAACCATAAATATGTTTTCATTGATAGGTCCATTCAGAAATGCATTGTTTATGTCAACTTGTCTAATGGACCACTTATAGTTTACTGCAACAATCAGAACAACTCTAATGATTGAGGCTTTAGCCACAGGACTGAAAGTGTCAGTATAATCAACCCCATAGGTTTGATGAAAACCCTTAGCAACCAGTCTGGCTTTGTGTTTCAAAACAGTGCCATCTGGCCTCAGCTTCAATTTGAAAACCTACCTGTTTCCTACTAAGTCCTGCCCTGAAACAGGAGGAACCAAGTCCCAAGTGTGATTCTGTTGCAAAGCACCAAATTCTTCAATCATAGCAGCTTTCCATTGTGGACACTGCAGTGCTTCAGATACCCTAGCTGGCTCAGTTAGGTGAGCAGATAGATTAGATTGAGTGATGGAGGTAGAATAGGCTTTAGGTTTAAAGATCCCACTTTTGGATCTGGTTTGCATATGATGCCTAATGAGTTCTGCGGCGCAGAGTAGTAGGGAATCGATGAAGAGAAAAGGCATCAGAGGGTGGGTCGGACTCGAAGAAGATGATACGAGGGAGATTAAGAAGGACTGAAAGTAGGTCCTGGAGCAGGACTAGCAAGATCAGAGTCTGCAACAGGAGTTGGATCAGGTTCAGGACTGAGTATAGAAACATGATCAGGATTAGGATCAGGGTGAGTGGGACTAGTATGAGCTTCAGTGGAACCAGGATGTGGTATGTTTGGTTCATTGGAGATAGTAGGCTCTTGTGAGACAGCGGGATCAAGAAAAGGTAGATGAAAGGTGTTAATAATTGTAGGATGTAGGGCAACACTTCTGTGAGGACCATGAACAAAACCATTTTGAAAGGGAAACTCATTCTCATTGAAGACAACATCTCTACTTATGTAAATTCTCCCACTAGAGTCTAAACACTTGTACCCTTTATGATTAGGACTGAATCCTAAGTGAACACATTTAGCAGAGTGAAAACTAAACTTGTGATTCTGAAAGGTCTTAAGTTAGGATAGCAAGTGTAGCCAAACACTTTACAGCTTGAATAATCAGGTTTAGTTTGGAACAAAACTTGGGAAGGTGTTTGATTGTTTAAAACAGGTGTAGGAAGATTGTTAATAAGATGAACAGCTTGTTGAAAACTTTCCCACCAGAACCTGAGTGGCATGGAAGCTTGTGCAAGAAGAGTTAGACCCATCTCAACTATGTGTCTGTGTTTCCTTTCTGCCATGCCATGTTGACCATGAGCATGAGGGCAAGGGTGTCTAAACTCTATTCCATTTTCTTTAAGGTAGGTCTCAAATACTCTATATTCACCCCCCAGTCTGATTGAAGACACTTAATGGTGGTCTTAAACTGATTCTCTACAAGTCTTTTAAATGCATTGAAGGCTGATAGGGCTTCAGATTTATGTTTTAAGGGATATATCCAGGTGTATCTGGAATGATCATCAACAAAATGAATGTAATACTGAAAACCTGAAGTGGCAGCTACAGGGTCAGGGCCCCAAAGATCAGTGTAAACAACATCCAGAACAGATTCAGAATGAAAAGAAGACTTAGGATAAGGTAGAGAATGCATTTTTCCAAATTGACAAGGTTCACAGAAAGCAATAGATGCATCATTAAAAGAAACATTACATGAGTTCATAACAGATTTCAAAACAGACTGAGAAGGATGGCCAAGCCTCCTATGCCAAATGTTCAAATCTTTACTTAAACTAGTGGAAGAACAAACAAAAGCAGTGAAAACATTACTATTATTGGATTCTGGGAAGGCCTTGGAGTGAAGGGAGATCTGATGACTTGAACTCTTGATGACAGGGATTTGATATAGACCTTGCCTAAGAACTCCTACCTGCAGCAGGTTCCTTGTGCCCTTGTCCTTGACATAACAACACTTATTGTCATATTCAATAATAACAGGATAGTCATTGGACAACTGAGAGACACTGACAAGATTCTTAGTCATATTAGGTACTAGCAAGTAATTTTTAAGATGAATAGGTGTGTTATTTTGTGTGGGAAGGATACAAGTACCAGAATGAGATATAGGGAGAAGCTCGCCATTTCCAACAGCCAGGGTGTCTGAACCATTGTAGTCTCCAGTCAAGTAAAGATTGTTGATATCTGAAGTAACATGGTTTGTAGCACCACTGTCCATATACCAGGCAGGATCAACAGTAGTCAGAGAGTTAGCAACATGAGCTGAAGCTTGTTGTTTAGGTCCACTAACACCAGAACTAGGGGGCACAAAGTCTTCTTCAAACCTGTGCCAGCAGGCTGTCACCAGACTTGCCACATAATTGACACACTGGTCTATTTGAAGAATTTCCAGAATTTCTACCACCTCCCCTTCCTCAGTTGTTCCTTCCTCCTCTGCCCCTGTTATTTAAACCCTGAGAATTGTAGGGCCTAGGAGTAGAGCCAGACCTGACATTGTTATTGCTAGCAAATTGGACAGAAGGTCCACCAATAGGATTGTTAAATCTGGCAAGAAGCCTTTCATGAATCAAGAGTTGAGACTGAACTTCTTGCCAAGTCATGGAACCAACTCTTGCTGTTAGATTGACTATAACAGCTTCATATTCTCTCTCAAGACCTCCCAAAGTTGCATGAATCAGCTCTAATTTTGCTAGATAATCTACCATGGATTTAGTCCCTTTAACAGCTCTGGTCAAGGCACTCTTGTATTCAGACATCCGAGATTCAGATTGGCTGTTAAACAAGGTTTCCAGGGTGACCCAAATCTCTCTAGCTGAGGTGCAACCAACAACTTATTGTAAGGCTTGTTCAGTCATAGAACTCATCAACCAGCCGATTAACAGTTGATCTGACAGACTCTACTCCTCAGCCGTCTGAGGTCTTTGATATGGAGATGGTGGTCCAGTGAATGGAGATGAGCTCAATCTTCCTCTTGACTCATCACCAAGAATGTGAGCTTCAAGTCTATGTCCCCATATAATGGGTAGAACAGTAGATTTCCACAGGAGATAGTTAGATCTATCAAGCTTAACATTGCAGGTTTGATTCAAGTTACTCGTGAAGCGCAACGGAAACAAGGGAGCTGGATTTCCTGTACCCAGATTTCCGAAAACTAGTGGAGGTGGTAAGCTTGTGTATGCAGATGTAACAAAGGGAGTACCTGATTGCAGATAAGTTCCAGTGTTCTGCATGTGAGTAAAAGGAGCAAAGGTACCTCCTCCAAGACTGAAATTAGGTGTTAGGCTGATCGGAAGACTCAGTGGTGCCAATCCGGTGAACATTCCGGCAAAAAGAAGAGAAGCTCCAGAAGCTGGTGTTTCATCAGTGGATAAGAGTGTAGAAACTCCGGTAATAGGGGTGGTAATTGAAGATGCAGCCGCAGCTGTAGAAGCAGTGGACGGTGGAGCTCCGGTGCTCATTGGAGCTAACGCCGGCAACTCGGCTCTGATACCATGTGGAAAATATTGGCCCAAACCCATATAAGAGAAGGGACCTCATCCCCAAAACCTAGGTTGTGAGATGAGGGAAGTCCATCTCTTAATATGGTGGGTGACACAATAGCAAGTGCCCAATGTGGGACAACTTTAACACGCCCCCTCAAGTGTGGGCCAGGCACACAAGGCCAATAAAGAGGCCCAACACTTGAACAATAAATGGGTGGCTCTGATACCAAGACAGAAATCTTGGAGAAGATAATGGATAGATTTTTCCTTAGGTTCTCAGTACAAACAATTGATGCCTACTAATACACCTTTCTAACAAACTTGCCTAGGTGTCATAACATGACATTCCCCAGAATACTCTTATACATAACAACTCATTAATTATTAATTTATCTAACAACGAAAATTGCTAATGTCTGTGACGAAATGCTTTCGTGACGAAAATATTTGTTGTGGGGTTTGTTGTGTATGCAGCAATGGTAAAGATTTCGATAGTGACAACTGCAGGGCCGGCCCTATAGTGAGACCGGCGAGACCCGGGTCTTAAGCCCAACGGTATATGTTTCGCTAAAAGAAAAAAAAAATCGTGTAGATTTAATCCGATCCAACCTAATATAATATGTTAAATTTTCTTTTGATAAAGGCCTAATTTTTTTACTCCAATCGATAAAGGTCCCAATAAAAAAAATTACTTGGCCCAAAAAAAATAGACATACAAACAAGTTTTATTAATTTTTTGCATTTACGGATGTTAAAAACGCGATAAGTATTGGAAAAAATGTAGTACTTAGGATTTGACAGAGAATTAGAAACTTCAAGGCACGTTAATAACGTTGTCTTTTAAGAGATGTTTCGTCCCACACGATTTGTCACTAAGGGATCAAATGAAAATCCCTTTCAGGATACAATGAGGGTGTTTGATTCAAACAGTGACTTGTTTGAATCATTGAATCAAACCCGAGGACACTCAAAGTTTTTCTAATGATGCTGTCAAACTTATGAATTTTCGTCTGCATACTTATGCCGTTTATAGGTTTCAAATACCCCATAAACGAATGAAGGTACTCCTTGCACGAAAGGACAGGGTTGTCACCGGATGAAAGCATGCAACCCTTACACGAAAGGGTAAGTACATATTAGTTCGAAAATGCATGTATCTGAAAATCCGAAAATGTATATCCCTTCATGAACTGATGCATGCATTGGTTTAGGTTTCGGGGGCGTTGTCCCCGAACCGCCACGAAGTTAGCGCCGCCTTTCGACCCTGTGAAGGCCTTGCCCCCTCGACCCACCGTGACCTGACCGGGCAGGTCAAACCCCGTTTCGTTGCGATAACATTAATTCGCACGGCAACTCATATGCAAATGATAACCAAAAAATTTATTTATGAAAAAATATCTAACAATAAGTATGTTTTAAAAAAAACAATTTCAACTAAAAGGCCCAATTCGGGGACTTGGTCTTAAGCCCAATAAAAGCGAGGGCCGGCCTTGACAAACTGTATTGGTCCCCAAAGCATTCTCTGCCAAAGGCTTTAACAAAAATTCAGCAAATGATTAAACAAAGACATATAACTAATAAAGACATTGAACTGATGATGCTTGATCTGTCTCACTCTTTCTATGAATTCTTCGATCAACTTTTGCTTCTTTCTTCCCAATTTCCACTTCAATTGCTTCTGAGTGTATATGATATGTTCTTGTAACGCCACGCTCTCGGATACCGAGCTCTTATACGGAAGAGAAACGTTCGGCGCGTATAACATTAAATAAATCTAACCTTATACACAAGTCTCTACATCGTCGTATCAAAATAAAGCAGACGGAAGCTAAAAAGACTCGGGTAAAACATAAATGCTACTAAGAATAGATACAACCATTCTAAAGTTAGGAATAGGAACTTACAACAACGGAATAACTTTACAACGTACGATGTCTCAAAAGAAAATACACACTTGCCTTACAAGGACTTTAAAAGAAAATACAACAATTCTGAAAAATAATTATTACTTAAATCTAGTACAACCTCTACAAGGAAAATATAATAGAAGTGTCTCCAATGCATCAACGTCATCAGAAATCGTCAACTACTCTTGGTCAACCTGTTCGTCTTTTCACCCCACAACGCATACAAAAGAAACATGCAAATGAGGTAAGTACACAGGTACTTATAAAGAGTGAAAAGCTAATGAATAATTAAATTCTACAACGAAGAGGTTCTTTTATATTATTAAATTATCTTTCTGAGACCGACACAAAATCTAGGGTTCACGTCATGCTTATCAAGGTGTCGTGACTATTGGTTTCTAGCTTAACTAATCTTTGTTACATCAGCATTCAAGGGCACTACGTATGGTGTGTATCCACCTGAAGATATACTTTCCGACTACGGTGGGTTACACCGATAGCCCCGGGATCGCCCCGGTATGCGTATACGTTCGATAAAGTTCCTCCACTGCCATTTAGTCATTTATAGGCCAGCAGTGTTGTTCACTTTTCAGAACGTATCACATCGCCGATATGAATTTGTGTCTTACCAAGAATAGCATGACATTTAATTTTTTTACTACACAAGTATGTAATTTATTGATTGTTGTTATCTAGCCACCTATGTATTTTCAAGTGAACTCTCTCAGATCCACTACTCTCTTTCTTATACCATTAGACACGGACAAGGCCTAGCAATTACACAGACATTGATGAATGCTAATTCATCAACGCACAAGTCTATCATGCTCTTCCGACGGTCCCGAACTTCAACTCTTAGGCAGAGTACATTCGGTGCCGGAACTAAACGCATCAGAAACTCAATCAAGGCTTGTTCAAGTTCATTTCACCTTATTTAAGCTTAGTAAAAAGTCTACGATACAATTTAAGCATCAAAATGACATAAGGCACAAGATCCATTGTCCACCAATTCATATATTCATATTTTATGACAAAAAAATAACACAACACAATAACACTAAACAATTAACTATACATTATATATTTATTACATAATCTTTTTTCCTCCTTTTCCAAAACAACCTGATACGACACCACCATATCTATTACATCATCTCTACTTGAAAATAAAACAGTACACATTAAATTGTTCATTGTACTAATATATATACTAGTATCTATACACCGTGCATAATGCACGGTGCATGCCCATTCCAGATTAGTATCTATCATGTTGGTGGGTATCTATCATGCTCATTCCAGATTGGTATCTATCAAGTGGAGTGGGTACTGGGTTGGAAATCGAAGGGGTATTGTGTGGGTGGTTAAATGAAGGGGTATTGTTTATTTAGCTTAGATACAATGATATGAATCCAACACCCCCCCCCCCAAGATCCCACGTTTGATATTGTAAGCCCACCCCTCACACATCACTTCTCAATAAAGTAACACTTATTTTTATTGCACTTATGTAAATTATATTATTACATTACATATAGTATCTTATATAAAAGTAGTAGTAATTATAATAAAACTATGTATGGGGTGTATCTATATCTAATAACTACTATTAACATTAAGAAAGTCTATAAGAAACAATTTAATAATTATTTTAGTAGTTATTAAACTAACTTGTGTCAAACTTGAACGCAACCGCATAACCTATAAAAAAAAACTATAGTCGAATCTTTCGGTTTTAATAATTAGATTTGTTCCCGTAAACGACGTCCGGGAAGTTTTTCCACCGACTTCTTTAAAAAAATATACAACAGCGATTGATTAATAGAGTTACACCCGACAAACGAGAGTTCGAAGACACTTAATATTTAAAAAAGTATAATGGAAAGTTCGATATAAAACAAAAAAAAGAGTTAAATAATATACCGATATACGACATAAAAAATATAAAAAAATTCGGTGAGTAAGTCGAAATATAAAAAAATTCAAAACAAGCGTCGCTATAAGTCGAAATATGTACCACCAGGGAAAAAATATTCAAAAGCGTCGCTATAAGGCGAAATATGTACCACCAGAAAAGAAAAAAAAACTGAAGAGACCAATCAGAGGGCGACACGTGTCAGCCCCAAAACAAGCGCCCCTAAAAAAATATAAAAAAATTCATAAGCGTCGCTATAAGTCGAAATATGTACCACCAGGGACCAATCAGAGGACGACACGTGTCAGCCCCAAAACAAGCGCCCCTTGTTCCTTTATTATATATAAGGAAATATATATGTATACTACCCTTTGTAATTTATTTATTTTATTTATATTCTTTTTCGAAAATATTGATAAATAATATGGGGCGCCGGCTTATTTAATCACATCTTCTTTTAACCTGCCTGCAACTTACGGGCATAGTACCAGTTGAGCCAAATACTATTCAAACATTAAATAAATTATAATACCGTATCAACTAAAAGCAAAACAAAAATAACACTTCCAGGAGGTTTGGTCGACTCCTTTTTTTTTTTTTTTTTTCTTAAAACACCCGGTATCCGAAACCCACTGATCCGACTAATCCGGAATTCAGCCCGAGTCGTGTCTGCAGAATATGACTCTTACTCAGGGGTAAGTCCTGACCAAGTGCTCTTTTTCTCGTCCCTTTCTTTGGTTTTTTTTTCTTTTTTCTTTTTTTCTATAACGTTTACGGCAACGGAAAAATATAACAAGTGCAACAACTAAAAAGAAATCATTACCAAGACTCAACTTTAGCATTGTAAAATCATAATTACTCATTAGGAAAAATCTCTTACCTTAAACGTAGCAAAACCGATCCAAAACCTCAAGAAAGTCTACTGTTCTTCCACAAACCTTAACCAAATCCTAAATTGATCATCGATTAAACCACAATTAATTGTGACCAAAGTTTCTAGACATCAGAACTACGAATTGAAGGATCAAACTAGACGAATACCAATAACTAGGGTTAAACTGAAAACTTACGAAATAGGGAGATGTTGTTTTCAAAAGATTCGTCTCGTCGCGGTAATCACTTTTCTCTACTGCATTGGGCGTCTTGAAACGATGAACGGATTGGCTGCACGGTTGAAGATTACAGTCTCTCTTTTCTTCCTGGCAACTCTGCGTTGCTCTCCTCTATATGGCATCGTTCTCCTTTTTTTTTTCTTGAAAAAGCGTGACAATATTATGAGGGAAAATATTGGGATTATTTTCCTTAAGTAGCCATTAATTAAATCTATTAATTAAATAACTAAATCATTTAATTTAGTCCTTTTTAATTAAGTAAAGGAAAAATTAGGGAATAATCCACGTTTCCCCTCTTAATTAAGTTTTAATCCACACTTCTTTTTTTTGTTGCAATAAGAACAAAATAATTTTACTTGGACTAAATTACCCTTTTAATATCATAACTGCCGTAGTAATGCTTATCATTGTAACAATGGAACGGAGGATGGAGAGGCGGTCGTTGAGTCTCTTTCTTAGTGGATTGATTCCCCTGACTCACGGGAAATAAAGAAAGTGTTGTGGATTCCCCCGACCTAGGATGCACGGATACGGATTCGCGGATACGGGATATGTGGATACGAGATTTTCATAAAATATAGGATACGGATACGCGGTGTATTTGTAAATATTGAAAATATAAGAACCAAACTGTAAATAATTAAAATGCGAGGACAAAAATGTAAATATAAATAACTTAATAACCAATTTATAAATCGATCAATAGCCACCAAATAACTAATTATCTAAATAACAATGTAAGCACTCGAGATTCAATATCAAATAAAAAACTCAACACAAAAAACTTAGCTACCCAACCATGAACAACCGCAAGTATGAAAATTATGAACAAAAAAATACACAGTACATGATTGCAAAAAAAAATCTGCACTTTTCATTTAATAATAACAAAATGAAAGCACATAATGATAATAATTATATTATTTTCTGCTGCTCATTAAGGTGAAGGAAAAAAATACGTCACGGATGCTTACCTGGGTTCTTTTAAAAAAGAGTCATGTGACTTCTGGAACAGCCTGTCAAACGGGAAAGCACTGCTGCACCGGAGCTCAACCGGTCAGCCACACCTTCAGAATTGGAGTTTAATTTTAGGAGTGAAGGAGTTGATTCAAAATGAATTATTGAGTTTATTTTGTAAGTTGTATTTGATTACTTCTTTTTATAGATTTTTAAAAACCCAAGAGTCCATATAGAGATTAACAGAGAAGATGGAAAGAAAAGTTACAATTCTTGGGACGGAGGAATTTTGGGACTTTGAAAGGGCACATAACTTAATCTTTCACGACATTATGAAAAAAAAAATGAAAAAAAAAAATCAACTTTTCTCATTGTAGCCGTATCCGAAGACGGATACACGTATCTTATCAGAATTCGCGTATCCGAAGTTTTCAAAACTACAAATCAGCCCAATACGTATATGTTGAAGACATTCTTGATACGACGTAGTTTTACTTAAGACCTAATTGTAATTATGTATTTATCGTCTTACCCATACCTTATACTAGTATATAAACTGTACCATTGTAATACCTTTTATAATTAATATACAACACAAATTACTACATGGTAGCAGAGCTAGGTTGATCCCAAAAAAAAAAACCCTACGGCCGTCCACCATCTTCTTCGGCAAAGACCTTCTTCTCCGGCACATACCCACGCCGGCGTTCAACAGCAGCAGCGTCTGCTTCTTCACCCGCCACCACACAAACACGCAGCCGCAGCACTAGCTTTCTCCACAAGCCATGTCGTCCGATACCGAATCCGGCACCACTGCTGCCGCCAACACTGCCGCCGCAAACACTGCTGCACCCTACCCGTCCTTCACTCCGTCATCTGCAGTGCACATCACCAAGTTAACTCGTCAAAATTATAATCTATGGCGAGCACAGGTTCTACCGTATCTAAAAGGCCAAGGAGTCTATGGTTTCGTTGATGGCTCGATCAAACCACCTTCGCCGACCATCATCACCGACGGCCAGGCTGCACCAAACCCTGATTACACCACCCACCTTGCGGCTTGGACTAAGATTGACAACATGATTCTATCGGTTATCACCTCGTCTCTCTCCGATGAGGTTCTTTTACAGGTATACACCGCCACCACATCGGCGGCAATATGGGCTGCACTACAAACCTCCTTTGCATCCCAAAGTCGAGCCAAGTTAGTACACTTGCGCACTCAGCTCGCTTCAACCAGGAAAAACGAGCTCACCGCCACCGAATACTACTTTAAACTGAAAAACATTGCCGATGAACTCCATATTGCCGGCCACCCTCTTCCACCAGATGACTTTGTCGCCTATCTTCTTGCCAGCTTTGGTCCGGAATATGAGTCCTTCGTTACCCACGTCTCGACCCGCGAGACCATTACCGTTGATGAAATGTATGCTCTTCTACTTACAACAGAGGCTTGGCTAAACCACCACAAACCTTTAGCCGTTGGTGCTTCTCCTCCGGCACATGCTGTGCATGCTCTCTATAGTCGTAACAACTCCCAATCTGCCCCACAACAAGGCAACTCGAACCGAGGTCGGGGCAATTAACCAAATTACCGTGGACGTGGCAATTGTGGACGTGGCAACGGCGGTACTGGACGCGGCAACGGTGCTCCTCGACAAAATTCTGGTAATGACTCTTCTATTACGTGTCAAATTTGTGCTAAAACGGGCCACACTGCCCATGCATGCTATTACAGGTACGAGCAGTCTTCTGATCCTGCAGCCGCATCACAGCCTCCCCGTAACCCTCGTTCCCCCCAAGCCTATGCCAGTAACCCCAACTCCAACCCTAACTCCGAATGGCTTTCGACACTTTGGTGCCTCGCATCACCTCACCAATGATTTCCGCAATTTAAATGTCACCTCTGAGCCCTATAACGGTACTGATCAAATTCATGTTGGCGATGGTTCAGGTTTGCCCATATCTCACTTTGGTTCCTCTACTTTTCACACATATCACTTATCCAATGTTCTTGTTTCCCCTGTCCTCACCAAAAATCTTTTATCTGTTCAACGTTTTTGTTCGGATAATTCTGTTTACTTTGAGTTTCACGACTCTTTTTTTCTTGTCAAGGATTATTCGGGAATCACTCTGCTTAAAGGCTTTCTTCGTGACGGTCTCTACCACTTCCACAGTCCACCCTCTCGGCCCATTCAAGCTCATTACACAGTCTCCAGTCCTTTCACCAAATGGAACTACCGTCTCGGTCATTGTTCCTATCCTGTTCTTCAACAGGCTTTACGTAGTTTATCTATTTATGTTCCAAATAAATCACCGGATACGGTTTGTGCTCCGTGTCAACTTGCTAAAAGTCATCGTTTTCCTTTATACACTTCTGATTTTACTTCTTGTCAACCTTTGGATTTGATATATTCTGATGTTTGGGGTCCTACTGAATCTTCCATTTATGGTAATCGTTACTATGTTAGTTTTCTCGATGACTATACCAAATACTTGTGGTTTTACCCGATTAAGCATAAATCTGATGTTGAATCCCTCTTCCCGAAATTCCTTGCACTCATCGAACGTCACTTTAATACCAAGCTTAAATCTATTCAAACAGATTGGGGTGGCGAATATCGCCACTTTGAACGAACCTTAACTCAATTGGGCATTCACCATCGTCGCTCCGCCCCTCACACCCACGAACAAGTCGGTGCTATTGAACGCCGACACCGCCAAATCACCGAGGTTGGGCTTTCCCTCCTCGCTCACTCTAATCTTCCTTTACCCTATTGGGAAGATGCCTTCACTACCTCCACTTATATAATCAACCGTCTCCCTACTCGTGTGTTAAAACATAAAACGCCTTACGAACTTGTCTATCACCGTCCTCCTGACCTTACTTTCCTTCGTGTCTTTGGTCGTACTGTTTTCCATACCTTCGACCCTACAATCGCCATAAAAGCGACTTCCGCTCAAAGGCTTGTATCTTCCTTGGCTCTGATCCCTCTCACCATGGCTACAAGTGTCTCGATCTTTTCCTCAGTCGTGTTTACATCGCTCGCCACGTGATTTTTGATGAAACTGTCTTTCCCTACTCGGCCTAAAAACCTACACCTCCTCCACTTCCCACTACCGTTCCTTTACCGTTATCTCTACCACCCCATCCCACTGCCCCTCGCACCACCAAACACATCCACCCACCCAACCCGACTATCCCCCCAACCGTCCCCTCCCTACCCAACCCCTGCCCACCTAACTCTCCTCCGGTCGACCCTCCCTACCCCAACACCCTCTCCCTCACCTCAAATAGCCGAACCCTCTTCCCCCTCGCCAAACCCACCTCCACCTCCACCTCCCCCTCACCCTATGACCACTCACACTCGCACAAACACCCTAAAGCCCAAACACAATCCTGACTTTATTCGTTACCCGTTACCCAAGGCCTTAGTTACCACATCTACCATCTCTGAGCCAACTTGTTACACTGACGCTGTTAAACACAAGGTGTGGCGCGATGCCATGCAGGATGAGATCAATGCTCTACTTCGTACTAACACGTGAGAACTTGTCCCCTATAGCCCAAATATGAATGTATTGGGGAATAAATGGATATTTTGCACCAAGCTTCATGCGGACGGCCACGTTGAACGACATAAGGCTCGTCTGGTTGCCAAGGGCTTTCATCAGGCACCGGGCATTGACTACTCTGAGACCTTTAGCCCGGTTGTTAAGCCTGTTACTATTCGTATTCTGTTATCGCTTGCTGTTTCACAGGGATGGTCACTTCGTCAAGTTGATATTCAAAATGCCTTTCTTCATGGCAACCTCACTGAAACGGTTTACATGGCCCAACCACCGGGTTTTGCTCACCCTGACCACCCTGATTATGTTTGTCGCTTGAAGCGCAGTCTGTATGGTCTTAAGAAGGCACCCCGGGCTTGGTTCGCCCGCTTTACTGATGTCCTCACGCAATTTGGCTTTGTAGGTTCCAAGGCTGATACATCCTTATATGTTTATTCTCGCGGCTCCATCCGTCTTTATATACTTATTTATGTGGATGATGTTATTATTACTGGCAACAGCCCGACTCACATTGAACAGGTTATTCGGTTTCTTGGCACCCATTTCCCGGTTAAGGATCTTGGTACTCTCTCCTACTTCCTTGGTATTGAAGCTCTTCACACCCCGGACGGTCTGTTCCTCACTCAACGTAAGTACATTTTTAACTTTTGCAGAAAGCGAATATGGATAAGTCCAAGCCGTGCTCCACTCCTATGGCTGCGTCGACTCAACTACATCATGGCCTCTCTTTTCGGATCCGGCATTGTATCGCACGGTTGTTGGTAGGCTCCAATACCTCAGTTTTACTCGCCCCGACATTGCCTTTGCGGTTCACAAGGCTAGTAAATTTATGCATGCACCTACTGAGGTCCACTGGTTAGCGGTCAAACGACTTCTCCGTTACTTAAATGCTACAATCTCACGAGGTCTCTTTTTCTCCCGTCGTTCGACCTTGCATTTACGTGCCTACTCGGATTCGATTGGGCGCCGACCACGATAATCGGCGCTCTATTAGTGCGTATTGTATTTTTCGGTGATCACCTTATCGGTGGCGCCCAAACAAAGACTTTATCTTGTTTCCAAAAGCAAAGACGGCCGAGTACAAGACCCTCTCCAATACTGCCGCCGAGCTTCAATGGATTCGAAGTCTTCTCACCGACATGCACGTCTCTACGCCTATTCCGACTCTTTGGTGTGATAATATTGGTGCTACCTACCTGGCTCACAACCCTGTCTTTCACGCTCGCACTAAACATATCGAGATTGATTTTCACCATGTTCGAGAGCTTATTGCGGCCAAGAAACTGACTGTTGCCTTCCTTACATCGAAAGATCAACTTGCGGACCTTCTCACCAAACCATTGTGCAATCCTCGCTTTGCAGCCTTGAAGACCAATCTCCGTGTCTACCCTTTACCCACGGGATTGCGGGGGCGTGTTGAAGACATTCTTGATACGACGTAGTTTTACTTATGACCTAATTGTAATTATGTATTTACCGTCTTACCCATACCTTGTACTAGTATATAAACTGTACCATTGTTATTCCTTTCATAATTAATATATACAACACAAATTACTACAGTATCCCATCGCGTATCCGGCGTATCCGTATCCGCGGCGTATCGGATACGCGATACGCTAGAAAACCCACGTATCCATGCATCATAGCCCCCGACGTACGGGAATCTCATCACCATTTTTAGCATCGATGGAGGTGGCATTAAAGGGAGCATTCATGCTACAATCCTTGTATATCTTGAATCACAACTTCAGGTAATTTATTAATTAACTTCATAAATTTAGCCAATTATATATTAAAGTCAATTAATGAGAAGAAATCATGTTGTGTAGGAATTGGATGGGAAGGAAGCACGACTTGCAGGTTATTTTAAGGTAATAGAAGAACAAGCACATGAGGATTAGTGACAGCCATGTTAACCGCCCCTAATGAAAATCAGAGGCCTCTTTTTTCTGCTAAAAGATATCAAATCTTTTTATTTCGAGCATGGTCCTCAAATATTTCCACGGTATATTATCTTTTTAAGTTCCGATTTGCATTGTTATTGTACACATTTTTACATTGTGCTTACTTTGCTAGTCATTTCCATAACTTTTATTTGGCTTATTAACTTTTACTTTGACCTTAGTTCGATCGAATTCTTGAGAATACTGCCGTTACCACCTCATTACGAGGAACAACAATTGAGCTTGAGTGATTTAGGGGGTCGTTTAAGTGTTTTTGCTAAGTCCAATGATACCACTATTTTTTGGGTGATACAGGAGTATGGAGTTGAGACCTCATGGTCTCCGGTGTTGAATATCGGGAGTTCTTCTTTGAATATTGTGCATAAGATTAAACTCATTTGGTATTTTCCATGCGGGACGGTGAACGATTTCTTTGTTTTGGACAATATTTTGATTTAAGGTTTGGGTTTAACACCCAAGGCTTAAAACAAGATAGAGTGCAATACAATATTAATTATGAGATTATCTATCTTAGTTTTAACATGTGAGCTTAATTATTATATATGTTGATGTTAATGTTGTTATAAAAAAGTTGTTTATGTCATAAGGATCAAACATTAGCTAGCTCACGCACTGTGATACTGTTAGTGTGTTCTTGTGTTTGAATGTGATAATGTTACTGATACTGTGATACTAATACTGTGATACTGTTATTGAATATGAAAGAAAAAAAAGATTGTGTGCTACCATCTTTATCTGATGGAATGGAACAACACAGCTTGATTTCTCCATTGGAGTTAGAGTATTCTGATCCTGACATTCATTATGACATATATCAGGTTATCAAATACTCTTAGCAAATACACAAGTTTTTTGGGTGTTAATGTGATTACATTATTGTCCATATGGTTTTTAGTTTATGGTTTGTTGTCATTTTAATCCATAAAGGAATATAGGTTGTTCGTGTGTTGTAAAACTTGCCGAGTCCATGATTTTTGGCTAATCCCATACTGTTAATGGTAATGGTAATTGTAATGGTCATGATAATGGTGTTATTGTGTTTGTTAATAAAACGTGATACGATTCTTGTGATAATCGATAATCGTGATATTATTCTTGTAATATCATTTATTACTTGAGGAATGATTCTTACAAATTAAAAATGCACTTGTACAGCAGATTTGAGAAATCGAGGAAATAAAAAGGGCTCGAATAGAAGACGGGATTGATTGTCTTGAAATAAAATTCGTGGAACTGAAAGAAGTGTCTAAAAAGTATGGTGCTAAGGTCGACACATTGAAACCGAAGGTGGAGATCTACGAGCTAATGTTCCAAGAAGAGGCTAATGCTCCTTGATAATGATCTGTGAATTGAGATAGGGTACAAATATTAAATCATTTGGTGTAGAGGTTGACTTTATTGAGAAAATGTTAAACCATTTGGTGTAGAGTTAGAGAAGAATATAATAGTAGTAATCGACATTGTCGAGATTTTTAGGTGCTTAGATAATCTTTTTCTTGATGTAACTTAATTATCATATATGTTGATGTTAAAGTTGTTTATCATATATGTTGTAATTTTTTTCCGTTTTGATTGAATGTGTTAATTGTGATTGCCGAGTCCATGATTTTTGGAATGTGTTAAAGGAATATAGGTTGTCGGTGTTGTTGTAAAGCTTGCCGAGTCAATAATTTTTGGCTAATCCCATACTATTAATGGTAATGGTAATGGTAATGTTGTTATTGTGTTTGTTAATAAAACATGTTACTGTGATACTATTACTGTGATAGTGTGATACTGATATTGTGATACTGTTACTGTTATTGTCTTAATGTAAACGCTATGATTATTCGGATTTCAAAAACTATGTCGAAAGGGTATCATATTAGATCTCAAAATGAAGTGAAAAAAAAAATGAACTTTGGTGAAATTTTTTTATGATCGGTGTTCTAAATCAAAAGTTACGGTCGTTTATAAGAAAAACGCTCTGATAAATGAAAATATTTTTTCGTCTTTCAAAATGTACGTCGGAAGGGTATCGTATGATATCTCAAACTAAAGAGGGATAAAATATGAAATTTGGTGAATTTTTTTTGATGATCGGAGTTCTAAATCAAAAACTACATTTGTTTGAAAAAAAAGACTTGTTGGGAGCAGCTGAATGGGTAACTAAACTGATGAGAGGAATGACGCGCGGATCTATTTGTATAAGTAAGGGTATTTTTGTCTGTCTGAATTTTTTTTTGTCCTTTTTGCAACTTAAAAAGGAGTGTGTCCTATTTATTTATGTTGTATTAAAAAATAGACTTTTGACTCCTTCCCTCTTAAATAAAATAAGATAAATAATAATTAGGTCGTAGTAAAAATACTCAATTACTATTTTACCTTTTCTGAAAGTCGAAGTGTTACACTTCTGCAATCAAATTTTTTGAGAACATTTATCATTATATAAAATTACCAACTGGCAACATTAGTCCCACAAGCTAGTTGTGTCCATCAATGGGCCTGGTAGCGCTAAATTAGTCATAAAGAATTCAGTCAACTGCTTAGACCCGTCGTCCTGACTTGGTCTAAAAGAGCTAGTCCGAATTGACAAGATTTTTATGTTTCATACTAATAATGAAGTAATGTTTCTCCCACAGTACCAATTAATGTGGGATATCAGGGCAATGCTCAAAGCTAATTTGAGCCTAAGTTTGATGGGTAGGCTTTTCAAATTCATACAAGTCAACTTTACATTATTGAGGAATAGCAAGCCGTATTAATTCGTAAGGAAATCAAAACGAGTCGTGCAGTGAAAATAAAAAAAATGATTTCTTAGACCTGAAAACCGGCTTTGAGGAACAATGAAAATACATAAAACAAGAAAACAAAACTATTACCCGGATGATCCAAACGATCGACATTTTATCTTCGGTTGTTGATCCGAGTACCGAGCCGTCTAAGTGTCCGGCCTCTAGAGCTAATCAGCACGAACGACTACCGGATTCCTCCAAGGACTGCAACCAGAAATGTTGGTAGTTGATCCGAGCACCGAGCCGTCAAAATGTCTGGCCTCTAGAGGTAATCCACATGAACGACCATCGAAATCCTCCACACATTGATAGATGAGATCTATTGTAATACCCTACTCCCGACCCCTAGGTCCACTGGGTCATTCTAGGAAGGGTTGTGAAGCTCTCGCCGCGACTTCAATAACAATACTAGACAACACAAAATAATTCACTAAATTCACAAATGATTTACAAATATTCACCAAGTGTTTTCATTATAATTTTACAACAAATAAAATATTAGAGTTGTCACTAATTAAAATTTGCGCATCATATTCTAAATTCAGGTCCACGTCATCACTTTCATCCTCATTACATCTCCCTTAAACAAAACCCTATACTTTTCATTACAAAACGAATAAACCGGAAAAGGATGGATTATTTTGTGAAAGAATTTTGGACCTACAAAAATGGAATTTGTGCTTGTGGAAATTATAGAGTAATTGGAATTGAAAAGGAAGATCCAAAATTTTGTGAACAATGCGAGTCGAATTTGTCGATTCTAGCATCTGAAGGTATCAAATGGGATACATCAAACTCAGACGCTTGATAACCCATGTCCGGTATTTAAAACGTCTTCCTAGTTATCCTTCACATGATTTTATTTATAGAAAAAAAAAACAAAGAAACAAAGAAAATGAGTCGTCAGCAAAAACGCTGGTACGAGTCGTGTGTGAGAGTGTTATATATTTTAAAAAATATATATAATTGTTGTAATAATATATACAATCTCTAGAAACAAACTTGTTCCAGTATTTGCATAAATTACTTGTTTAAAATTGTGCATCATGTTTAAGTAAAACATGTTCATGGGAGATCCGTCAATTCATCAAGTTCTCTTACCAGACATCGATACAACTAATACGATTGTCTCTACCTTATTAATCTCATTTCACACAGCTTATGTCCACAACAAGTAGTTTTTATAGTGAAGTCCGTCCTTCCAACACCCAATCTCCTGGGGCTTCTGGAGGGTCCACCCCACAACCGCGGTCACAGGCCCAATGCACAGCTAACCCGACTGTGAAATCTTCGGCGGGCCCATCAAGCGAGAACGAGAACGAAAAACCATGCCGCCGAAGCGGGAAACTAGCCACGCCGCTGAAGCGGGAAAAGTTACAAGTACAATATACCATAGCGCGCGAAGCTAATAGTACGGTATCATGTCACTAAGATGGGACATGCAATGTCATTTGCATACGATTTGTTTTAATCAAGTTATTATCGTTAAAGTGAGAGAAATCATTAATCATTTTTAACAAGATACATATTATATATTTATATCAATAAAATTAAAATACTTTGATAAAAACACGCTTTGGCTGTTATAAAAAATAAAATTGAAACCACCTATTAAAATATGTGCTCCCAGTTTAAATGTTGTGTTATTAACCACCAACAATTCCTTACATAACAAAAAGAAGCCCTTATCTGCTGAGAAGTTCTTCACAGTTGTACGATGTATATATTATTAATTTTGTCCCAGCAAATACTAAGAACCGATACTGTATCCAAGTGAAGCATTTTTAGCCCATTGATCTACTGAATGATTAGAAACACATTCTAGTTTTCAAAATATATATAACTAGTATTTATCTATTTATTTATTATCTATTAATTTATTATCTATTAATTCACTGACGGTTACTGAAGTAGGAAACTGATAACTTGTGCATTAAATTGTTAACATAAGTTTAATAGGACATCAATATTTCCTTCCAAATTAATTGTTCACAAAAGAAACGGTCGACCACTTCTATAAATAAAGAGTATATTTACTTTATTATATGCACTTATAGCTTTATGGTCATATCAAAATATTTGCAATTTACATCAAACATTTCATACAAACTATTATTATTAAGGGATCATCGCCATTTTAATTTACTTTCCATTCAATTTTGTTTTCAGTTATTCAAGAGTAGGTTAAATATAAATATAAAATCTTGTAACACCCATTTTAAAAATATAAAAAACTCCTAGAAAGTCCCTTATAACTAGCATGGCAAAAATGGGGTGTTACATCTATCATTATCTTCACAAATGGAAGACATTCAATACGTGTAAGTCTATCCATATTAATATTATATTTTATATTAATACACGATTAGGAATATTTAAGAACTAAATCAGTTACCGTGTGTCGAGATCTCATCAATCATAATCATCATTATTATTTTTCATTCAAGGGGTGTTATTATATACAATATTAAAATTGGTTTATTGAATTACCAAATATATAATAACAAAAATGTCATTTATTATATGTAAACATAAAAGCACAATAGAAATGATCCGACCGGTCCAACCTGATTGGGTTTAGGACACTACACTAACAATCTCCCAGTTGACCAAAAGCTAATCACTCGTACTCATATGACCAAATTGAAACACATGAATCGTATGCATTACTTGCAACTAACCCTAGCGTAAACGGATTGGGATCCACAGGGACTCTGTCTATCTTTATCTCATACTTTCAAATGATCAGATCAAATGGCAACACCTCAACATATACATGGATCTTCGATGAGACTCTGGTCCTTGCTCAAGCAATGAGTACACTACTATATCAACTATATAGCTGTGTGGAAGAATCGTACCCGGTTCAAGAATTAATGAACCACTTAGATACATGTATTGCTTTTGATGTGCCTTTTGTTAGGAAATCATCGCTGGAACGCAGTGGAATTTAAAATTGATTTCCTTTTACCAAGATCGACTTCGTTCAAACAACAAGCATAAAATAAGTAGAGGAAGAAAATAACTTGAATGATCCAAAAGATCAAAGTTTTATCGTCTACGGAAGAGTAGTAGTGCGCAAAGCTGCCCAAGTGTTCGGCCTCTACCGATATCCACACGAACAGCTCACCGGAATCCCGCCTTGGATTGATACTAGAAAAACAAGGTTGCTAAACCGACATTTTCTCTCTCTCTCAAACTCTCTATAGGAAGCTCTCTATTTTGCTCAAGAATTATAGAACTCTTGGAATTTTGAAGATACAAAAGACCCAGGCACCCACATATTATATAGAGGTGGCTTGCGCCCCATGCACTCCCATTCCCAATGGAAAAGCTTCCTGTGTGAAGTGGAGAAAAAGAAAACATTTTTCTAATAAAATATGGAAAGTATCTTTAATTGATTTATCTCTTTTAATTTAATATCTTATATTAAATAATTCCAAGATATTGTCAATATTCAATATAGAATATATCTTTATTATATTATATTGCCATATATCATTTACACATGTGCATATATCACACATATATATTTCGCCACATATATATATAAAATGTATATTTGATTAATCAACATAATTAATATCTTGTATCATATTTATTCATAGTAAATAAATATCACACTATTAATTTATCATTATAACACATTATAGTCGAGATAAAAAGTTTTCTTGTTTGGTTATCACTATAACCGCATTTTAATCCGGCTAGATGTTCTTATGTGTATGTCCGATAGGCTTCCGAATATGTTGGCAGCAGACATAAAGTACATTTACTAAAATTCTCTCTATATCTAACGATCATGAATAGCGTCTAGCAACACGTTATGACCCCAAATCATTGGAAGAGTCAAATGCAATGACTACTACCTTTCATGTGAATCAGTTACCGTGTAAATAGAATCATATCGCTATTATATATCCATACGGTCGCATCTTGAGTGTCAATACATTAACGACCGTAACTTATAATCTAGATATCATGCTCTCTCAAAGTAACTCAATTACTCCCATTTCGCAAAGATTCACGAGAGCTAGACATTCCTTATAACAAGGCCATTTCGGATATTTACTCCTACCATTAGGATACGCGATTTTTGGATGAGTAACATGTATCCTACGCATGCTTCAATATCACACCCGAGCACTACCGGATGATCTCCCCATGAATAGGGAAAATCTCAATAGTGTCAAAGCATGACAATCCACACCGTGATGCAATGAAGACTCCGGTCTCAGGATAATTACACAACTGCCACATACTACGACACTTAAAGTAAGTGGGTCAGTCTAATGTATGCATTCTCCAATACACGTCCACGTATAGTCCAAGTGTCCCTACACTTTGATAGACGAGATCTATCCCTATCTTTATAAGATAGAAGACATCCAATACGTGCTAGTCTAACCGTACTATTAATGTCATGTTTAATAGCACATGCGACTAGAGACATTCAAGTATCAAACCTTTTTAAAGTGAGTCGAGATCTCATTGATTGTCGGGTCAAGTAATAAAAATACTCGATACCTAAATAACACACTAGCAAGAGAACTAGGTTCAATCGTAGTATAGTTAAATAGAGTCGAGGTCGATCCCACAGAGACTCGGCTAAACGAAATACAACTTATTAAACTAAAAGCAAATTAAAGGCGGTCCACGACCAACAAATAACGTAGAATTAAAATAGACACAATAGAAACACAAAACCAACAAAAGACACAACGACACTAAGACACTTATTTTTATAGGTTTTATAAATGATTAACAAACGGTATTGATAACGCTAGTAGTAATTACTCCCCCATGCTATGTAGATTGACGACGAGACAAAATAAGACATTTAAGATTAATTATTTTGACTACGGGAGTCATCCCCTAAAATAGATCTAGCTCCGGGTAGGCCATCTAGATCATCGTGTCTCCGTTATGTGACTTCACATTTTTAGTCTCCATCTCATATAACTTCTGACACAATTACAAAACTAGAGATGCCGGTATAAACCGTAACCTCATCTAAGTAACATTCCTATAGTTAGGCGTACTCCTTAGACACCGATTCAATCTCTGTCCTAAGTAACAATCACTTTTTGGGTCTCATGTTAAATTACGATGACAAATAATTAAGTTGATCAATTTTAATTACTCGTTTGAATTACAAAGCGAGAGAACCTCGGCGTAGTCGAAGCCGTTCTGAGACAAATCAAAACATCACAGATCTTGCTACGGCCGAGACATAGGCTCATTGCCAAGAAGCTCAGAGATCTGAACAGATTTGCTCGTGAAACGTCTTTTACGTCTCAGATCTACATAAACATGGGTTCGTAATTAACTACATCACGAAATCAATACACAAAATGACTAATCCATCACGAAATAAATTAGATCTATGAATAAAGATTGCATAATTGAGTAGACATTACCCTCAAAGACGAGCGTGATTCCCACTCCTCGATACGATCTCTAACCGTCGATTCTAACGACTCCGTAATGAAAGAACATAAAATAAAGAAAACATATATTGAAAATAAAACCAATGTTGTGAAATTGTATTTTGCTAAAGTATTCTAGAGTGTGGTTCAAATGAAATTCGTACAGCTCTATTTATAGGGGTTCAAGCTGATTTAAAGATATATTTCAAAATATCAAAACAATTAGAGATAACTCCCGGCCGATCTCCAGATAAAGCAGAACTCGCCCCCAGCGAGTTGAAGTCATTGCCAATGAGTCCTCGATCTTGGATTGGCTCGCTGGCTCTTGTCATGCCTTACTCCTCTTTTCGCGCTTATCCGTTTTCTATCTTCAATGCACTCCGAATTTGCTTTGATTTGTCTTGTAATTTAATTTGTCAATTGCAATTATCCTCCAAAATTATCTCAATCTACAAAATAAATTATTATCCCAAAGTAAATCATATTTAAATAATAAAAACGGAAAAATACCAAATTATATCTTTTATATCACACAATATCAAATAATCATTATAAGCATGTAATTTAATATAAAATAAATATTATTAGGCTCGATTTAAGGACAATGTTGATTACTTTTACGAGTATAATTTGACCGTCATCACTCATCAACCATAATCACTATCATTGTTTCTCTATCATAGTTTAATACTAAGGACGTTATCATATATACAATATCATAATTGGTTCGTTAAACGAACAAATACATAATAACAGAAAGTCATTTATTAAATGTATGAAAACATAAAGATATAGTAAAAATGATACGACCCAGTCGGATGCGGCCCAACCCGATTGGGTGTAAGACACCATTTCAACACCTTTAAGGCAACAATGTGCAGCTCACTGCAACACTAAGTTAAAGTGATCATGATCCGCATGTAAGCCACTAATACGCATGAAATACTAGCAAGAGTACTAGGTCAATCATAGTATAGTAGGTGTGAGTCAAAGTCGATCCCACAGAGACGATGCAACACATATAATAAATCATAAACCTACCTATGAACACAAATATGGTCCCTAGACCAACATAAAAGAAAACAATACATCAGGTAATCCTCCACCTCACCAATCTTCTAACTTGGCATAACTAGTCTTTATGTCTACTTCACCCCAGTAATTCCCCAGATCCAATCAGAATTCGTGTTTAATTCGGTTTCAGCTACGGGTGCAGTCTCCTAATCTTATCTACTTCAATTGAAAGGACGGTAGACGTCTATATGCAGTTAAACTCCTTTGTTGGTTGTATTAACCTACACGCAAAATAAGTGTTAGAAATTGTCGGCGCAAACCAAGTACCTCCCTAAGAAGCTATCGTGGATTGACTAGCACGTTCTTAGGGATTGATCAGACTATGTCCAAACTAACACTTCACTTTGCAAGTCCTTCATGTTAATTTACGATGACACGTAATTAGGTGATCAAGCTAAATACATGAAAATTAGATTTGTCGATCAATGTAGCTGATGCCGAATCTTCAGATTAGGGGAACCTAGGGTTGTCGCGGCTGTGATATAGACCATCGTGACCGGCGATGGTGGTTCCTAATTATGAAATCAACATCGTTCTCTTCTAACTATTCTGGTGAATTACGGGTTATTTAGACATGAAGGTTAATTACAACACGTTAATCTAAACTAATCTACCATGATGAAAATATAAAGGAACGTTCAAAGATTCATACCATTACCAATAGCGGATCTAGCTTGATCAACTCAAGCTAGTTGATGGATCGGAGGAGAAAAACCAAAGAACAAACTAGAAAGAAACTCCTGAACTATTTATTGCATAAATTGAAATAAAAGGAATTGTCTACATTGTGTCACACTCAATTATAGTTCTGACGCAGGATTTATATAGCCTCAGAAACCGACCTAGTTTTCCTAACCCTAACCCACTTAATGAATAACACGGAAGTTCTATTTCTTGCTCTCCAAGTTCACGCAGCTGTGGCTACGTTTTGCACAGCGACGGCCTAAGTGTCTCTTTTTCAGGCCCAGCAGACTCTTTCAGACTCTTCTTGACTCCGGCCTAATCTTTTCTTTTAATCCGGATCCGCTCCTCTTCGGCTCCATAATATGGTACATCCAAAAAGCATAGGAAACGAGACGAAACAGTACCAAATCACGGGATAAAATACGTAGATACAGCATTAATGACCGAGGAACCGTTACTTAGCAAACGACACGTATTTCATGCAATAATTGAACCATTCACTCATCATTTGAGTATAATCCAAGGTAGATAATAGTGTAATTATAGTACTAAATATGGTGCGATCAACTAACCCTCACTTAGCTTTTGGTCTTCCCGAACAAAAAGGCGAAATAAACTCAACTCCGGACTAACATACAACTATGCGTTACAAGCCGAGATAAGACTATGCCAACTTACATCCATAAGTGGTGTATTAAACACTTTTCAATTCACGAACCGGTGTGTGTGCGTGTGTAATAACTCTCCAAACAATAGTGACGCAGACACAATCACATTATGTCAACATGGATTTCAGGCAAAACATATATCATGCAAAAATCCATAAGTTCTCAATTAATCATCACCTACTAATACATCAATGTGTCGTGTGATAAATCTTTTGTGACAATTGTCTTGAATGCATTGTCATAAAAGATTTATCACACGAAACTCTTGCTGAGTCCGGGCTCCACCGTGCACTAGGGTGCAAGATCGTCTCCTACGCCGTCCTTGGACCGTAACTGACTCACTGTCAAGAATATGAAGGGGTCTTACTCTCTCGTATGCCTCCAGAACAGGGCACTCAGCTGTTGTTTCCAAAGCATCAATCATATTTCCATAAGGCAAGATGATACTCTTGGACTTAGCCGCGTCCCGGATGCGGTTACACATTAATAGACCAATGTTCACGTCCTGGTCAAGATCCAGAAAGTACATGAGCTCAGCCTACCAGTAAGTGACTAAATCATTGTGTGTGTTTGGCCAAAGATGGGAAATCACAAAACGGTTCAGCATTCGTGCACTCCAAGACAAATCATTCGACTGACAAATGGTGGGGAAGTCATCAGCACCAGTTTCCCACTCGATACCATAATGTGTAGCAATAAATCTCAAGCTCTCCAGACTGCGCTTCGCGGTAGCCATGGTGAACTCATCCTCAAGAAAGGGCACATCTTCGATGCCATAGTAGGCATTGATTCTCTCAATAGAAAAATCAATATCCACCCCTCGGATATTGGCAACATTGGATTCGGGGTAAGCCGCTACATAGGCGTAGAATTCGTGGATAATGGTTGCATTGAATGGCTCAAAAATAAGGGCCATGTCCGCTATACCGTGGTGCTGGAGAATAAGTGGTATGATGTCGCCACAATTGTCTAGGTTGATGCCTCATTCTTGTGCTACTGTACGGGCATTCCAGTGATTACGAAAAGACTCGTAGATCGCCACAGAGGCAAATTGGTCGACACCATCAATTGTAGGCATGGCATCGCCAAGAATTCTCTGCTACCCTCCTCGTCTCCTTGGAATTCTGTTACCTTGTGTAGCCATGGAATCGGGTTGAAGGTGCTCTGAAGCAGATTCTGTTGTTCTAGAAAAGTGTTGGTGCAACTGCGGCAGGTGGCTGCGCAATTGCCGGAAGTTTTTTTTCGAAATTTAGAGGACTGGGGCCCAGAAAGACAACATGCTCTGCAACTGTGATGAAGATGAACACAAACTCGATTTTTCGGGTTCAAATTTCTGGAAAGATGCAACCTTGGAGATCAACAATGGTGGTTTGGGTTGCAATAGGGTGTCTGACAGTGACAACGGGTAATTTTGGGTGATGGAAATGGTAATGTGGTGGAGGAATTGGTGGTGGCTAAGTATATGGTGGTGGTTTGAAGTGGTGATAATAGTAGTATGGGGGCCGAAACTTGGAAAGAATAAGATGAAATGGTTGTGTTGTTTGGTGATGGTGAAAGTGTGGTTTAAATAGGAAGGATTGGTAATGGTGGAGATGGAAGGGTGGAGGTGGGAAGGTGTAGTGGAGTAATGAGGGTGAGAAGATTGAGGGAAATTGATTTGATTGAGGGAGAAGGGAGTAATGGTAGGTTAATGGGGAAGAGGAAATGGTGGAATAGTGGAGAAAATAGGGAAGAGGGACTGCAGACTGCTACTGTCTGACACCCGCTAGGGCATGTGGACTTCACACGTTTGAGTGTCCTTTCTAGATTGTTCTCAAACCTCGATAACCGTGTCCTAAACAATCCCGCAATTGCAGCAAGGGGTTGCGCAATTGCGGCTCAAATTTTCTCTCAGATTCCTTTAGAATCCAACCTTGCTTCCTTCTTCATCTAATCCGTGACAATCATCCATACGTCATGACTCCTCATTGACTGAATCCTTACCTTCCTTGTGCTTTTTCTTCTGACCCTTCTAACCAACTTCACCGAACCAACCAAACAAGTAAAAAAACCTTCCCACCATCCTTTGACTTGCGGTCTCGGGATGTGGTAGGATGAAAAAAAAGCTTGTTGATCCGTCTGTCTACTTTTATTAGACTATATCTGATATAAGGATAAATAGGTAGTTCTGAGTTTAAAGTCGCCAGCTCGACTTAACTTCTGACTTCTTTCCTCATCAGACTCTCGGACTTTCGCCTGCCGGACTTGTACCCTTGATGCCTTAACCGAAGTGCGTCTTCCCTTCCTCTCAATAAATACTCTTTCTTGGCTTTTTAGGCCGAGAAAGAAACATTCTCCTTGATATCAAGAAGGGCACATTCTCACAATTCCTGAGTAGGACCCTGAGCTCGCCTTCTTGCACGTCTGGCCTTCCTGCCCCGTACACTCGGCTTGCTTCTGCTTCGAGAATGTTCCTTTTAAACTTAAGGGCTCCACATTATCATCTTTTAAATCCATTCCGTCACTATACGAACTAGGCGCTTGGATGTGGTCCTTCTCGTCTTTTTTTATAAGCAGAACTTTCACACATTTCTTCTCACTAGTCTCTACTAAAACTTCTCTTTGCCTATCTCTCTCATCCTTTATATCGACAGTCGTTAATTTCCCAGAGTTAGAACTCATTTGGTGCTGACCGGGTCAATTGGATTTGTGGTCCATGGGGACCTCGAAATATACCGCTTTGCAGAGTGATAGTGGAAGAATACTACAACTCGAGCCACAATTGCACATTCCTAGTCCTAAATATATATCATTAACTGGGGGTTTGAACGTACCAGGATCTCCTAATTTTCATATGATATCTCAAAAGATGACAACTCAATAATAGGGACATGAGACTTACCTCTCTCGAGACTCTCATACTTCTGTAAGTTCGCTTCTGCATCCTTTTTGGTTCTAGCTATTTCTTCTTCCATCTTTACTCGTTTGTTCTCTTCATACCATTCTCATACTTAGGAATTGGGATACATCAAAATAGGCTTGATGTTTAGAATAGTGTGAGGCATTGTGTTTGTCTGACTTTAGAATCGAGAATCTAGTTGAAAAGAAATCAAAAGCGTTATGTATCCCTGCAAGAAACTAAAAAACAATAGTACGGTCAGCGACTTCCGCTGCAGTTGGGATCAGACCCAACTGATGCGGACCTACTAATTAATAACATACTGAGATTCACATAGAATACAGGGAAATGATCAGAATTGAATCCTCCAGATGGCACAGATACGACAGGGCTTCGCGTAACTACTCAGCTGGATTTTTCTTTTCTGATCGTAAACAGTACAGGATTGATACAGAATAGACTCAAAAAATTAAAAATCAAAACTTATAAACAAAAAACAGATAATTCATAATTAATTTTAATGAAATTATTATCTACATTGGACATCATCCCCGGCAAACGGCGCCAAAAACTTGATAAGCGTGTAAGCCACTAATACACATGAAATACTAGCAAGAGTACTAGGTCAATCGTAGTATAGTAGGTGCGAGTCAAGGTCGATCCCACAGAGACGATGCAACATAGTTAATAAATCATAAACCTAACTGTGAACACATAATGGTCCCTAGACCAACATAAAAGCAAATAATAAAATAGGTAATCCTCCACCTCACAAACCTCCTACCTTGGCGTAACTAATCCTTATGTCTACTTTCCCCAGATCTAATCAGAACTCATGTTTAATTTTGTTTTAGCTACGGGTGTAGTCTCTAATCTTATCTACTTTCATTGAAAGGACAGTATACGTCTGTGTGCAGTTAACCTCCTTCGATGGTTGTATTAACCTACACGGAATAAGTGTTAGAAATTGCCGGCGCAAACCAAGTACCTCCCTAAGCAGCTATCATGGATTGACTAACACGTTCCTAGTGATTGATCAGACTATGTTCAAACTAACACTTCACCTTGCAAGTCTTTCATGTTAATTTACGGTGACATGTAGTTACGTGATCAGGCTAAATACATGTAAATTAGATATGTCGATCAACGTAGCTGACACCGAATCTTCAGATTAGGGGGACCTAAGGTTGTCGCAGATGCGATATATACCGTCGCAGGACCGGCAGCGGCAGTTCCTAATTCTGAAATCTACATCGTTCTATTCTAACTATTCTGGTGAATTATGGGTTATTTAGACATGCAGATTAATTACAACACAATAATCTAAACTAATCTACCATGATGAAAATATGAAGGAACGTTCAAAGCTTCATACCTTTACCAATAGCGGATCTAGCTTGATCAACTCAGGCTAGTTGATGGATCGGAGGAGAAAAACCAAAGAACGAACTAGAAAGAAACTCTCAAACTTTTTATTGCATAAATCAAAATAAAATGAATTGTCTACATTGTGTCACACTCAATTATAGTTCTGACGCAGGCTTTATGTAGCCTCAGAAACCGACCTAGTTTTCTTAACCCTAACCGACTTAGTGCATAACACGGCAGTTCTGTTTTCTTGCTCTCCAAGTTGGCGCAGCTGCGGCTAGGGTTTGTGCAACGGAGGTCCAAGTGTCTCTTTTTCGGGCCCTACAGACTCTTCCTGACTTTGGCCCAATCTTCTCTTTTAATCTGGATCCACTCCTCTTTAGCTCCATAATATGGTACATCTGATAAGCATAAAAATGGAGACGAGAAAGTACCAAATCATGGGATAAAATACGTAGATGCAGCATTAATGATCGAGGAACCGTTACTTAGAAAACGACGTGTATTTCATGCAATAATCGAACCATTCACTCATCATTTGAGTATAATCCGAGGTAAATAATAGTGTAATTATAGTACTAAATATGGTGCGATCAGATCACAAATCCGTAACATGGATCACATGGTATGCAAATGTATATGTATATCTACGTTTATCCAGTTCTATGTTTAAACAAACTAGGAACTCATCTTTAACACTTTAAGTATATTTTCCATATTTACCATAATCTCTTTCATACTTACACATGACTCTTTAGAGAGTATGCATATTTGGTCTAACTCACTATTGAAATGGTGTCCTAAACCGAATCGGGTTGGACCAGATCCGACCGGGTCGGGTCATTTACAGTCTATTCAGTTCATGTAATAAGTTTATTATGATTAATAAAAGCACTTTTTGTTATTATATATTTTGTTTATATTTATGAACCAATTATGTTATTGAATATATAGTAACATCCTTATTATTAAACTGTGATAGAGAAACCATGATAGTGATTATGGTTGATGAGATCTCTAATCACTTTAATAAGTTTGATACTTAGAGGTCTCTAGTCGTGTGCACTTTTAAATGGGACATTGATAGTACGATTAGACTAGCTCATATTATATGTCTTCTATCTTATTGAAGATAGGGATAGATCTCATCTATTGAAATGTAGAGACACTTGGATTGTACGTGGACGTGTATTAGAGAATGCGTACGTTAGACTGACCCACTTACATTAAGTGTCGCATTATGTGGTAGTTGTGTGATTATCCTGAGACCGGAGTCTTCATGGCATCACGGTGTGGATTTTCATGCTTTGACACCACTGAGGTTTCCCCTTGCCATAGGGCGATCATGCGGTACTGCTCGGGTATGATATTAAAGCATGCGTAGGATGTATACATGTTTGTTCGTCCGGAAATCGCGTATCCTAAGAGTAGGAGTAAATATCCGAAATGACCTTCTTATAAGGAATGTCTAGCTCTCGTTGATGTATTGACACTCGAGATACGATTGTATGGTTATTATTATAGCGATAGGATTCTATTTACACGGTAATTGTTTCACATGAAAGGTAGTAGTCATTTCTTTTGACTCTTCCGATGATTAGTAATCACGATGTGTTTCTAGACGCTATTTTATGATCGTTAGGTATGAAGGGCTCTTTCGTAATTGCACTTTGTGTCTACGGCAACATATTCGGGAGCCTATCGGGTCACATACAGAAGAACATCTAGCTGGATTAAAATGCGGTAATAGTGATAACAAAATAAGGAAAGTTTATCTCGACTATAAAGTGTTATAGTGATTAAATTAATATGGTAGTATTTATTTATTATGAATAAATTAAATACAAGATATTAATTGTGTTGATTAATTAAAGAATATTATGGAAGCCATTTAATGGCTATATGGGGTGCCACTTTCTAGTGTATAAGATACATTAAGATTGTGCAATTTAATTAATAGTATTATCATATATTAATATTGGATATTTATAGATTTGTAAAAAATTGATTTATGGTAATATGATAAAGATAGTCAATATTAGATAGTCAATAATAAAAGAAAGAAAATGGACAAAGTAATGAAGATAAGGGAGAAATGCTTGTCTGTTATTTCACTGGTATCATTGAGTATTTATAGTAGATATTACAATGTGAACACAATACAATAAATAAACCAAAAAATCTTGTAAATCAATTTGAATAATAGATAAACATATTTCAAAATTTATAACACTCCCCCTTGGATATCTATTATTCAACAAACAATAGATATGATATGCCTCATTAAAACCTTATTAAGAAAAAACACAGCGGGAAAAAATATTAGTTAAGGAAAAAGAGTACATATTTATCTATGTTGATTTACTCCCCTGAACAAAGCATTAATTAATGTCTTTCAAACATCGCATCACGATGCTCTTCACCAGTCTTTCGAATGTTGCAGTTGGCAATGTCTTAGTAAATAAATCTGCCAGGTTGTCGGTTGATCGGATCTGTTACACATCAATTTTCTCATTCTTATGCAAGTTTATTATATGGCTGAATTAATTTCTCAATCTGAGTTGTGATGATGTTGAAATCATCATGGTTTGTTTTAGCAGTGTTTATGTGGTGGATATCTGGCTATAAAAAGTGTATTAAAGTGGTGTTTGCCAGTGGTGCTCGGCGGTGCTAAAGGATTCCGGCGGTGGTGCTTAATAAGAGAGTGGACACATTGGCTTTGCCTTGTGTTTTATATATATATTGATTGACATCCCCTTGAATGGGTTACACGCTGCCATATTTATAGAGGAGCCAACGACTAAAGTTCGGCTTATTTACAATTGAGGACATATAGTACGAATAGATATTTATCTACAGTAGCGGGCTCGTAGCGGAGCCGATAGTTTGCGCTCCTGATGGCCTCATCGATCCTTGTATCTTTTGTATCATTGTCTTGCCAAACTAGAGGTAGTTCTCCCTCTAAGTATTATGGGCGAGATCGCTGTCGGACTTGATTATCGATCGGGTTCACGTGTCGGCCTCTAATCCTTCTTGTCGCCGTATAGAGTTAAGGGCTTGGAATGGATCCAAAGGCTCGCGGTCCCAATTTGGCTTGTGATCTCGCGGACAGTAATGGCCGGTGGCCTCATCCACTATTTTTGGTGGTCGGTCAGACCCGAATAAGGGTCCGCGGACCGAATCACAATTTAGGCATATCAAGTACATTAACTTTGCTAGAAAACCTCAGTGGGAAAAAACTAGACAAGAAAAATAGTTAATGTCATATGCGTTTTTATGCGTTGCACTGATTGCCTTGTTAAAAACCTTTAACTAAGAAAACCCTGTGGGAAAAACTTGGTTAAAGGGAAAAAGAGTAAAGTCATTGGTTTTAAGACCAAATGCTTAAAATAGGGTATGCATTCCAGTACTATAAACACATTTTTCTCGAGAATAGATGTAGGAATGATCTTAGTGAAAAATTCTTCTAGATTGTTACTAGAACGTACTTTGTATATCCGTGTCTTCTAGACTTCATGTAGATGATTGAATGTCGGGGTTAAATAATGTCATCCCATTACTCATTCGTGCAACACATGGAACCCAGACATCACTATAATTATAAAAACAATGAGGAAAGTAATACAATCGCAATTTGCATGCATATTTTCCACTCTCACATGTCGTAGTGCTATAAATTCATGACATTAAGTTTGAGTTACTTATATATTCCTTCCTCAATTGGACTATACTATAGCCATATTAAATTCAACATGAATGTTAACGATATTTTTAACTTAACAGTATGAATGCAGACAATGATTTTCTATAGGACTATACTATAGCCATATTTCTTCCCTTATGAATACAATGTATGGGGTTATACCAATGTTCTTGAATCGCCAATCCGGATTCTCACATAAATAATGGTTACAACCACATTAACCAATTTATTCATAATCATTGTATGCATTTTAAATATTTAATATGGTCGTATTTAAAGAGATCAAATATAAATTGAATTGTGGAAGTAAAACAACTTATCACTTATATGTTCTAAAAATAACTTCAAAAATAATAACATATACAAATTCAATCAAGCAAGTTTTTACACACAGTACTACTAAGATTTAATTAGATTGCAAAACCGAGTATACCCAAGCTGATTGGTAATCTTATAATAATATAGGAAACTCACTTAGGAAGGTTCATTAGTGCATCAAGCTTTGACATTTCAATTTTGCAATCAAAGTGTCAAACTGATTAACAAGTGCAAAATCAATAGAATAAACGAAATGCCAGATCCACGAGTTCAAGTATAATATGGAGACAAAAAACTCAGATTTCCAGATTATGCGATTACTATATATATAAAAGCGGTAATACCAGTGAACACTATCTTATTCAAGAGTACATATGTACAAACATATCGTTAAAATGATTTAAAACAAAAGATCATAAAATCACATTCTATGTCTTAATTTAAACAAGTATCAATCAGACTGATCAAGGATACATAATCTTAGCTATTAATATCAATTGAAACTGTTTAAATCTATTCTTATGCAAAAGGTGATTCAACTAAGATGCTCATGAAAATTGGCATCGAAAAACACATTTAAATTTAAACACATGCAAAACTAAAACAATCATGAAAATAAATGACTCGTAAGATCTTTATTTCTTATTCGAATGACCAAAACGTGAACTACTATGTACACATAGTGGCATGCTTAATATTGAAATAACATGAAGAATAACTCTTATCAGTAGTTAATGTGGAACAATTTAGTAAAAGAAATCTTATCTTACGCCAATTAGATCTATAATCTATTATTATAAACATTTAAATATGAACCTATACCTTCTTCAATGTAAATAATATGTTCACCTCAGTCAATTTTGCTATATGTCAGGGAAAAATTCATACTCATACTCATAACCATCTATCATATATGAAAATCACCACTTTATTTACTCTTTAATAAAAATTCAAAACTACATCATAGACATGAAACAAAATTAACATTAAGCCAACCTAACAATTTACCCAACAATTTTAATCAATCGATGCCATCAAACGGACAATGTCATTAGCGTGTCATTAAAAAAATCTAAAATTTATAGTTGTGAAATCAGTGACATATCAAAATCAAATCATCGTTGTAATTTTTATGATCATTAAAATTACCAAAACATTATAACTCAATAAATTTGTCTCAATTACTTTATCTGGCCTATCTGACATTTTCTTCTTTTATATTTTACCTATTTGGCCTATCTGACATTTTCTTCTTTTTTTATTTGACCTATTTAGCTTATCTGGCAATTGTCCTACTATTCCACATCTATATTTGGTGTAGTGCCCGAAAGACAATTATCTAATTGGTTTTATGACAGAATAAATAATTCATCTTATTATATGCATGTATGCTTATAATTAAGACACTACTGAAAACCCTAAATACCTCGTTTATGTAATCACATAACTCAGTGTATGGCTATACACAAGAGGATTGAGTTAGTGAGATGTACTTAATATTAATTTAGTCCGTAGCGTTTATTAATCTGAGTACGGGTCTCATGATTAATTTGCTAATAATGCGCCCAGAACACTTTAGGTGTGAGAGTCCTATCCGGACTGTCGGTAATAGGGTACCTAGTGGGATATTTATATATGATGATAATCATATAGGGCTGGACCGATTTGATTAGAGTTCTCGATATAATTCCGTGATCGAGAAGTCTTATCGAAAGATGATAATATATGGATAAATCTCAATCATGAGGTGATCACAGGCGACTGGTTAGACTATGGTAGAGTTTGATGTGTTAGTAAGGATCACTTCGTAGTATGTGGTCCAACACTTCTCGTTGGCTCTATTCTGGAATGAGTGAGTAGTCTGTGCTATCACAGATAGGGAATCTATTCCTTCCCCCGGGAAGTAGACAGACAGTTCCCTTATTTGTTAATCCTAGAAACTGATCGATCCGCGGAGTTCATATTATATTAGTTATGAACTAATTGATCACTATGGGGTTAATGGTAAATAAGGATAAGAGGTTTCGAGAAGGGTTTACGGAGATATCCCGAATCGAAATGAACAGTCTATGGAGGATTTATCCGTATGTAATGATTATATCAGTGGACACCTTATAACTCATAGTTGAGTGTAAGTTTATATGTATATTCGGCAGAGTTCAGTTTCGGGTTTATGGTGGTGTAATCCCGGAATTAATAGATTGAATATAATTGTTCGGTCTGACGAATAATTTTATTTAATTTATTGTAGCTACTGAATATGGGTCCATGGTCCCCGACGTGGCTCCTAACATGCATATGTTTTCTCGTCATTTCACCTCAATTATAATTAAATAGTTGGATTGGACTATTTAATTGATATGTGGATTAATTGTTTAGCTGGACTAGATAATTAAATACATGGAAAAAAAAAATTCGTGGAGTCGGCCCAATGTGTGTAAAATGCGTGTGGCCCTTATTTCTAGGGTATGGGGCGCATTTTTTATTATTGAATAATTAGAAAGAAATTAGTTTTCTTGGATAATTATTTGATATATGATTTAATTATTTATTTGTTAAATGATAAATCATGGAATATTGGATAATATATTTATTTATCCTAATTTGTTTGGGATATAATGATTTTATTTATCTTTTATTTAAAATAATGATTAATCTAATAATTATCTCTTAATTATTAAATTCTTGGAGGACAAGGATTACTCTCCTATATAAAGAGAGTTCTCCTAAGCCTTATGACACAACATAAATTTCGAATTATTGGGAGTATTATAGCTTAGAATTTTCAGCTATAATACTAGGGTTTCGAGTTGGGATAATCCTCGGGATTATTCCTGTAGCATATCGAGGAGGTCCGGCGGCTTGAAACACCATCCACCTGGTGGTGCTTGGAGACACACGTTAGAAGACTTTGGCTTCTCAACTAGGCTTTCAACTAGCTCGGATTGGATTGACCTTGTTCTCGGCGTTTTGCACCATAAAAAGGTTGGTAATCTAACCCCCTTGTAGGTTAGATCTATTATTTATGTATTTTATGTTGTTTAGATCTAAATCTATACTATTCCACTGCGTAATCGGGTGGATCTATGATCCATCCGGCGATATTACATCCTACACTACCTTCATATGATTTTATGTAGGAGTGTCTTGAAATTAACTTAGCTGCGGAACTGCAAAGGCAATATCTGGTCTGGTGAAGGTAAGATGGATAAGTTTGCCCACTAAGGATTTGTAAGCAGTATTATCCTCCAAAAGGGGTGAATCACCATGCTGTAAAGTTTGCTTAGACTCCATAGGTGTCTTAGCAGGTTTTGCTCCCGAAAATTCATATTCTTCTAGGAGATTAAGAGTGTATTTTCTTTGAGAAATTGATATGTCTGCAGGTGTCCTAGCAGCTTCAATGCCTAGGATATATCTCAATTTTCCAAGATCCTTAATAGTGAATTGCTGATGTAGGGCATCCTTGACCTACTGAATTAACTTCTCATTGGGGCTTGCTGTTATGATGTCATCAACATAGACCAGCAAAGCAATAAAGGACTGTCATGACCCTTTTGTAAATAAACTGTGGTCATTTTTGGATTGAATGAATCCTTGAGCCTCCAAAGATTCAGTCCACTTGCAATTCCATTGTCTGATGGCTTGCTTGAGGCCATACAATGACTTAGTAAGTCTGTAAACTTGATTTGGTTTAGTTACTGCACAACCTGGAGGTAACTGCATGTATATTTCTTCATGAAAATCTCCATGTAAAAAAGGTAGTGTTGACATCCATCTGATGTAGATGCCAATTATTGGTTGCTGCTGCTGCAAGTAAGGCTCTAACTGTAGTGATCTTGACAACAGGTGAGAACGTTTCTTGATAATCAATCATAAATGTTAGAGTGTAACCTTTTGCTACTAGTCTAGCTTTATATCTCTCTATTGAACCATCAGGGTTGTATTTGATTCTGTACACCCATTTGCATCCAATAGGTTTCTTGCCAGGGGGCAGATCAACTATTTCCCATGTATGAGTCTTTTGTAGAGCCTCAATTTCTTTTTGCATTGCTTCATACCATTCATCATGCTTGATAGCTTGATTGTAGGGCTTAGGCTCTTTAACAGCATCCAAAGCTTTAATGAATCCGGCATAGTCTGCTGACAGGTTGTCCTGGTTTATGACCTCACTCAACAGGTGTGGGGTCTGCTGAACAGTATGAGCACCTCCTTGATAAAAGGTTGGTGATTTCCTTGTTCTTGTGGACTTTCTTAATTGTGTGAGTTCAGGTGCCTAATTAACTGGTGTATGCCTTTCAGTGGATGTCTCAGCTGCAGCTGATCCTGTGTCTAGTTGGTCTGCTGACTCATTCAGCAGATCATCAAAACTGTCTGTTACTGGTAAACGAATAGGCATTTGAGCAAGATATCTAGTCCTTCCTAATACCTGTTGAAATAGAGGAAAATAAGTTTCATGGAATTGAGTATTTCTAGCAACAAAAATGTCTTTGTTGGTAATGTCTAAAAGAATAGCACCCTTGGACGTATTTGAATTCCCAAGATAGACACAAGTCCCACATCTTGAGTCAAATTTTGTCTTGTATTGCTGAAGTGTGCAAGAGAAAACTAAGCAACCAAAAACCTTAAACATAGAATAGTCTGGTTTGGTGCCACAAAGCACCTCATGTGGAGTGCTTTCTTTCAGCAGTGGTGTAGGTGCAGCATTAATTAATTTACAACATGTAAAAGACAAAAACCCTAATATTCAATGGGTATATTGTTAGGTGTAGTGCCCGAAAGACAATTATCTAATTGTTTTTAGGACAGAATTAATAATTCATCTTATTATATGCTTGTATGCTTATAATTAAGACACTACTGAAAACCCTAAGTACCTCGTTTATGTAATCACATAACTCAGTGTATGGCTATGCACAAGAGGATTGAGTTAGTGAGATGTACTTAAAATTAACTTAGTCCGTAGCGTTTATTAATCCGAGTATGGGTCTCAAGATTAATTTTCTAATAATGCGCCTGAACACTTTAGGTGTGTGTGATCTTATCCGGATTTATCGATAATAGGTACCTAGTGGGGCATTTATATATGATGATAATCATATAGAAATTTGGACCAATTTGATCTGAGTTCTCAATATAATTCCGTGATCGAGAAGTCTTATCGAATCACAAGATGATCATATATGGATTAATTTCAATCTTGACGTGATCACAGACAACTGCTTAGACTAGGGTAGAGTTTGATGTGTTAGTAAGGATCACTTCGTAGTATGTGGTCCGACACTTCTCGTTGGCTCTAGTCTGGAATGAGTGAGTAGTCTGTGCTATCACAAATATGGAATCCATTCCATCCCTCGGGAAGTAGACAGGCAGTTTCCTTATTTGTTAATCCTAGAAACTGACCAATGCGCGCAGTTCATATTATATTAGTTATGAACTATTTGGTCATTAGGGGGTTTAATGATAAATAAGGATAAGAGGTTTCGAGAAGGGTTTACGGAGATACCCCGAATCGTAATGAACAGTCTATGGAGGATTTATCCGTATGTAATGATTATATCAGTGGACGTTTTTTCGACTCAAGTTTGAGTGTAGGTTTATATCTATATTCACCAGAATTCAGTTTCGGGTTTATGATGGTGTAATCCCGGAATTAATAGATTGAATATTATTGTTCGGTCTGACGAATAATTTTATTTAATTTATTGTAGCTACTGAATATGGGTCCAAGGTCCCCGACGTGGCTCCTAATATAGCATATATGTTTTCTCGTTGTTTCACCTCAATTAATATTAAATGGTTGGATTGGACTATTTATTAGATATGTGGATTGATTGTTTAGTTGGACTAAATAATTAAATGCACGAAAAAGACTTTTTTTGTGGACTCAGCACAATGTGATGAAATGCGTGTACCCCTAGGGTTTAGGGAGTAAGGGGCGCATTTTGTTTTTATTATTTGTTGGGAAATTTGTTTTCTTGATAAATAATAAGACATGTGATTAAATTATTTATTTGTTAAATAATTTAAGGAAAAGAAAATCTTTTATATATCCTAATTAATTTAGGAATATTCTAGATTTATCTTTTTAAGAAAAAAGATTATTTTGATTGATTTTGTATTAATTAAATAATGCCTTGGATACTAGGATTTCTCTCATATATAAAGAGAGTTCTCCTAAGCCTAAGATCACATGATAATTTCAAAAATTATAAGGAGTATTTGGCTTTGATATTTCGGCCTAAATACTAGGGTTTTGAGTTGGGATAATCCTCGGGATAATTCCGGTAGCATATCGAGGAGGTCAAGCGGCTTGGATCACCATCCACCTGGTGTTGCTTGGAGATACACGTCGGAAGACGGTGGCATCTCAATTTTCTTGGATCTTGGATTGAATATTGTTCTTGGAGTTTATTCACCATAAACTGGTAAGCAATCTAACCCCCTCGTAGGTTAGATCTTTTATTTATGTGTTTTGATTAACTATGATCTAGATCTTGTACTTTCCGCTGCGTAATCGGGTGGGTCTTTGATCCGTCCGGCGCTATTACATCCTACATATATTACTCTGGAACCTCAGTCCCCTGGCAACATTCAGCAGATGCTGATGTTTCCTTTCAACAATACCACTCTATTCAGGTGTGCTGACACAGGATGTCTAATGTATGATGCCCTACTGAGCATAAAAATCAGGGAGCTGGAACTCTGCTCCATTATCAGATCTAATTACTTTGATAATTTTGTGAATTTGTGTAGAAACAAATTTAACAAAAGATTTTTAACAAGGTTATAAGCTTCAGATTTGTGCCTCATAAGAAATACCCAAGTAAATCTAGAAAAATCATCTACAACAGTGAGAAACTATTGTTGTCCATTCACAGTATGCTGTCTTAAAGGACCCCAAATACCCATATGAATAAGATCAAAAATAGAATGTACAGCAGTAATACTTAATGGAAAAGGTTTTTCTTTAGTTTTGCCATGGGACAAACATAACAGAGGTCATGATCACAAAATTTGACATCAGCAGACTATGAACTAATGACTTGTAGTCTTTTATTTGGTAAGGTCCTAGTCTGTAATGCCATAAAAGAGCATCATCTAATCTATCAAAAAATGTGTGGTTTTCTACAGCATTAGCAACATATAGTCTTATTGGTTGATCCATGACATATAGTCCTTTGTGTAACTCAGCTGAACCAATCACTTTCTTGTTCTTGTCCTGCAAAACACACTTGTTAGCAGAGAAATTAGCTGCACCTTTTGTATTATTAATGAAGGCAGGTAAAGAGAAAAGGTTATACTTAAAACCAGGAATGCAAAACACATCATGTAGGGCCAGCTGAGGGATTACCCTTACTTGTCCTATATGTGGGACAGAAACATTATTTCCATTAGGTAATCTCATCTTATACTAGATGAACGTTTTGGGATTGCTTAACAGATCTAATGATCCTACAATGTGATCTGTGGCACCAGAGTCCAAGATCCATTTTATAGATCTTACTAAATTTAGAGCACATGTCCCTGTACCAGGTGAGTAGTGGGTCACAATCTCACCAGGTTGTCCAATGGCAAATCCTGCATGTCTAGGAGGATCAAAACATAGCAGAGCCATCAACTTGTCAAGTTGCTGTGCAGTAAGATTTGGAAACCCCGGTCCAGCAGACCTGCCGTGGGCCTGATCTTCTTCTGCTGACTGTTCTTCCTCTACCAAATTAGCCCTTTTGACTTGAAACCAAGAGGATAGCCATGTTTCTTGTAACAAGTCTCCTTAGTATGACCATTAAATCTAGAAAAACTACATTGCATTTCTTGGGATTTTTAGGTCTTGGATTTGCAGCAGATGCAGAGTTAGGTCTGCTGATAGTCTGATTTTGTCCCTGTCCATTTTTCTGAGACAAGAGAACCATAGAATCTTGATTCTTGGCCTTATTGGCTACATACAACTTCTGTCTTTCAAATTTAATGGCCATTGCAAAGGCATCATGGATTTCTAGGAAAGGGACCATCAGCATTACCTGTGAAACCATTGGCTCAAAATCATCCCTTAAACCTTTTAGGAATTTCATAACATGTTCAGCCTCCATATGATCCATTAGTGTGCTGATTGCGTTGCAGTGACATTGAGGATCACAGGAACAAATTGATACATGCCTAATGGTCTTGATTTCTTCCCACAGAACCATCAATTTTGTGAAATATTGATTGACTGAATCACTATCTGGTTTAAGCAGATGCATTTCTTCAATAAGATCAGAAATCCTCAAGGCATCAACATTAGAAAATCTAGCTGCAAGATTCTTCCAAACTGCATGTGTAATCTTAAAGTACATCAAACTTTGAGCAATGGTGATTTCCACAGAATTCAAGATCCAGGATCTCACCATTGTACCATATTGTCTCTGTACATGGAAATATGTTGAATCTGCTTCTGGCCTTTTGATTGTGTTGTCTATGAAGCCAATTTTGTTCTTGGTGATTAACACCATCTGCATAGACATTTTACATGGATTATAGTTGTTGCCATTCATCAATGGCTGAAACAAGAACCAGAGACGGATTCTCATTTGGATGAACATAAAATGGACTTGAGGGACTTATTTCTTGTTTCTTAGCTACCATGGCTATCAAGAACTCCAGAATTGATCACAAATCAACAGAAAAAGTGAAATTACAGGAAAAAAAACCGATCAGGAAATGATCAAAAAACTCAGAAGAAAGATGACATTTTACTCTCAAGAAACTGAAATCTCAAAAAAGATGAAGAAAACTCTCAAGATTCTTCAAAAAAAACTCAGAAAAAAACGCAGAAAAACATTCAAAAATTCTCAAATTTCTGCTCCGATACCATGATGAAGTTTATAGAATTATAAACTGAAAGTAAAATGCGGAATTATTATTGATGAACTGAAAGTTACAAGTTAAGTTACTATGCAGCTAATCATGGGGTATTATAGCTTCATACACCTCATGAATCAGTTATAAGTAAGTTAAAAATGGTTACAACAGACTATAACTGAATAACCTTTTTCTACATTACATCATGCTAAACTAATCAGCAGGCTCTGTCAGTTGGCTGTTGAGGTCTTCATATTATCAGCTGATTACACTCAGCATTCCCATCAGCCTATAAACTATAACACTGGGAGTAGGAGTAAATATCCGAGATGGCCTTCTTATAAGGAATGTCTAGCTCTCGTGAATCTTTACAAAGTGGGAGTAAATGAGTTATTCCGAGAGAGCATGATATCTAGATTATAAGATACGATCGTTGATGTATTGACACTCGAGATACGATTGTATGGATATTATTACAACGATAGAATTCTATTTACACGGTAACAGTTTCACATGAAAGGTAGTAGTGATTGCTTTTGACTCTTCAGATGATTGGGGATAACGATGTGTTGCTAGACGTTATTTCATGATTGTTAGGTATCAAGGGCATTTTCATAATTGCATTTTGTGTCTACGGCCAACATATTCGGGAATCTATCGGGTCACACACATAAGAACATCTAGCCGGATTAAAATGCGGTTATAGTGATAACCAAATAAGAAAAGTTTATCTCGACTATAAAGTGTTATAGTGATTAAATTAATATGGTAGTATTTATTTATTATGAATAAAAATTAAATACAAGATATTAATTGTGTTGATTAATTAAAAAATATTACGGAAGTCATTTAATGGATATATGGGGCACCACTTTCTAGTGTATAAAATACACTTGGATTGTGCAATTTAATAATAGTATTATCATAATTTAATATTGGATATTAATAGATTTGTATAAATTTATTTATGGTAATATGATAAAGATAGTCAATATTAGATATTGACAATATCTTGAATTTATTTAAATGAGATATTAAATTAAATGAGATAAATCTAGAATATCTATTTTCCTTATTTTACTAGTAAAATATTTTCTTTCTCCTTACTCTACTCAGAAGCTTTTCCCATTGGGAATGGGAGACATAAGGGGCGCACCACCCCCTACATAAGCAAGGGGTTGGCTAGCTCTTTTGTACATCACAATTTCAAGAGTTCATAATTCTTGTGAAAAATAGAGAGCTTCTCATAGAGAGTTTTAGAGAGAGAGAAAAGGCCGGTCTAGCAACCGGATTTTTCTAGTAGCTATCCAAGGAGGATTCCGGCGAGGTGCTCGTGTGGATATTGATAGAGGTCAGAAACGTGGACGGCTTGCGCGCACTACTACTCTCCCTAGACGATCAAAGAGTCGATCTTATAGATCAAGCGAGGTAATCACCGTCTACTAACTTAACGTGTTTATTGTATTAAAAGAAGTCGATCTTGGGATCGGAAATCAAATTTTAAATTCCAAAATAGTTGATTTCCTAACACTCACACCATAACACTTATGCCCGCAGGGGCAGAGAACCCGTCGCTGTCTCGGCTGTGCTACCGGAGGCTCTGGAATCCTATTGTAGTAGCATAAGGAATATTTCCATAAGTATTATCTTTCACCTATACCTCTTGACTAATTTCCTAACATAGATAGATCCCAAGAATTTTGGCTAGCATCGTTTCTTCATCCAGTTCATGCTAAAATCTTTTAGCATCTTATTGTAAGGAATTCAAGCATGGTTGATGGAGCAGATAACAGAATTTGATTTCATTTTACCAAGGATCGACTTAGTTTTAACAATTAATACATAATAAAGTAGATAAAGAATCATACCAGATAGATCTAGTTGGATCGACACTTTATCTACGGTTGATGGTTCAAGCACGGAACCGTCCAATTGTCAGGCCTCTAACGGTAATTCACTCGAACAACAGTCGAAATTCTCGAAGGACTGCTACCGAAAAAAATCAACTGTTATGTCGCCGTTTCTTCTTCCCAAAATACTCTCTCTCTCAATAAGCTCTATTTTATCTCTCTATAATATTACAAGAATATTGTGATACAAAAAAGATTGACATCCATTCTCCTATATGTGGGGTGAGGTGCCACTTGCTCTTCCCAGTTGGCTTGGGATTAGCTTCTTGACTTGGACTGGGGAATAAGAAACTATTTTCCCAATAGAACAAGTATTTAAGATATCAATCAGATATATGATTGATTATCTCATTAAGTATTATTAATACCCAATATTATACATTCATACTAAATAAATACTAGATTATTAATTTCCACTACAAAACTTTATAGTAGGTATAAATAAATCATTATTCGGTTTTCACTATAACCACAAATTAATTCCAGCTAGTTATGACCTGATAGGTTTACAAATATGTTGGCCGTAAGTGCAAAGTATATTTACAAAAATACACTTCACATTTAACGATCATGATTAGCTTCCAGCAACACGTCACGATCCCCAATTATCGGAAAGAGTCAAGTACTATTATTACAACCTTTCATGTGAAACGGTTGTCGCGTAAATAGAATACTTTCACATACGCAAAATCCATAAAGTCGTTATTCGAGTGTCGATACATCATAGACCGTATCTTATAAACTGAATATAATATTCTCTCGAAGTCACTTTACTTCCGTTTTGTAAAGACTTTCGAGAATAAGACATTCCTTAAAAGAATATCCTTTCGGATATTCATTCATACTATTAGGAAATGCGAATTCCGGATGAGCGACATAAATCATTCGCATGCTTCAATATCACACTCAATCACTACCGCATAATCGCTCCATGGCTAGGGAAAACATCAATAATGTCAAAGCATGAAAATTCAAACCGTGAGTTATGAAGACTTGATCCGGTCTTAGGATAATTACACAATCGCCACAGAGTGCGGCATTTAATAAAGTAAGTGGGTTAATCTATCGTACGCATTCTTCAATACATGTCCACGCACAGTTCAAGTGTCTTCACACTTCAATAGATGAGATATGTCGCTTTCTTCACAAGATAGAAGACATCTAATACGTGCTAGTCTAATCGTACTATTAATGTCTCATTTAATAATACATCCGACTAGAGATATTTAAGTATCAAACCATTTAAAGTGATTCGAGATTTCATCAACCATAATCACTATTATAATTTCTCTATCATAGTTTGACATTTGGGATGTTATCATGTATACATTATGATAATTGGTTCATTAAACGAACAAATATATAACAATAAAAAAGTCGTTTGTTATATGTATAACTATAAAAGCATAGTAGAAATGATTCGACCCGGTCGGATCTGGTCTAACCTGATTGGGTTTAGGGCACTACACTAATACTTATTTATACAAGTGAATTGTGACAGTTAAGCAGTATCTAGATCTATCATTATAGACTCTTATTTCCAATAATAAGAACTGCATGCCACTTCCGAAAAAATTGTAACAAAGTTCTTGGATTACTAAACATTAATTGATTGTAACACGGGGATGTCGATTTCCGAAACGGTATGTCATACATACTATACTTAGAAAATCATGACACTCTTATTAACCTTATTGTACACACAAGGCTCCTCGTTATCTTGATCGCATGAAACTCATTTGATCATCAAAATAAAGAATCTATTTAATTAGAGAAAACTGTTTTAGATCATAAATGGATCTCCTGAGCTCACATAGCATGTTAGCATCTCAAGACATAAAGCCTTCAAGCTAATATCATATGCATTATCTTAGAGTCATGATATGCAGCTATAACAAGCACAATCATAATAGATTTATGTATAGTTAATAACTGTGATGTTTTCCACGCGGTATGCACCATGTAACCTTTTGTCATCAACTCAGTTTTATTGGTAACCACATCACAATCCATGTCAGTTTCTCATAAAATCATGTTACTACTTACAGGGACATTCCCTTTCGGTTAATCCAACGAGGTTCAAAACTTGGTTGTCTCACAAGGAATCTATTTCAGATATTATGGCTCTGAGCCATATCTTTTTGCCTTGCCTCTCATGTATTCCTACATAAGTCGTGAGATCTTCATTCTCTAAAATGATATTGTCATATGTTCTAATTAGACTGATCATATAAAAACATGTAAACCCATTTATTTCATCTTTTCATATGTCTTATTAGGCTGGACCACAACCTACGTGTGTGAGGTTGTTGGTTAAAGTATTAACAGATATGGATTGAGATATTAATTATTTACATGAAGTGACAATTTGTTGTGTCAATATATACACACACACACACACACACACACACACACACACACATATATATATATACGATTTGGTTTGATCGGTTGGTTCGGCTTCCGCTTTCCGGTTTTTTTTTCTTGATGCAATTATTGAACTTGATGTGGTAGTAAATATCATTGCTTCCGGGTATTGACCAAGGTTCGAACTTGATGTGGTAGTAAATATCTATATGTTTTTTTTTTTTTTTGTTGTATTTTTATTTTAGAATAACGCCTACATGCCAATATGGTTTTGTGTTTATGTTGTAGGACCCAAGTTACAGTAAATTGGAAAGCTTGAACCAATTAGTAGATGTTACAAAGCCTAAAATTACAGTGTACAAAATTGACGAAATTATTCAAACTGTTATCTTTCTTTTTTTCTTTCCCTTTCAGAACCCAAGTTATAAGTAAAAGGTTAACACTACGACAAACTGGTAATAAATTAGAGGATCCGGATTGATTAAGAAACTAAACTTTTCCATTTCAAAGTGAAATACAATTTCTTCCCTTCCAGTTAAAAAGCCTCCACCGTTGAAGCTGTTAATACACTGGTGACCACTTCGTCTTCTTCTTCATCTGTTTCCCACAAGAAATGTGCATATGATCCCAACACCATACTGCAAATCCAATCAGTAGTCCATTTATTAATTCTATTGTAAAACGAAAATCAAAGTACATAAACAGTGGCTTATACCAGATCCATAGGCTAAGTGACATGTGACAAAATCTACTCTTTCTTCTTTTTTTTTTCTTTTTTTTTTTTTCAGTTTTACGGTTTAATTCATTCAATGTATTTCATTCGATCAAAATAGAGTTGAAGACTTTGTAAATCAGATTTAGACTAGAAAAAGAAAAGAGAAGTGATTATTATACCAATCATCGGGAGAAGCATGGACGGATCTGTCTAAGTAAGATTTAGCTCTGTTTTCATCTCCATAGCTTTCCCATATGAACTTTCCATAGAGTGATAATACTTCTCCATCACCAGGATTAGCTAATATTGCTCTTCCATAACACTCTTCTGCCTTTACATAATCCTTCTCCACCTTCACAATCAAATGAATGAATTCAAGCTATATTTGATTAATCAATTTAAGGACTGTTAATTATCAAAGCAATATGAAGGTACTGTAAATCTACCTCATGCAAATACTTGGCGTAATTCCTGAGAAAGAGTGAATTCGAAGGGTCCGACTTCAAAATTTGCTCATAATACATGCCCATATTGATGTGATTACCGAAATCACTGCCACCACCGCCGCCGCCACCGGAGTTCCAGTTGTTTTTACCCAAACCGCCACCAGGAAACCCTAACTCCTCAACTGGAATGGCATCTCCGCCATAACCTCTTTGATTCTCCGTATAAGCAATTGATCGAGTGTGGCTCTGGCTCTCATCTTCCTCTGGAATTCCATATTGAAATGACTTCGATCCGTACCTGCTCGGCGTCTTCTTTCCACCAAAATGGTCAATCTCTGACCGAATCACGTCCGATTCCGAGGACACTCTCCGAATGCTGCTTCGGCCATTATTAACTCCCAAATGCAACGAAGAAGAGCTGCCGCTTCGCCTTTCAGAAGCTACGGTATCTTGTACCGGAATTGATACTGACACTCTCGATGAATCAGAAGCCGCCATAGCTCCGGCGAGGAATGAACCGGAACTGCTCCTTAGAATCACAGATTTCATATTTTCTGATCAAAATGTTGACTGATTTTTGAATCTATACTTCACGAATTTTAGTAGTCTCATTTTATAGGAAAACGAAAATGCATCCTGGTCGTTGGATATGTGGGTTGACTTTCCAACCGTTCGATCAAGGACACGTGTAATATTTCACGTGAGCGCAGATGGGGGAATGGACCCACGGCAGAATTGTCGGCGGCTTGAGTGAGCTTTTCGTGAAGTTAAAGAGTGACAATGCAGCAGTAGTCCTACTACACGTGTCCTCTCAAAATCGGGAAGGCTAGAAAATTGGTGGACCCCATTAAAAATATTTCGTTTTTTATTGACATGTAACTAATCTTTTTATTGTTATTATTATTGATAGGCATATAATTAAAAAACTGCATTAAAAACACATTAAAATTTTAAGTCAAATAATACTTAGTAATGTATGTAACAGCATTCATAAGTATAACTATGATCAATGTCAATCTGTGGATTTCATCTTTATTTTAAAAATAATGTTTAGATGATTTAATACATTTCAAGTGAAAATATAAAATAAATTAGTTTTACTACTAGTTTTGTTCTTGAAAACTGTGAACTTGGGAAACCAATAGGTAAGATGAGAAATCAACGGGCATCCCACACGAGGTAAAAAGAAACCAATGGGTAGAGGATGGAATTTTCTACTAATTAGTTACATGCGTTTGAACGAGATGTAGTACGTTCAAAAAAAAAATCTAAAAAGAAAGGTAAATAAATATTTTTGATAAATAGATAAAAATAGTAGTTTTATCAATGATAGCGAGTAACAAAATAATTCTTGTCCAAATGTCAAAAGCCAAATGATTATAGGCCTAACTGAATTCTCTATGGACATGAAATAATTTGAGTTAGATTTGATTATAGTATGGTTGACATGTTTTTTTTTTATTTTATAATTTATTGGTTTTGTGACAAATAAATAAAACAAAAATTATATTCATAAGTGGCATGTTAATAAAGCACTTCTCAGTGTAGGCGAATCATCAGAGTTCGCGGCACCGCCGTATTTGTTGAAGCTAAGGCAAAGTCTCCGAATTGGCGCTTTTAGTTAAGTTGTTTGTTTTTTTTTTTTTTAAAACATACTTATCGCGCTTTTAACATCCGATTAAGTCAAAATTCAAGTTATTTGTTAGATATTTTATTCACAAAATCCGTTTTATTTTTGTTTTGAATGTGTTGTTACTTGACATCGAGTGCGGCAGTGTCGCCGAAAAAACGGGTTCGACTCAATGCGAATGACACGTGATTTCGTAGAAGGATTTTTCATGGGACACATTATTTCGGTTGTGCATGGTCATTGGGACAAATCATTTGAAAGACGAACTGGTTTGTTCTTTTCGTGAATATGACAATATCTTTTCGTTAATACATATATAGAGACATCGGCATTCGGTGTGAAAGATAATGAAGTTTTTTAGAAGATCATCAAGACAAACATATTGTGTCTCTACAAAGTAGTTCATCGTTGAACATCGAGAGAGATCTTAAAACATCTCTTTTTAAAACGTTTTATACGCGCTTGGAGATCATTTGTTTTATCACATTTTTCTAACATTATTGATAGTCTCAAAACGTCGTCTACAAAGTTATCTTTTCTAAAGATATTTAAACAAAACCAAATTCGTATGTATACATAAAACATACTTACATATTATTATTTCAAGATCATTTTTATAATACATTTTAGAGACGTAAATCATTAATCAAAGTAGAATTGTCAATTTCATTAATCATATTCTTCTCAATTGAGAATTTGAGAATAGAATTTATCATTTATAAATGAGAAATTGAAAAAAAAATAATAAAAAAAAAAAAATAAAAAAAAAAAATCATTTCAAGTTAATATGAGAAATTTCTAGGAAAAACGAAAGCGGGGTGAATACTTAAGCTTAGGAGTGAAAAATGAGTTATATCTATTTTTGTTTGTTTTATTTATTTTTTGTGTGCTTTTTTATATAATATAGATATATATAATAAATTAATAATATAGATAAAGTCATAAAACAAAAAAAAAAAAACTTTTGGATATATCTATTTTTTTTGGGCCAAGTAAATTTTTATTGGCGCCTTATCAATTAGAGTAAAAAACAATTTGAGTCTTTTATCAAAAAGAAAATTAACATATTATATTAGGTTGGATCGATTAAATCTACACGATTTTTTTTTTTCTTAGAAAGCATAAATATGTGCACTGGTACGCCCGACACAATTGGGCTTAAGACCGGGTCTCGCCGGCCTTAGCATGGGGCGCCCCGGAGGTTCGATCTCGTGACCTCTGGGTTTGATATCATGTTAAAGATCAAAGCATCGTTGTCTTAAAACCAATTGGTGTTAGTAAATGTCTTGCTCTTATATTTCTTTATCATTTGAAGAGTGTAGGCGAATTTGTCTCAAGATTTCAGCCAGTGTGAAGATCTCTCCCAACACTTGCACAATATTTTTAATAATGTTCCAACCAGGGGTTTGATCTTTAACGTGATATCGGTCGGAGGTTATGAGATCGAATCTGGTCGGAACATTATTTTAAAATTGTGCAAGTGTTGAGATGATTGCCAACACTGAGAGAGAAGTGTTGGGACAAATTGCCCGCACTCTTAAATGATAAGAAATAAAGTAGCGTCTTTACTGGCACACATTGGTTTTAGTACAACGGTAAACGTTTGATCTTTAACATGTCAAATGGCGAAAAAAAAATGGGGCTCAGCAGTTGCATCATGGTTTGAGCTTTAGGGAGTATTTGAGCAATAGTTGTGTGATATACAACGGATGAGGTTTCTACCTTTTGTTTGTTATTCTGGAATATTTGAAAGGCCTCTTGTAGTGCAGTTTTTTATGATTCTCTTATTTATGTCTCTCGTGTCATCACTTCTTCGGTCACTTGAGCAGCAGAATTTCGACATGCCAGGCTATGGCCTTTTTTTCGTGACGAAGTGCAGGGAGCTTGCACACCCGGTCGTTTAGAGTGTACCTCCGCTATGGGTAGTTGGAAATGTAATACTGATGCCTCTGTCACAGAGTTGGCCTCTACTATTGGCTTAATTTTTCAGGGATGCGCTTGGTTCAATTCTAGCTGCTTCCTCGATATGCTTTGACCCTGGCATAAGTCCAGAGCTCCTAGAGATGCATGCGATTCTGTTGGCGATGGAATATGCTATCCGTCTAGGTCTCTCGGTGGTTATCTTCGAGACGGACCGCTTGCCATGTGTTCAAGCACTTTCGCAGCCGTTGGATGATATGTCAGTTTGCTTGGCTTGCCGTCCTTCAGTTCTGCTTCCTTTTCGTTTGTCATGCGAACTGGTAATTTTACAGTTCATTTGTTGGCTAGGCATGGTTTAGTTCACCTTGATCGTGTTGATTAGGATATAGCCCACCCTCATAATGTAATACTGCCGCTATTGCGGATTTAACTTAATAAAATTTCTTTTTACCTCCGAAAAAAAAACGAAAAGTAAATGGCCAATTGAAAATCAAGGGAGTAGTATCTCTATTACGGAATGATAGACGTTTTAGCATAAGTTTTATTATCTACTACTTCCTCCGTCCCATAAAAAGTGTCTATTTTTTGTGGTGCATACTGATTAAGAAAATAATTAATATATTGTATTTTAAGTAGTAATAGATATGTAAGCCCCTATCATATAATAAATGCTCTTTTAGAATATGAAATGAATATATAAACGTTAAATGTTATGATATGAGTATGTTTGAAAAAAAATGTATTAAATGATGTATTGGTTTTATAAATTGACATTTTTTATGGGACGGAGATAGTACTATTGTTTTAAACCAGGGAAAACATCAATTGACTAGCTTAAATTTTGTTTCATGTAATTTTTATTTTATAATTTTAAACTTTTATCAACCAAAAAAACACCGCCATAATCGGTGCAATGCACCCTTGAGAAATAATTCTATATGTGATATCCCACGTTGAAGAATAGCCCTCCTGTAAATGTGACATAAATATCTTGTTAATTCAGTTTAGTTTTTTTAGACCAAGCGATGACGACAATTTAAACAGTTGATCGAATCATTTATGGGTAATTTAACGCTACCAGACCCGAAGTCCTTTATGCCTCGCTTAGCGTTGTCATACCCGGGTTTTCGGGGTGTTACACTGATCTCAATAAAAGAGAGTGAATTCAAAAGCATAATGAGGTCACAAAATTATGATTCGTTTCTTTTATAATCCTTGAGATTATCATGTTAGAAGGAGCAAAATTAATTGGTACCGGGTTGCTACGATTGCTTTAGGGTGTGTTGTTATCGGTATTATCATGTTAGAGGGAGCAAAATTAATTTATCATGTTTTCAGTTCTTGAATCTTACATTTTTTTCAACCTCCTTTTGCTCTCTCTTGCATTCTTCAATTTTCTTTGTGTTTTCCGTATGTTTTATTTTTGGATCCGGCAAAAATACGTCCAATTTATCAAAGAACCACTGAACAAGTGGTTATTATCGAGACCCCCTAGAAACTCTTTGGTTCGAGTCCCTGTTAAGACAAATGGTCACGTGCATTATATTTTATGCTATCGGTTGTTTTAAAAACAAAAAAAAAAAAAGGACAAATTGTATCAAGTAAAATTGTATATATATATATATATATATATATATATATATATATATATATAGTATGTATATTATACATTATCGATATGAATTATAAAATGAAATGAAATGTGAGCGGTATGGGCCTGGAGGGAGACAGGGATAAACCAGATCCAATTATTACGTAGGTCCCATATCCTTTGTGCGCCCATCCCTTCTATTTTTGTATTGTTTTCGCCCATCATTTTTCCCCATTCCTTTCTTGTGAATTGCGGGGTCTGTATCTTCCTCTCATTATAATTGGGGGCCATTACAATTTACAAAACCCACTTCCACTTACGATCAATCATGCATGGCTCCGTAATTTAACTCACGAGTGTCAAAACACAACTGAATTTGATTGCTCGTGCCAATTTAGTTAATTGAATAAGATAAGAAACAAATCATTTTATCATTTTTGGTTTTTAGTCTATCACATTTAAACTGGCAAAACGACATGAATTTCGACAAAAGTTTGCACTCCTTTTTTTTTTTTTTGGTAGCAAAGCATTGTACTATTGTTATGGCCGTATTTGATAATGTCACAGTTAATATTCAAATTTACAAATGTTGTTTGACATTATCGAAATTTTTTTTACGGCATTATCAATTTGAGATAATTAATGATAAGATTGAATCAATAGTTTGTTAAAATAATGTGTTTTGAATTTAAATTATAGGTTATTGGCAGGAAGGACAAATTAATTAAAAAATCAGGATGCAGGGACATTGTTAATTAATCAGGACAAAATCTATATAACTTTCCAAAAACATCCTTTTCTTATATATCTATAAAATAAAATAAAAACCCTCCTTCTAAAAAAAGAAAATAGCATTGGCGTTCCTTCTCCATCAGTGTTCATTCTAAGAGACCAGATCGACATCGGCGTTTGAAGCAACCCGGAGAAGACAAGGTCGCTCGTTACTCTCGAGGTCTCCGAGGATGATTTTCCGACCAAATTTGATTCCAATTTTAGGACACCTTCTTCTCCATTTGGGAAGACACCTTCTTCTCCGTGCGGACTCAAAGCTCCGTTGGTGGGGATTACGGCTTCTCTCATTTTCATTTTCGCTTCGCTATTGGATTGAAGGATTGCTCGATTGATAATACCGATGGGTCGATTTTGCCTTATTCTTTGGTGGTGCTGGGCGGAGTTACTCGTGATGGAAGCTTGATCGCCTCGCCCACCGCTTCCAACCAGATCCAATTTCGGCCATGTGCACCGGCGAAGGCTTTTTTTTTGAGCGACACGAGAGGAGAGAGTCACGGAGAGAAAACCAATTTCCGGCGTGGCGGCGGCGTGGTGATTGGGGCCATAGAAGATTGGCCACGAAAATCGAATCAAGGATTTGATTGAGGATGGAAACGGAAGGATTTCAGAAAGCTGTTGCTATTTCGGCTTGAATCACTACTCCACCCATTGCTCCGCCCAAGTCCAATTTCCGCCAAAGAAGTGGTTTGTCCATTTTCGGCCAAGAAGCTTACTTTGGAGAAGCGGCTTTTTTTTTTTTTTTTGGTTGAAAAGTATAGGATTTAGGGTTATTACTATTAATTTTGTAACGTTTACGATATTTTACTGGTACATTCTTATTTCTTTTTAAACATGTTATTACTTGTTTATTGGATGTTACGACATTTTAATGTTACGGGTACATTACTCCGTTACGACATTTTACTGGTCATTATTACTTGTTTATTGGATGGTAAGACATTTTAATGTTACGGGCTGTTACTCCGTTACGACATTTTACGGGCTGTTATTCCGTTACGACATTTTACGGGCTGTTACTACTTGTTTATTGGTTGTTACTACTTTTCCATTGGATGTTCTGACATTTTATGAAACATTATTACTTGTTTTTAAATTTACATTATTTTTTCATTTGAGTTTCTGACATTTTATAGGTTATTACTACGCTTTATTGTTATTCTTATTAAAATTATTAAAGGCATTTTTGTCACTATATTAGCAATTGTCTTTACTAATGTCTCGATTTTGAAATTTGTCATTCCTGACCCATTTATCACTTTTTGTCCTTCATTTCTTCCCCTTTAAATTATGATAGAGTAGTTAGTATAGATTATTTGGTTTAAATAGATTTCTATTTGAATAGATATCTATCTATTCATTATTATTATCAAACAATGCATTGCAATCAAATTTACTTCTCTATCATAACTACTCGGCTAACGTCATTTTTTAGATTCTGGTCAATCGTAAGGAAATTCCTTTGGGTGGGTGGTCGTTATCGGAATCTAAACGAAACCTCATCTCACATATTTCAAATTTTTATCTTTGATTTGTTTTCTATAGTATTTCACTTATTTTAAATAAATCTCTTCTTGATGTCATCATCCATGGGACTCTTTTCCTCCCTTTTCCATGGGATGATTCTGATTCAGGGAGGCTGAGTCCAATGAAGCCTCCTTGCATCAGAACGACCATTTTCCATGATCTGACGAAGATGTGAGAATTGTGTATTGATTGATTTTTATACGCCATGGTATCATTGGGCTATGTCCTACTTCTATTATTTGTTAGCCTCAGGAGAATAATTTGTTCCCGTATGTCACTGTTGCCGGACTTCTCATTCTATCATCTACTTCTCTTTTTCGTTGGTTTTCTTTTCATCATCAAAATAAATTGTTCTCTTGTCGTTATTTGTCATCCAAACTCCAGCAATACGTGGTTCACTTCTTATTTTATTATAAAAAAATAGACGATCCAATCACTTAAATGGTGATAGTGTCCCTTAAAATGTTTCTTTTTCCATCTCGTCCAAGCTCTCTACACCTATTTCCTTATATCTCGAAAAAAAAAATCTAATGTTAAACTTCTTTCAAAATCAATTTCTTAATCTTTTATTATTATTTTTTTTTCTAATAATCAAAATCAAATTTTCTCTCTCAATTCACTCCTCGGTAGCTATACTTTCACTCACTTGATAAGCTCTATCTCAATCTATAAATTCTTCTATATTCTTTTTTTATATAGGGTATCTCATAATCTTAAGGATGGTCTTCCTTCCAATCATAATAGAGAAATAAAATTAATTGCATTGATAGATAATAATAATGAATAGAAATAAAATATTTATAAACTAATTTATGATAGAGATCTATTCAAATATAACTCTATTTAAACCAAATAATCTATGCTGACAACTATGTCATAACTCAAATTCAAACACATTATCTAAACAAACTATTGACTCAATCTTGTCATTATCTCTAATACGCAACCACAATCTCATGGTAATGGAATGAACTGTTATACCCGATGTATTGCAATGCGAAAATAAAAATAAAGAACAGAAAAGATGAAGAACAATTTATTATAATGCTGGGTGACGAACAAGCGAAAGAAAAAAAGTAAAAGAGAAACAACAAGGATATGTAACCGGGACGAGCTAATCTCATCCTTAAGACAATTATGCTCGGCAGCATCCACGGTTTAGCACTTGTCTCCCAGGATAACCCAATTACTGCTCATAATTGAGGTACTTGAACACGAACTTAACGAACTCTTGGTGCTTTAGAATCTCTTCAACTAAAAGCGCAAGTGTTTAAGTGATTTTTGTATTGTGTTTGAAGATTCTTCCCATTGCAAGAGAGGACCCTATATATAGGAGGAAGGAGCGACCTTGAAGTGTGTGAATTGATGGCAACTAAACCATCAGGTTGAAACTGCTTTGTATTAAAGTCATATAAGCTGAACTCTTGTATTAAAGCCATATATGCTGAACTCTGAATCGAACTCGAACTGAACCCTGACTCATACTCTCAGCTCGAATTTGATTTATTGGACTTGGATAATATCCAGATAAACTTTGTCCAAAAAATATAATACTGCCTCAGGCCCAGAAGGCCCATTCCCCAAGCCCAAGCCCATGGTCAATGGTCAATGGCAATGGCAATGGCACGGGCATGGGCGGGCGGCGCGCGCGTGTGGCATTTTTAGTAAACACTCAACCCACTAAAACCACTCCGGGTTCTCTCCCTTTCTAAAAGAATATACCAACAACAAAACTTTCACCACTTAAATATTGAGGAAATATTAGCACATTTCCCAATGTGGGATTAAGTAGTTTGTCTTTTCAACTTCCTTTTCACACCTTCTCATCTACCCACTTTAAGCCTTAATTTCTCATTCACCCGAAATCCGAATTGAATGATTCAAAACCTTATTTTCAACTACGTCTTACGTAGCTTCCAAAGTCATCACTTACTCTTGATAATCTATATAAGAGTTATACCGAAACCGGCTCTCAAAGTGGTTACAAAAAATGATTCAAAAAATCATGTTATAAAACATTTTTCCTTTTATCCTCATATATCTCCAACAATCCCCCACATGAATGAAAATTAATGCAAATGCAGACCCAGAAGAGATTCTGACAGAAAATATTGCATCAGGATAGGTAGCTTCTGGCTTTGAACCTGCCTTAGTGAAATACTATCGGATCTACTCGGCTAATCAATGAACTATGTCTTGAACCGTTCAGGATTTAATGTAAACCAAACAATAGTACTCACACAATATTTCCCTTAACACGTATTGGTTCTCATGGTTGTGCTCATTTTGGCCATGAAACACCCTGGTTTCAGAAAGTGCGTTAGAGATTTCAAGCCACTGAATTCTCACAGAAGCGGCCCCACTTTACACTTACATAGGTGACCTCTTATCAAGAGTATTCTGCCATACCCTACTCGAATTTAATCAAGCTATAGGAATCATTAAAAGTTTTCGCTTATCCTTACACACCTGACAGATAACACTTTTTATTCATAGAATGGGTAAGTGTTCAATGAACCTTCATAACCATGATCTTGGGATCTCCAGTCAACATGGTGGGGTTACAATTACAAATTTTCTGTCGTAATTGGCTTCAGTCCCATTCCGTCTGTCAATTTTGACATTTGATCTCTAGGTAAACCTTTTGTTAGCGGATCCGCAAGATTGTCCTTCGATTTAACAAAATCGACGGAAATCACGCCATTAGAGATCAGTTGTTTAATGGTATTATGTCTATGATGAATATGTCGAGACTTACCATTGTATATACTATTTTGTGCCCGGCTTATAGCCGACTGACTATCGCTATGTATGCTTATAGGAGCAATAGGCTTAGTCCAGCATGGAATATCCTCGAGGAAATTACGCAGCCATTCTCGCTTTCTCCTGCCTTGTCCAATGCCATGAACACAGCTTCCATAGTGGAACGAGCAATGCAAGTTTGCTTTGTGGATTTCCATGACACAACAGCACCACCAATAGTGAATACGTATCCACTTGTGGACTTTGATTCTTTCGAGTCAGATATCCAATTTGCATCACAGTATCCTTCTAATACTGCTGGATATTTCGTGTACCGTAATCCAAGATTCATTGTGAATTTTATATACCTCGGTACTCTATTCAATGCTTTCCAATGATCCTCACTTGGATTACTTGTAAATCTGCTTTCAGCTTTATTTACAAAGACATGCTAAGTTTGGTCTAAATGCTGGTTGGTTATGTACATCGATGACCTATGATTTGTGAATATTTTAAGCGAGACATGTGTTCTCCTTTATTTTTGACTAAGTGCATAGTCAAGTCAATCGGAGTTTTTATCGGACTTTCATTAAAGACATTAAATCTTTTTAGAACAGACTCAACATAATGAGACTGTGACAATGCAAGTCCATCCGACATTCTAGAGATTTTAATCCCCAAAATTACATCTGCAACTCCCATATCCTTCATATCGAAGTTTCTTGTTAACATCTTCTTAGTATTCATGATTATATCATGAGTACTTCCCAAGATTAACATGTCATCAACATATAGACATCCTATCACAAAGGAATTAGAAGTGTTATTGACATAAACACATTTATCACACTCGTTAATTTTAAACCCATTTGATAACATCGTTTGATCAAATTTTTGGTGCCATTGTTTTGGCGCTTGCTTAAGCCCATACAATGACTTAACGAGTCGACATGCTTTGTGTTCTTGACCTGGAACCACATAACCCTCGGGTTGTTCCATATAGATTTCTTCTTCCAAATCACCATTTAAGAAAGCAGTCTTTACATCCATTTGATGTATTTCTAGATTATTTACCTCAGCAATTGCGATAAGAACTCGTATCGACGTGATCCGAGTAACCGGTGAATATGTGTCGAAGAAGTCAAGACCTTCTTTTTGACGATAACCTTTAGCTACCAGTCTGGCCTTATATTTATCGATCGATCCATCAACCTTTAATTTTTTCTTAAAGATCCACTTACAACCGAGAGGTTTATGTCCCGGTGGGATATTTACTAATTCCCAAGTATGATTTTGCATAATGGAATCGATTTCACTATTGACTGCTTCTTTCCGAGGCGGCGCTTCGATTTGACATAACTGAGCATATGTACTTGGTTCGTTTTCTACCATATAGGTGAAAAAATCGGGACCGAAAGGCGTTGAAGTCCTTGCCCTTTTACTCCTACGAGGTTCTGGTTCCTCAGTTTCTGGAGTAGTTTCACTTGTTGGTTCATGTGCCCGCTTATTTAAGGTTATGTTTTCTTGACTTTTTTCTTTACATGGAAATACATCCTCAAAAAATACAGCATTTCTTGATTCCATGATTGTATTCACGTGAACATCCGGATTGTCAGATTTATGCACTAGAAATCTATGTGCACTACTGTTATTTGCATAACCGATAAATATACAATCTATCATTTTAGGCCCAATTTTTTTTTGTTTAGGTTTAGGAACTTCGACCTTTTGCTAAACACCCACACACTTTCAAGTATTTGTAGCTAGGCTTGTAGCCTTTTCCATAACTCGTAAGGTGTTTTATCCATCTTTTTAGACAGAACCCTATTAAGAATGACATTGGCGGAAAGTATCGCTTCCGCCCACAAGTTCTGAGGTAAACCCGAACTTATCAACATAGCATTCATCATCTCCTTAAGAGTACGATTTTTGCGTTCAGCAATACCGTTTGATTGAGGTGCATAAGGTGCAGTCGTTTGATGGATATGCCTCTGAACATAATTCATTAAACGGTACATCATATTCACCACCTCTATCACTACGAACCTTCTTGATTCGTTTGCTAAGTTGATTCTCAACTTCATTCTTATAGTTTTTAAAAGGCTCAAGTGTCTCATCTTTGCTACTTAGCAAATAGACATAACAGTATCTTGTACAATCATCGATAAAAGTTACAAAGTATTTTTTACCGCCTCTGGTTTGTACAAATTTTAAATCACACAAGTCTGTATGAATTAAATCTAACGGTTCGGTGTTTCTTTCCACGGAAGGAAAAGGTGCCTTAGTCATTTTAGCTTCGGTATATATATGGCATTTTTCATTTTTAGTAAATTTTAAATTAGGTAATAAATCTAAGTTCATCATTCATCGAATTGATTTATTATTTACGTGTCCTAATCTATTGTGCCATAAGCAAGAAGTCTCAATCAAGTAAGCAGAAGAGGATGCAATTTTATTAGCCTCATCGGGCACAACAGTCTTTGGCATAACTGCCATTACATTAAGCTTAAACATACCCTCGGTGGAATAACCCCTACCAAGAAACACACCATTCTTGGTCAAAATGACCTTATCAGAACCAAAATTCAAATTGAAACCATCTTGTTCAATTTGTCACGTAAATGAGATTCTACGAATCTCGGGAACATCTGAGACATCATTGAGTCGACTTCTTTCTGAAGTCATCTTCAAAATCACTTTGTCACGATCCAAAGCCAATTGGAGAAGTTGATGAATTCCTCATCACACGTTTGTCCCTTGTGCCACCTTGTAAGTTGAAAACATGACCGGTCGGGACAAACATGTCTCAGGGGCTCCAAAGTAATCGCAAACCATTGCCTTGGATTCCCCACAAAGTTACATTCGACACCATGTTAAGGCCATATTTATATGATTATTAAAGGTTTATTTCATTATTATTTTCTCCACATTTGCATAATTTACATAAGAATTAAGGGTTTAAGTGTAATTATTTAATAAAGATGATTTTAAGAGGGTTGTATGCAAAATTGATGATTTTAAGTGTTGATTTAATGGAATTATTATTATTTGGATTTTATTACATTTTTGCATTGTTTATTTATCATGTAGGTGTTGATTTTCGAGTGCTATAAGTGGATAAATGAAGCTCAAGTCAAATTATTCAAGATAGAGTTGGAATTGGCTCAAAGAAATTGGATAAAGATGATGAAATCCGACCTCAAAGCAGTCCAGCCGAGCGTCTGCATTCCGTCCACTGGACGGGCGTTTGATTTCATGGACGAGCGTCCAGGAGAGGAAATCACATACAGAGAGTTTGGACGCAGCATGGACGGACGTCTAGAGCAAAGTCAAGATCCACCAGACAGGCGTCCATGAGACCGGACGAGCGTCCGTTGCCGACTTAGCCATAACCGACTTAAAATTCTATATATAGCAGCAGCCTCTTAACCCTAATTCATACCACATAATTGAGATCGCAATTTTACACCAAAAAGCTGCGGCCACAAGCCTTTTTACATAGAGATGAACTTCTCCAACCCAACAATCATCTTCAACATGATTGTTGGCTAAAAGCCTTGCAGTGAGTCGACGGAGGAAGCCTATCAACAACACAAACCAACTAGAGAGTTCGATGCTTATGTGTAGTGAGTTTATTTCATAGTTTTTCATTACTTTGGATCTGTTTTATATTGCTTAAGTTTTATTGAATTAAGATTTGATGAAACGATCTATGTTTAGTTTATGCTTGAATAAATTTATGAAAGTATGTTTATTTAAGTTCTCTTTTATTCAAAGTAATGCATCTAATTGTGTTGTAAGAGATTATGCATGATTAGTTGAGTAAGAGTTTGGAAACAATCTCGTGATTTCGTGTTGATTGCATGTTTAGTTTGTTTGAAAAGATAAACGAAACCCTAGAATTTGATTGAAGATATTTAATTGAATTCGTGAATAAATCACTACTAAAAACTATGTCTTTTTAATCACCATCTAGTTGGGATTGTTGGTTGATAGGTGGAATTTAGTCGCCTCGCTGTGTTTTCCTTTAATTGTTTTAATCAAATCGTTTAGATTAAGTTTAGTTTAAGTTTTAGTTTTATAAACCCTAGTTTCTGCTTTGTTTTTACGCAATTTACGCTTCGATTCATAATCAGGCCGCTCGTCCGCAATAGCGAGCGCCCGTCCATTAGGTTTAGTTTTGAGGACGCTCGTTCACTTTAGTGAACGCTCGTCCGTGTTGCTGTTTTCTTATTTTCTGCTTGTTTTATTCCTATTTTAGTTTTAATTCTTAGGTTAAGGTTTTAGTTAGTTTCAGCTTTAGTTTAGATAGATAATTGTGACATAATTGATATAAATTTATATTTGAATCCGATAAACATTCCACTCCCTTAGGACGACCCGTAAACACCCTATACTACGATCCTTATACTTGGGGTGTTTCGGTTTATAAATTATAAAACTAGTTTTTACCGAACACACCACAGCGTAGAACATTTCCTCATCACCATCAGTTTCAGCCTGATGTGCTCTTGGCTGAATTGGCTTCTTGGAACGGCACTCAGCAGCACGGTGCCCAAACTTTCCACAATTGTTACAGTTGCCATTGAACTTGTACACAGTCTGTGGTTTCTTCGAAGATTCAGCATTTTTCTTGGAAGATTGACCAAATTTCTTCCTTTTCTGATTCTTGACCTCAGCAACATGAGCTTTGGCCTGTCCAACCTGCACAATAGATTTTCTTTTGGAGCCCTTATTGTCCTCCTCTATACGTAGTCGGATAATCAGATCCTCCCATTGACATTTGCTTTCGCTTGTGTTTGAGATAACTCTTATACTCCCTCCAAGATTCAGGAAGTTTCTCAATCACACAAGCTACTTGAAAATTCTCACTTATCATCATATCTTCTTCTAAAATTTCGGATATAATGATTTGTAATTCCTCAACTTGTTTAATATCAGTTTTGGAATCGACCATCTTATAGTCCAGAAATTTACCTACTATAAATTTCTTACCGCATGCATCTTCAGTTTTATATTTTTTCTCTAATGCAAGCCAAAGTGTTCTTGCACTTTCATACATAGAATAAACACCGTACAGACTATTATCTACGCAATTCAAATTATAATTTTTGCATAGAAAATCACTATGCTTCCAACTCTCTACAGCCAGCAACACCATGTGCTCGGTGTTTTCGGGAGGCACTGTTGGTTTCTCTTGATGAGCATCTTTGCTAGTCCAAGTGTAGTGAGATAAAACAACATCTTCCGCCGCCAACGCTTGAAATTTAGGCCATTGAATTTTTCTCGGTTTCTCTCATGAGAAGTATGAGAAGCACCAAAGAATGGTAATAAAGAGTTGTGTCACAAAGCAGACATCGCAAAGATCCAAAAGTGGATTCAGACTTGTGGTTGATGTGGTTCCAATAGTAGGTGTCACAGACGCATCGATGACTGAGGTCATTTTCATTCGTAATTAAAAGCAGAAGATCAACAACACAACTGAGTCGTTTTTGCCAAAAAAACGAGACAAAAAAGTAGAAATCGTTTTTGCTAGAAAACGATAAAAAAAGGAAGATGGACCGGTTTTTACCAAAAACCAATACCAAAAAAAATGGACCGGTTTTACCAGAAACCAATACCAAAAAGAAAGATGGACCGGTTTTGACCAAAAACCAATACCAAAAAGGAAAGGACAGGTTTTACCAGAAACCGATACCAAAAAGGAGACACCGACCAACTGAATATCACAGATGATACTCAGAATGAACAGAAAAAAATAAAAGGTTCAGCAAGCAGACTGAAATTTATTTTTCATTTCACAAAGATATACTTTTTAGAGCAAAGAGGCTCTGCAAAGAATTGTCTTAAGATTGTTATACCCGAAGTATTACAATGCGAAAATAAAAATAAAGAACAGAAAAGATGAAGAACAATTTATTATAATCTGGACTGACGAACAAACAGAAAGAAAAAAAAAACAGAAAAGAGAACAACAAGGATATGTAACCGGGACAAGCTAATCTCTGTCCTTAAGACAATTATGCTCTGGTAGTACCCACGGTTTAGCACTTGTCTCCCAGGATAACCCAATTACCTGTTCAGAATTGAGGTACTTCAGCTTCTGAACTCAAGTGCTTCAGAATCTCTTCAACTAAATGCAAGTGTTTAAGTGATTTTTGTGTTGTGTTTCAGTACCTTCCCATTGCAAGAGAGGACCCTATATATAGGAGGAAGGAGCAGCCTTGAAGTGTGTGAATTGATGGCAACTAAACCATCAGGTTGAAACTGCTTTGTATTAAAGTCATATGAGCTGAACTCTTGTATTAAAGCCATATGAGCTAAACTCTGAATCGAACTCGAACTGAACCCTAACTCATACTCTCAGCTCGAATTTGATTTATTGGACTTGTATAATATCCAGATAAACTTTGTCCAAAAAATATAATACTACCTCAGGCCCAGAAGGCCCATTCCCCCAAGAGCAAGCCCAAGCCCAAGCCCAATGGTCAATGGTCAATGGCAATGGCCCGGGCACGGGCGGGTTGCGCTCGCGCGTGTGGCATTTTTAGTAAACACTCAGCCCACTAAAACCACTCCGAGTTCTCTCCCTTTCTAAGAGATTATACCAACAACAAAACTTCTACCACTTAAATATTGAGGAAATATTAGCACATTTCCCAATGTGGGATTAAGAAGTTTGTCTTTTCAACTTCCTTTTCACATTTTCATCTACCCACTTTAAGCCTTAATTTCTCATTCATCCGACATCCGAATTGAATGATTCAAAACCTTATTTTCAACTACGTCTTACGTTGCTTCCAAAGTCATCACTTACTCTTGATAATCTATATAAGAGTTATACCGAAACCGGCTCTCAAAGTGGTTACAAAAAATGATTCAAAAAATCATTTTAAAATGTTATAAAACATTTTTCCTTTTATCCTCATATATCTCCAACATGAACTTGGAGATTGGCTCGTATTTAATGATTCTTGTTTCCTTCACATGATGCCTGCAACAAACTTCTCCATATCAATTGGCAAGAACTGCTTCACATCAATCTGCTACTGCTTGAATCTGCAATGGATGGCTCGATATTTTTTCAAGAGTAATAGAAGAAGTGATAGAGAGGAGGAAATATTTGGAGGAAAGATCATCCTTAAGATTATGTGATACCCTAAAAGAAATAAAGAATTTAATGATTATTATAGAGCAAATCAAGTGAGTGAAATTATAGTTGCCGATGAAATGAGTGAATTGAGAGAGACAATTGATTTTGATTACTAGAAAGAGAAAGAAGTGAGAGACGCCTGTGTGGAGTGAAATGGATCTTTTGGAGTCTGATTACTCTAAAGAAGATGCCCAAAAAATCAACATACAAAAATATTGAAGAGGAGGGTGAGGGTTTGGGGAACTTTGCAAAAAGGTTTATGGGGTTGTGGAAGATCATTATGACAAGAGAATAATTTATTCTGATGACTAAAACAAAATCAATGGGAAAAAAATATATGAAAGAGGACAGAGATATTGCAGATGTAAATACACGATGTAAATAGTTAATTTTGTATCCTGTACTTGATGATGCAATCGGTATTAATGACCTAGTATAAAACGACACAAGTAAGTGTAGAACGACATTGTATCAAATAATATTCAATATACAGTTTTTCCATCTCTTCCGATTCCTCTCGTTGTTTCCATTGTTGGTGTTGGTCCCTTGAAAAGGCTTTGGTTAAGTTTAGGAGCATGGGGGGGAATAAACTTAACACTTAAAACTTTGGAGTTAACAAATTCTCGCAATCTCAAAGATGATGTGATACTTGAGAGTCGGTGATACCTCAAGAGCTCTCACGATAAACAAGAGTTCATTGATAGTTGAGTTCTTTGAATTTGTGCAAATGGAATTATATCAAAATTAAGCCTTAATACTTGTTGTTAAATATGATGCTAAGTATTAGATACTCAGAGTGTATGTGTGTGATTTCATTTGCTAGATTCAAGAGGTTGATGTGTAATATAAACTAAGTGCGAATGTAATCTTTGAAAGTAAGTAGGTAGATTTTATAGTGGTTTCAGGTGGTGTAATCCTCGCTCACCCACTCTTCTCCCGTGATGTTGGAGGTAATTCACTAGAGATCTTTGATGTAGTTTGTTACAAAGATTCCTAAGGTTGCTTGTCCTTCACCAATGACTATGGCTTCACAAATCAAAATCGGGAACAGTAGAATTGTTTGCTCCCGAGTCTTCCACTGGTCCTTGAAAGGTTGGATTGCCTCTTCACAGCCTCTCCACCACAAACAACGAGTCTTTCACATGGCGTGCTTCACTTTGTCTTCATTGAGGTTCTTTATAAAATAAAGATTGAATCAAATAAATGATTCAAAGAAGGCTTGACTAGGATGATATAATCGTGACTTGCGGTCTTCAAGTGTGTATACTTGATGTAGCTTGAATGCAGAATACACTTGAAGAATTTCTCTGGATCAATAGCTTTAAGTTCGAGAAGTTCGAGAGGTGTTTTTATTTCGGAAAAATATCTCTTCAAAGTTTATCAATTTTCATCATCTTGTTTCTGAGTTGAAAGTCCTCTATTTATAGGTAGGAGAACATGTGACTTGTATTTGAAATTCAAAAGTAACCGTTCCTGGTTTTTGTCCCATCTGATTTGCTTTCTATCACTATTCATAGGACTGACACTGTCAGAATTCCTTTTTGACAGTGCAGTCTATCCACCCTTTGACTTATAACCATTGGATAAAAATCTGAATCATCCCAACGTTCTTTTAATCTCAGCCTTTGATTTGTTTGATAAGTCAGAGGTTGTTAGCTGTCATTTTTCATGTAATCTTCCAATGTAATCTTGAATTACCCGAGGTATATTATCGCGAGTTCATCATCTTTGAGATACCTATCAGTCTTGAACTACAATTTGCTGTGTATAAAATACAATGCAGCTGACTTCTTTTATCTAACATTTATTTGTGAAGTTAGATTACACATTTTTAAAATATAACCAAGTTCCAAACATCATCCAACTTATGGAACTTAGACCTTCTTCACAAGGTATATGTAATCAGTTTAGGTCATCACAGACTTGCCTAAATTCTGATTCCATATCCTTGATTTTAATTACTAAGTTTGATCCCTTAGCCTTCAGAATCGAGTTTGAGCCCTCAATCTTCGTCTTCAAAGAGGTTCGAGAAAAAGTCTCATGACCTAACTACCCCATCGATATTGACCGATCTGGCGATATGAATCTGTGACCCATTCTGATGCTTGTTTGATCAAACCTATTTATGAATCAAACTCTAATAAACCTATACATTTGATCTAGACATCTTTTGCCTTTGCACTATAATAAACTAGTCCGGCATTCATCATCAAAACAAAGAAATAAGCCCAACAATTTCCTTTTTGGTGATGATGCCAAAAACCCTCACCTAACAAAGAAAGCAAAAGATATAACACAAAAACAGAACAAATATAGTCATCTTTCATTATAATCATTTGTTCAAAGATATTACAGTCTAGAATCAGCAAAAACATAATGCAGCTAAAGTATGCTGATCTACTGTCTTCTTTCCCTTTCTTGTCTAGATTTCTCTGCTTGTTCTCGGTATTCTCTGATTTCTCTCACCATATCTCTCATCCAATCATTCTCAATCAGAGAGAAGTCAATATGAGGATTTATTTGTTTCCACCAATGCCATGCTTCAGGTAGAGTAAGGGATATTTGATTTACCCTGAAGCCTAACCTCATATACACTTCTTTAAATTCATTCACTGAATCCTTTGCCTTTGTGGTAGGTATACCTATTCCACTTCTACCACCTCTGTGTTTGGCCCTCATGGATTTGATTCTTGCTTCCCAAAACTTTAGTCCCAAAAATGAGTTCAGACCTTCATGAAATCCCTTGTCATGATAGGTCTATGTCTCATTATTGTATACCTTCTTGTATTGTTGAGAAGCTCATCGGTGAGTGGAAGTCCGCCAGTCTTTGGTTGTCTCAAAGCATTTGTATCGACTTCCCATCTCTTCTTTGCAAAAACTCGCGCCTTCTTTTGCTTGCTGTTGCCTCTTCCCCTTATTGACATCATCAACAAACCGACAAAGAGGCCATGCACACTCTCTTGTGTGATAACTAGGTTGCTCAGTTGTCCTTCAATGATTTGATCCCTAGTATCAATTGATGTGATCCTTTCTTGCATTGTTTGCTCCAAACAGGTTATCCTCTCAATAAGTTTAGGATCAAGCACATCAAGGTTGTTGTGCAAAGAAAGAGCTCAGCCAGTTCAGGGTTTCAAACAAGCTTGTCAAGTTTTTGATGAATGGAGGTAAATTGATCTTTCAAAACTTTTCCTTCAATGTATTTCCTTGCTTGATTCCCCACATCTAGCATCATATTATTGATGACATTTTGAGTAGATGTGAAATTTGAAGCAAATCAGATCGTTAGATTGTCCATTCTCATTCACCATTTCATCGACTCTTCAAATCTTTGTTCCTATCTATCCAGCTTGAGTTCTTAATTGTTGCATATCATGCCTCATGAGTCCTTAACTCATTCAAGATTTCTCTGGTACCTCACGATCATTCTTCCACCAGTAGCCTCATCAAGACAGCTCCTCAACATTGTATCTTGTGGGCCTCGATTGCTCATGACCATTGCCCAACTTCTATCTAATCCAAACAGGTTAGGTCTTTGATATTCTTCTAAGATAGGATCAATGGCTGGTTCTTCAAAAATAGGTACAAATGCCCGTGGGGGATCAACATCAACATTTTCTTCTTCAGGCATTTGGAACTCCTCATCACTAAAGTCATAGTCCAGCAGCTGCTCATCCTCATTAACAGCAGACTGCTGACCATCTTTCCCTTTAGTGGTCTTGACTCCAATAGGCTCCACTACAGCAGCGTCTTCAACAAAAGGGGTTTCCTCCAAACCCAAAACTGGTTCCAACCTCTGTCCAGGTGTTGTTTGTAACTCAAAGACACTGCACCTCCTGCTCCAACTCGTGTCCAGTGTTGTTTGTAACCCAAAGACAACTGCACTCTCCTCTTCAACTCTTTGATCAGGAGCTGTTTGTATCTCAGCAGCATGAACCTCCTGTGCCACTGTTTGAGGATTGAATATAGCCTCATTATCCACTTGGAATCCCTTAGCATGACCAATTTTTGTTAAAATAATGGCTGTTTTGGATAAAGTACCCTCAGTGTCAAATCCATCTTGATATTGACAGGAGTCCTCTGAACTAGCACTTGGCTCAATATGATCAGTAACCTTCTCTTCATCCAAATCAACACTCTGTTCAACTTCAGTTTGTACAGTAGGCTCTACAACATGGAATATATTTGATTCATCAGCTGGCCTACTAGCACCAAAATTGACTCCATCATTAATCAATGCCTCCAGATCATCCATGGTGAGATCCTGCAGATCCTCATCCATCTCTCCCAATCATTGGCCTCGCAGACTTACAAGATATCGATGATGTTATGCTGTGGTTCTTTCAACATTGCAGCCCCCACTGGTTCCTCCCGGTCCGAGAGGAAAATCACCTCTAGAATCTGATGATGAGGATGAATCATCATTGTCATTTCTTGGATCCCTAAACTTGATACCCTCCTCTTTATGTTGTTCATCAAATAAATCCATCAATCTGGATTGCAGCAAAGTGGTACAACTAGGTCCAACAAATTCTCTACTCCCAACTTGTCAAAAGCCCATTCTTCAAAGTCTCACATAGTTCGATGAGTCGGCTTTTGCCTCTTGTAGAAACCAAACTTCCATTGGAAATAGTCAAAGAATCTTGTCAAGTTTGGGATCTACACACTCTTCTGTTTTCTTCTTTTCTTTCACATGCCTTTCAAAGGGCATGAAAGATTTCCTGGGAGCAACTTCAGTGCCTTGTTGACCTCCAAAGGTTCCAACAAGTAGGTTCATTGTTTCTTCAACAGATGTTTCAAAGTCAGTAGGTTGCTGAGGTTGTATATTTGTACCTACTACTTCCATCTGTACAACACTTGGTTCCCCCTGACTTACATGCTCATCAAGCAGGTTAGCAGCAGACTGCTCTTCCCCCTGAGTTCTTGCAACACTTGCAGGGTCTTCAACCAATTCTTCAACTTCCACAAAGAGCTGCAGTGCAAAGAGATCTTTGTGTTTCTTCCACAGATTGCTCAACAACAACCTGTTCACTTTCAATAGGCTCAAAAGCCTTAGCAGGTGAGGATTCAGCAACATCAATAGCAGGTTCAATCTCAGTAGTCTGTTGTGACTCTTCAGCAGGTTGCTCAACAACAACCTCTGCTTCCTCATTAGGCTTAATAATGGTCAAGGGCTCAGCCTCAATAGCCTCTTCTTCTTCCATTACATCATCTTCATTTTCTTATGCCTTTAGAGCCTCTAAGTTTTTCAATTCTTTCCCCTTTCCATGTTTCTTCTTGTTGATAATCTCTTTTCTTCTCTTGGAAAGTGGCTCATCTTCCCCAATTTCAATCACAGTAGATTTTCTCTTCTTACTGGCTTCTTTCTGTTGTTCCCTCAATATCTCAACAACAGTTCTTCTTGCAAAGAACAAAGCAGGTCAGAACTTCAAATTCACTGGACCTCAGCAGACTCAAAGAATCAGGCTTTGTTTGCTTCCTTGTTCTCTTAGGCTTTAATATCTCATTAATCTTCTTTGTATCTGCAGCCTTTCTTTTTCAAGTAGTTTTCTTTGGTGCAAGAGTTTGATGATTTCTTAACAGATTTGCTTGACACCGCTCACCACCAAGATCACCATCATCTCCATCACTATCATCATCAGTAGCCTCAACAGCAACATCTTCATCATCATCCAGACCAGGAATAGCATAATCAATTTCCTTCTTGTATCTGGATTGATTAATCTTCTCAGGTTCAATATCAGGAATCTTCAAGTGATTCAGCAGGGTCTGAACCATTAATCCTAAGGGTAAGGCCTTTGTTTTCCTTTTCCCTTCTCTTTCCTCCTTGGCTACTTTCTTCATGTAATGAATAAAGTATCCAGCCCAATCAAACTTCATGCTTCTACAGATAATCATCATTAGCTCTATCTTGGGTCCTGATAGAGTGTCCATACTTCCAATCAGCCCCAATATATTCTTTGCAATGAGCTTGCTCTGCAGGTTGTACTCATATCCAACGTGTCTCACATTGATGCCTGGATGGATTTGGTGGCTGCATTTGTTTTGATTTTGTCAACAAAATCCATCTTGGATAGTCCTATTGCTTCAGGATTTGTTGGTGCATCTGCCACTTCTTCAAAACCAAAGACTTCCCTCAGTAGACTAGGGGAAACTTCAATTTCCACAGCATTCACAGTTGTTTTGAATGCTTCACTTCCTTCTTCCACAACAATGTTTTTCCAAAAATCAATAACATTTGTGTATGAGATTGTTTCCAATCTTATATTGAGTATGTTTTCCAAACCTGCAAACCTCCTTATTCTTCGACCAATGTTGATAGCCAAATCTGTTTTGTTTGCATCAACAACGAAGCCTCTAACACTTTGGCTTGATTCAACGGACATCAATCTTTTCCGCCATTGTTAAGAGAAATAAAAGATGAAGAAGATAGATTGTAAATCTGTGTTCACACAAAGGTAAAAACAGAGATATGAATCGAGGTTTTGCAAGTAGAGAAGATCTCATGTGTGTAGAGTGCGTATAAATAGACGATGAGTAGTTGTAATCATCGGTGCACGCGATACATTGATGTTAACCACGATTAATCCGAGTAAATGCGGTCTTGACACGTGGCCCATAACTCCTCCATAACGTTTTGTAACCGTTAGATCGTGTTAACTATGGTAATAAAGGATAGGATAAATATCCCGCCAAAGCGCTTTTTGACTTTGATAAAGTTTGGTGTGTAACGTTCCATTCAAGCAGGTTGTCCTCAGCAGGTTGGCTCGGTGATCTGTTGATAAAGATGCTTCAAAGCAGAGTGCGACAATATTACTCTCTTGATCCTTGATTTCTTCTTGTTTTGTTCAATTGATAATACAAGATGAAGTTTAATACCAATGATCGATCATCAAGTGAGCTCAACCAAGATGGCAAAGACCAACCCCTTGGCAACCTCATTTGCTCAATTGTCCAAACATAAGTACATGGAATTGTTGATACCAATGACTAATCGCTAAGTGAGCTCACCCAACATAGCAAAGACTAATCCCCTTGGTGAATTCCAAAGACATTCTTTGAATATCACCAACTTTTATAATTCCAAGTTCAGTCCTTAATTTGGCAAATCTTTCACTATCAAGTGGTTTAGTGAAAATATCAAGCAAGTTGATTTTCGTAGGGATATATAGAACCACCACATCCTTCTTTTCAACATGATCTCTTATAAAATGATGTCTCACATCAATATGCTTGGTTCTTGAGTGCAAAACAGGATTTTTTGTGATTGCAATTGCACTTGTGTTGTCACACATAATTGGAATTTCCTTTTCTTCAATTCCATAATCCCTTAATTGTTGTCTTAGCCATAGTACTTGTGCAAAGAACTTCCAAAGACAATGTATTCGGCTTCAAAGAAGTGGAAGTTGATATAGAATTCTGCTTCTTGTCGAACCAGAGACGAGTCTACTTCCCATTAACTGACAAGTTCCTGTAGTTCTTTTTCTATCAATTTTGCATCCAAAGATAATCGAATCTGAGTAGGATATAACTTTGAAGCTTCCATCCTTGGAATACCATATTCTACTCCCAAAGTCTCCTTTAGGTACTTGAGAACTCTCTTGACTGCACCTAAATGACTTTCTTTAGGTTTAGATTGAAATCTTGCACAAACACCTACAGCAAAGGATATATCAGGTCTGCTGGCAGTGAGATACAGCAGACTGCCTATCATCCTTCTGTATAAGGTCTGATCAACATCTTTGCCTTCTTTATCTTCATCCAATCTGATATTTGTGCTCATTGGAGTTGATATCTTGGTGCTGTTTTCCATACCAAACTTCTTCAGTAATTCCGTGGTATACTTGGTTTGATGAATGAAGATTTCATCTTTCATTTGTTTGACTTGCAATCCCAAAAATTAGTTCATTTCTCCCATCATACTCATTTAGAATTTGCTCTTCATTAGATTTGCGAACTTTTCACATAACAATTCATTTTCAGAACCAAAGATTATGTCATCAACATAAATCATGCCAGGTGTCAGTCTTTTCTCTTCTCATTGATTCGAAAGAGTTTTATCAATGGTGTCTTTAGTAAAACCATTGTCCACCAAAAATTGAGATAGAGTCTCATACCATGCTCTTGGTGCTTGTTTCAATCCATAAAGTGCTTTGTTGAGTCTACACACTTTATCTTCTTGATCTTTAACTTCAAATCCAGGAGGTTGTCATACATACACTTCCTCCTAGAATGCCATTCGAAATGCACTTTTGACATCCATTTGATATACTTTGAAGTTCTTATATGCAAGATGTGCCAAGAATAACTGATAGCTTCCAATCTTGCAACAACAGTGCATAAGTTTCATCAAAATCTATTCCTTACGCTTGAGAATAGCCTTTTGCAACTAGTCCGGCCTTATTCCTTACAATGGTACCCATTCATCAAGTTTATTCCTCTGTATACCCACTTAGTACCAATGATATTTGCATGACTTGGCCTTTCAACTAGTGTCCAAACTTGATTTCTTTCAAATTCATTTAACTCTTCTTGCATAGCAATTATCCAATCTGGATCTAAAATTGCTTCTTCAACAACTTTTGGTTCCATTTGAGATAGAAAGCAAGTAAACATAGCTTCCAGTTGTCTTCTGGTCCTTACACCTTGTTGTACATTGCCAATAACTTGTTCAAGAGGGTGATTCCTTAACCATTGTGGATTCGGTTAGTTTGATTATCGGGAACCTCATCTTCAAGTAGGTCATTGTAGCTTCTTCAACAACAGGAGTTCAAAGCAGATCCTTGAATTGTTTCGATTGTTGCATCAAGTAATGTCACCAAGCAGGTGTTCAAAGCAGCGATGATCGTCGAAACTTTTAAGTCATTGAATCTTTCCAAAACTTCAACACAACTGGATCGGTGACTTGTTGATTCTCAATGAGTTCACAATCTTCATCTTCCATACCGGTGAACTTAGGTTCATCAAACACAACATGGATTGTTTCTTCATGCTTGATGACCTCTTGTTCAAGTACCCTGAATGCCTTACTGACTGAAGAATATCCCAAAAAAGTTCCTTCATCTAACTTTGGTTGGAATGTCTTCAAATGAACCTTGTGATTTAGGATAAAACATTTACTTCCAAATGGATGGAAATAGGATATATTTGGTTTCCTTCCATTCCAAATCTCATAAGGTGTCTTTAGCGACTTCTTGTTCATGATGTTCTGCTTTTGTGTATAGCATGTTGTATTAATCGCTTCATTTCAATATCTTTCAGGTAGCAATGCTTCACATATCATTGTCCTTCTGCTTCCTTTAAAGTCCTGCTTCTTCTTTCAAAGAACCCCATTTCTTGAGGTGTACCAAAGAAGACAAGTTGATGTAGTACACCATTACATTCATGATATTCTCTTATAACTTTGTTGAGAAATTCAAGACACTGATCCGATCTTATTTTTACTCATTGTTAAACTTTTCTCATTTTGTAACCTTTTAAAAGATTAGATGCTTTTGAGTGTTTCACTTTTCTTGTTCATAAATATCACCCAAGTGTACCTTGAATAATCATCCACAACCACTAAGGTGTATTTCTTTCCTGTTACACTTGTTGGAGTTATTGGTCCAAATAGATCCATATGCATCGGCTCCAACACTCTATTAGTTGATTGTTTAGTTTTTGACTTGAAGCTTGACTTTATCTCATTTACCTCACGACATGCATCACATATAGCATCCTTCTTGAATGTGATCTCAGGTAAACCAATCACCAGCTTCTTCTTCACCAACTGATTGATATCATCAAAGTTCAAGTGATTCAACTTCTTGTGCCATAACCAATTGAGTTCGGACTTGGTATGCACAATCGCAGTGTTTCGAGGCTGCGGTAGACCAATCCACAACATACATGTTTTGTTGTCTTCTACCAAACAAGTACAACTTGATCACCTCTTTCATTAATGACAATACAATTGTTTTTGTCAAAAGTGACCTTGTATCCCATATCACGTAATTGTCCAAAGGCTCGAGCAAGTTGTAGTCCAAATCCTTCAACATATGCAACACTTGATTGTAAGTCCATTTCTCACAAGTGTGCCATATCCTCTTGTGTATCCAGTGTATTCTTGTTGCCAAAATTCACCCTTGGACCATCTTTTGCCACAAAGTTTGATAAAAAAGGTGCTTATTCTTTGTCATATGTCTGGAACATCCTTTGTCAAAGTACCGGACACCTACACAAAACAAAGTTAATACATTTTAGGTACCCAATCTGTTTGGGTCCATAGTAGTCGATAGTAAGCATGACTTTTGGTAAGTTTGCATAAGGTCTTCTCCTAAAAGTGTCATACTTTGGTTCATACATGTATTCCACACATCCATAAGTCCTAACAAAGAGGTTGTGTAGGATTCACATATATATTTTCCGGCCTTTTGGTTTATAATCTTTGTTTGAAGTGACTTTTGGTGTTAGAAGCATTAGTATAACCATTTGTTTCTTGTCTATTAGGAGCAATTGTAGTAGTAGTGAGTGTGAGGTCCCTGCTTTGAGGCCTTTTATAAGTCCTCTCACGAGTCCTCACGATTCCATTGCTTAGGTTTTACCCTAGCGAAGATGGTTATACTTGATTGTTTCTATCAAGAGCACAGAATGTTCCAATCATCATCAATGAGGAGAAGATCTACCTTTCCCCGAGATAAGTATCCCTTGAATGATTAACATTTTTAGATTTAGGATTCTTATCCTTGGAATATTTTCGACCTTTACCTTTTGTGGTCCACTGGACTTGGTAGCAGTGCGCTTTGAAGAGGTCTGAAGGTCCAAAGAATTCTATTTTTGGATTTGTTCTTTTGTTAGAGTCGTTGACTTCTTTGACTTACGATTTTGCTTCCTTGAAGTATTCTCGTGAGGTTTTTCTTGCCTCAAAGAACCTTACTTGGAGTTGGATCTTGTCTTTGGTACAAACTTAGGACCAATTCGTACTAGGTTCGAGAACTCCATGGATCCACTCTTTTTGGATTGTTGAGTTCCAAATCCAAGCCCTGTTTTATCATCATAAGGCTTTCCAGATTTGTATGCGTAGAGGATCAAGATGGTTCAAACAGATTCGAGGGTCGCTGGATGATCAAAGCAGCTTACACCGATTCTCATCCAACATCTTTTCTTTACCTTTGAGAACTCTTAATTCAAACTTTCAATCTTCCAACTTCTAATTCTAGAGCTCTTTTCACCTTCACAATCTCATAACCAGATTGTATTATTCTCGTTGATTAAGGATGGCATCCAAAGTCTCATTATTGTCGAATTTCTAGGATTTGAACCACAAGTTGATTCACAATCACTTCCAGCGGAGAGTATTGATGGATACAGATTGTATACCTCCTCGATTTCATCCATATTGGCCATCAAAGCATAATCTTCCATATCGGTAACCATTCTTTGTGTCATCCGATTCATTTCCTTTCGATTCCACTTCATACCCTGATTCATCTTCAGCAACCATAGCCTTCTTGTCATGTCTTCTTTGTTGACTCTTGGTCTTCAGTAGGTCTGGACAATCAGGCCTAAAGTGTCCAGGCTTCTTGCAGTTGAAGCAAAGATAATCAAGTTCCTTGCCTTGTTTTAACTCGGGGAGACGTCAGTTTGAAATGTCCTGGTTTCTTGCAATGAAAGCCTGAGATAGTCATTGTCTTTCTTTGATTCTTCTTTCTTTCAGTAGGCATCTTTGTGAAATTTCTTGAAAGGGCCTTTCCGGTCTTCATCATCCCGATTTTCTTGCTCAAGAGGCAACCGCTCTTGCATCTCATCCAGCAGATCATCCCTGCCCTCCCCGATGTTTCTTCTGATGATGAAGAAGCCAAAGGTCTGATGGTCTTCGGCTCTTCTTTTTTGGCCTCAGGAACAAGCTTTTGCTAAATTCATAAGCTTTAAGATCTGAAAATAACTTGAAGGTGTCTTCTTCATGCAACTTTCCCATTTCTTCTATTGCAGTCACCTTCATTTTCCAAACATCTTTTTGCAGTAGAGCCTCCAGGATTTTTGTGTTAATTTCTTCTTTTGAATAACTTACACTCAAAGCAGGTAAGTTCATCCAGATTGCATTAAATCTTGATTCCATTTGCTCAATGGTTTCATTTGGTAGCATCTTGAACTTTTGAAACGCTTTTTGACCACACCGATTTTATTCTTCTTTATTGCATCGTTGTCTTCACAGATCAATCGTATCTTGTCCCAAAGTTCCTTTGCGCTTTGCAATCTTTAACCTTCATGTACATATTGCTATCCAAGGTTCTATAAATGATATCAATAGCAATATTGTTGAGGTTTGCTCTCTTTGCCTTCTCGCATTCCATTCTCTTTTGGTTTTGGAATGTACTCGGTTGTATCACCCATATTCATCGACTTGGTAATCTCAAGTGGTCCTTCGGTTAGTACATCCATCATCTCATCATGAGTTGCGACAAGGTAAGCCTGCATTCGATGTTTTTATTCATCAAATCTATCTAGAGAACACATCAAAGATAGTTCTAGCATCTTTGGGTGTTATCCATGATGCAAGTTTTGAAAACCAAGAATTTGAAAAGTTTCAAAGTATTTTCACAAGCACAACAAGTAGGATTTCTTTGAGCGTAAGCAATTTGCTCCGACACCAATTGTTGGTCCCTTGAAAAGGCTTTGGTTAGGTTTAGAGGGGATAAACTTAACACTTAAAACTTTGGAGTTAACAATTTGCAACTTCAGTGATCTGCGATACTTGAGAGTCTGTTGATACCTCAATAACTTTCTTGATAAAATGTGAGTTCATCGATAGTTGAGTTTGCTTTGAATTTGTGCAGCTGAATTATATCAAAATTAAGCCTTAATACTTGTTGTTAAATATGATACTAAGTATTAGATACTCAGTAGTGTATGTGTGTGATTTCAGTTGCTAGATTCAGTAGGTTGATGTGTAATATAAACTAAGTGCAGAATGTAAATGCTTTGAAAGTAAGTGGCGAGATTTTATAGTGGTTCCAGGTGTGTAATCCTGTCAGTCCACTCTTCTCCTGTGATGTTGGAGGTAATTCACTAGAGATCTTTGATGTAGCTGTTACAAAGATTCCTAAGGTTGCTTGTCCTTCACCAATGACTATGGCTTCACAAACTGAAAACTGGGAACAGGTAGAATTGTTGCTCCTGAGTCTTCCACTGGTCCTTGAAGGGTAGGATTGCCTCTTCACCAGCTCCACCACAAACAACAGTCTTTCACACAACTGTGCTTCACTGTCTTCAGCTGGTTCTTTATAAAATAAAGATTGAATCAAATAAATGATTCAGGTGCAGCAGCTTGACTAGGATGATATAATTAGAAGTTTGCAGTCTTCAAGTGTGTATACTTGATGTAGCTTGAATGCAGAATACACTTGAATAATTTCTCTGGATCAGTAGCTTTAAGTTCAGTAAGTTCAGCAGGGTGTTTTTCAGCTCAGAAAAATATCTCTTCAAAGTTTATCAATTTTCATCATCTTGTTTCTGAGTGGAAAGTCCTCTATTTATAGGTAGGAGAACATGTGACTTGTATTTGAAATTCAAAAGTAACCGTTCCTGGTTTTTGTCCCATCTGATTTGCTTTCGTCACTATTCATAGGATCGACCTTCGTCGTAATTCCTTTTGACAAGTCAGTTGATCATCCACCCTTTGACTTATAACCATTGGATAAAAATCTGAATCATCCCAACGTTCTTTTAATCTCAGCTTTTGATTTGTTTGATAAGTCAGAGGTTGTTAGCTGTCATTTTTCATGTAATCTTGAATTACCCGAGGTATATTATCAGCAGGTTCATCAGTCTGCTGAGATACCTATCAGTCTGCTGAACTGCAATTTGTTGTGTATAAAATACAATGCAGCTGACTTCTTTTATCTAACTTTTATTTGTGAAGTTAGATTACACATTTTTAAAATATAACCAAGTTCCAAACATCATCCAACTTATGGAACTTAGACCTTCTTCACAAGGTATATGTAATCAGTTTAGGTCATCACAGACTTGCCTAAATTCTGATTCCATAGCCTTGATTTTAATTACTAAGTTTGATCCCTTAGCCTTCAGAATCGAGTTTGAGCCCCTCACCTTTAGTCTTCAAAGAGTTCCAGAAAAGTCTTGACCTAACTACCCTATCGATATTGACCGATCTCATTGATATGAATCAATGACCCATTCTGATGCTTGTTTGATCAAACCTATTTATGAATCAAACTCTAATAAACCTATACATTTGATCTAGACATCTTTTTGCCTTTGCACTTTAACAGCTAGTCTGGCACTCTTCATCAAAACAAAGAAATAAGTCCAACAGCTGGGTCCGGCCAAACCCTGCCATCAATTTCAGTTTCTTCACATGGTATCAGAGAGAATCAAAGCTTCTGCCAGATGTTCCACGTTTCCTCTGTTTGATTGTTGTTTTCATATTTTTTGTTGAGTTTTTAGATCTTCATTGGTTCGTCCTCGAGTTTCATCCATGGCGAACGTTGTCGATACCGAGATTACTCCATTGCATCCTCTCTACATGCATCCTGTTGGGGAAAACTCCACCGGTAAGCATGTTGTCTAACAAATTAATTTAAACCATATTTTGGAACACATGAACAGATACGAACCAAAATTAACAAAATGAGACAAGAAAACTTATTGCCTGAGCCGAGTGCACCACTCTGTCCTTAAGACGTTTTTGCTCCGATTATGTGCACACGGTAATGGCAATCGTCTCCCAAGATACAACAGTCATACCTTATTCGGATTGTTGTACTTTAATGAGATGAAGACAGTGAATCGATCATTTTCTGTAAATCTTTTGTTGACTCAAAAAATATGCAAGATGTTTATAAGTATTTAATTGCAATCGGACAGAAATTTGTCTAAGGAAAAGCTTACAAAAATCCACTCTTTTTCGCAAGATTGATGAGAATTTATAGGAGAAACGTGTACGGTCATTTAAAGGTTGCAACCTTTAACCAAAAGAATACGACCTCTTACGGGGTTAACCTTTCACCGAACCGACGCGGCTCTCCATTAATTTTTTAATTCAAATTCTACAACAATCCCCCACATGAATGAAAATTAATGCATATGCAATGCAGACTCTGAAGAGATCACATGCAGAAATCTGTTGCATCGGGCGAGGTGGTTTGCTGCCTTGAACCTTTCGTAGTAGAGTACCATCGGTCATACCCGGCTAAGCAGTGAACTAGGTCTTGAACAGCTCAGGCTTTGGTGCATACCTAGACAATGATACCTACACAACAGATGCCTAGACAATGAGGTTATCATGGTTTTGTCCATTTTGGACCTGGACAACCTTGGTTTCAGAAAGTGTTTTAGAGAATTCGGCCTCAAAATAAGCGGCCTAACTTCCACTTACATAGGCGACCTGCTATAAATAGTACTCTGCAATACCCCACTTGATTTAACTAAGATTTAGGAATCATTAAAAGCTTAATTCTAAACCTAAACCTTTCAGCAGACAACCCTTTTGTTTTAACAGAATGGGTATGTGTTAACTGTCCCTTATAACTTAGTTGTCCCTTTTGAACCATGATCTTGGAATCTCCTGTCACTATGGTTGGGTTGCCATTATAAGGGAATATGCGTAATAGGCTTCAATCTCATTCCGTTTGTCAAAGAATTGACACCCGATCTCTAACTAAACCTTTTTATTAGCGGATCCGCAAGATTATGCTTCGACTATATATAATCTAGGAAATCAAACCATTAACGATCAATTGTTTAATGGTATTATGTCCACGACGTATATGTCGAGACTTACCATTATTTATACAACTTTGTGCAAGTCCTGTAGCCGACATACTATCACAATGTATGTTGATAGGAGGAATAGGCTTTGGCCAACAAGAAATATCCACTAAGAAATTCTGAAGCCACTCTGCTTCTTCTCCTGCTTTATCCAATGCAATAAACTCGATTCCATAGTGGATCGAGTTATGCATGTTTGCTTTGAGGATTTCCAGGACACTGCACCACCACCAATAGTGAATACATATCCATTAGTGGATTTTGAGTCTTTACAGACAGATATCCAGTTTGCATCATAGTATCCTTCCAATACTACTAGATATCTTGTATACTATATTCCGACATTCATTGTAAATTTCAATTACCTTAACATCCGGTCAAGGGTCTCCAATGAATATACACAACCAATGGTTTTAGGCCCTATCTTCACTTGCTTTGGTTTGAGTACTTCAACCATAGCCAAACTCCCCCTACACTTTCATGAATTTGTAGCTAGGCTTGGGGCCTTTCCACAATGGTTTCATCCTTCTTCTTAGAAGGGATCCTACTCAGAATGAAGATTACTAAGAAGATAGCTTCCCCCACAAGTTCTAAGGTAAACCCGAACGTATCAACATAACATTCATCATATCTTCAAGAGTTCGGTTCTTGCGTTCAACAATACCGTTTGACTAAGGTGTATATGGTGTAGTTGTTTGATGAATGATGCCGGCGCCTCAGCAAGATTCATGAAAAAATACATCTTATCCACCACCACAATCACTAAGGATACACTTGATCTGTTAGCTACTTGATTCTAAACTTCATTTTCATAATCATTAAAGACATCGTTCGTTGCACAACCATGCTTCACGTGTCTCAGTACTTCTCCAAGCACAAAATGAGATTAACTAGTCACGGGTGCAACATACAGTGCCACAACCAACACGTACACATGTGTCACAATCGGCACGGTCTTATTTTGATTCATCTCGGTGTTCCCTGTTGGAAAAAAATTAGTATTTAGGATATTGACGGATTATGAATAAATCCAAGGCACGTTAAAAAATGCTGTCTTTTAAAAGATGTTTCGTCTCACATGATTAGTCACTTAGTGATCAAACCAAAATCTTTGTTTTCATTAGAGTTTTTTTCGGAGTTATTTTATATCACTTCACCCATCATATCTTACAATTCTCTTACCAATCATTTCTTCAACGACAAATAAAAAAATATTAATTATCTCTCATCATTTCACTTTATCAACTTTATGAACCTTTTTTTACAATTATTTTATTTATTATACTACTTTATTTCACCAATCAAATCATAATCTATACAAATTTTAAAAAAACATCTTAACTTTTTAATCATTACTTCAATCACTTTATCAAAAAAATACTTCAACCCAAAACAAACGGAGCCTCAAAGTTTTTTCTGATGATGCTGTGACTTAATATGAATTCGTTTGCATGCATGTGCCTTTTATAGGCTGAAAGTATCCCATTCACGAAGTGAGGTACTCCTACGCGAAAGGGTAAGGCTCATATCTGTTCAGACAAAAAATTGCAACTTGTGGCTTCATGAGATGCATCTTTCTACTGGTCCATGAATCTGAATTCGAACTGATGCAATTTCCGAAAATGCATGAATCGGTTCATGAACTGATGCATGTATCTGTTCATTAGGTCGAACCCCGGTTATCAGGTCGAACCTCGTTTGGTCATAATAACATTAATTCGTACGGCAACTCGTATGCAAACGACAATTAAAATATTTATTTATAAAAAAATATCTAACATTTCCTTCCATTTATATTCAACGAACACAAAATCGACAACATTTCCATGTCCGGTTTGTTCGCAAACAAATTCCAAAATTCTACATTTTTAACAAATTAACACATGTAATCCAAACAATAACAAGTGTTAACAAGTTGCAGCCTTTCTGCATAACACGTAATTGAATCACAATTTGCTAGGATGGCTAACAGATTGAACTTTCCTCATAATTGCTATCACTTGTTTATGTGCACAGAATACTAATTAATGAGATGTCCCTTAATACAAACCAGGTATGATCATACAAGAAAAACCGAAACGATTTATCCCAGTCAGTTACAGGTGAAACGAAATCGGCTAAATTACAATTTTGGTCTTCTAACTAGCCCGTTTTTCGATTTTGGTCCTTGTTTTTCTCCGACGACAATTTTAGTCATGTAAATGGTTTTTTTTTTTTTTGCAAAAATAGTCCTAAACGCCGGAAAGACCACTTACAGGACTAAAATTGTCGCCGGAAAAGGCCAATTTTAGTCCTGTAAGTGGTATTTCCGGCGTTCAGGACTATTTTTACAAAAAAAAAAGACCACTTACAGGACTAAAATTGTCGCCGGAGAAAAATCAGGACCAAAATCAGAAAACATGTCTAGTTAGAGGACCAAAATTGTAATTTAGCCAAATGGTCGTTTCGTATTAAATTTTGATACCAGAAAATGAGAATACTGTGAGTTGTGCTCCTACAAACCCTCAATATAAAGCATGGAACATCACCAACGCAAATACTATACAGACACAACCTTGATTTAATTAGTAGCTACTAGCATCAAAGATTTTTATTTTTTTTCCTTTTTCCCCAAAGCAATAATCAATTCTCTTGATTATCCATTTTATTTTTTAAATATTTTGTAAACCGAGAACAGTGATCAAATCTCCACAATACTCCTTAATTTTTTGTTTACGAAATATAGTGTGTTCTCAAACGAACCGAAACCAGAATTAGGAAGAATAAAATAGAGGAAGATTCAGTTTGGGATAAACCGAAAACAACTTTAAATGATTTCGGTTCTGCACAACGGTGATCACTAGCAACAACAACATAAAAAATCGAATAGATTTAAACGAACCGGAGAAAACGTCTTAAGACTGTTGGGGAAAACTCCACCAGTGATTATGTTGTCTAACAAATTAATTTAAACCATATTTCGGAACACACGAACACGTATGAACCAAAATAAATAAAATGAGACAAGAAAACTTATTGACTCGGGCGAGTGCACCACTCTGTCTTTAAGACGTTTTTGCCCCGATTATATATGTGCACACGATAATGACAATCGTCTCCCAAGATACAACAGTCATACCTTCTTCGGATTGTTGCACTTCAATGAGAAGAAAACGGCGAACCGATTGTAAGATGTAATATCGCTGGATGGATCTAAGATCCACCCGATTACGTAGCGGAAAATACAAGATCTAGAACTAACAACCAAAATACATAAATAAATAGATCTAAACCTACGAGGGGGTTTAGATTGCTTACCGGTTTATTGTGAATAAACGTCTAGAACAATCTTCAATCCAATCCGAGCTAGTTGAGATCCTAGTTGAGAAGCCAAAGTCTTCCAACGTGTATCTCCAAGCACCACCAGGTGGATGGTGTTTCAAGCCGCCGGACCTCCTCGATATGCTACCTCAGAAAAACCCGAAGTTTGTCTAAAACTCCCAAGTACTTAGGCCGAAAATTCTAAGCCTAATACTTACAATAATTTCGAAAATTATGTTGTGTCTAAGGCTTGGGAGAACTCTCTTTATATAGAGAGTAATCATTGTCCTCCAATGATTTAATAATTAAGAGATAATTATCAGATTAATCCTTTTTCCAAATAAAAGATAAATAAAATAATTATCCCAAACAAACTAGGATAAATCATATTATTAACTAATATTCCATGATTTATCACTTAACATATAAATGATTAAATCATATATTAAATAATTATCCAAGAAAACTAATTTCTCTGTAATTAAATAATTACACAAAATGCGCCCCACCCTAGAAAAATAGGTCCACACGCATTTTTGACACATTGGGCCGAGTCCATAAAAAATTCCTTTTTCGTGTATTTAATTATCTAGTCCAACTAAATAATTAATCCACATATCAATTAAATAGTCCAATCCAACTATTTAATTATAATTGAGGTGAAAACGACGAGAAAACATATGCTATGTTAGGAGCCACGTCGGGGACCATGGACCCATATTCGATGCTTACAATAAATTAAATAAAATTATTCGTCGACCGAGCAATTATATTCAATCTATTAATTTCGGGATTACACCACCATAAACCCGAAACTGAACTCTACCGAATATAGATAACTTACACTCAACCATGAGTTGATAAGCGTCCACTGATATAATCATTACATACGGATAAATCCTCCATAGACTGTTCATTTCGAGTCGGGATATTTCCGTAAACCCTCCTCAAAACATATTATCCTTATTTACCATTAACCCCCTAGTGATCAATTAGTTCACACACCAGACTAGTAGCTAATTAGTCTAACATGAACTCCCGGGATCGATCATTTTCTTAGGGCTAACAAATAAGGGAACTGTCTGTCTACTTCCAGAAAGAAGGAATGGATTCCATATCTGTGATAGCACAGACTACTCACTCATCCCAGAATAGAGCCAACGAGAAGTGTTGGACCACATACTACGAAGTGATCCTTACTAACACATCAAACTCTACCCTAGTCTATGCAGTTTTCTGTGATCACCTCAGGATTGAGATTAATCCATATATGATCATCTTGTGATTCGATAAGACTTCTCGATTACGGAATTATATCGAGAACTCAAATCAAATCGGTCCAGCCCTATATGATTATCATCATATATAAATGCCCACTAGGTACCCTATTACCGACGGTCCGGATAAGACTGTCACACCTGTCATGAAATGGCGCCCTTTCTTCCAACCTTCAAAGCAGAGGATACTCTCAACCCACGTTTGGGTTCGATTCCCAGGTATGCCATTGGGACTGTTTGAAAAGGAAGACTTCTTACTCAGTTTGGCTAGGAGAGTAGGCAAACCCGGCAAAGTAGATGTGGTAACAACTAAATCTACAATAGCTAAATATGTTTGTATCTGTGTTGAGATGAATCTTAATCAAGTTCTTTGATCCAAGGATGTGCTTAACGGGAACAGTTTTGCTGTAGAATATGAGGGGCTACAGCAAATCTGCTTTGAATGTGGAAAAATTGGTCATAAAAGGTCAGAATGTCCTACTCTTCATCAACCAAAGGATCCCGGGCAGGGACAAAATGTATCTAACGGAGGGCAGCCTAAAAAACCAGATGGACCAACGCCAGACATACCATTTGGTCCCTAGATGATTGCTACAAATAGGAGAAGAGGACCAAGTCAGGGACAAAGAGGTAGAAGTGAGAGACAAGGGCCCAGGCAGAATAATGAACAACAAGAAGAAATGGCTAGAGGTCATGTGAATATTCTAAAGGAGCAGGATCAGAATGAAGTAGTGACTGGATCTAGGTTCAATGTCCTATACGAAGATGATATAATAGAGGAGCAATACGAACAGGATCCCGAAACCATACCCCTTCAAGACCTGCAGGTGCAAATGAAGCCGTAGGCCAAAGCCTCAATGAATCAACGATCTTATTGCTATCTAAGAATTAGCCTAATGTGCGAAAAGACAATAAAAAAAATCACTCTTAGAATAGGAATATAAATCCTCCAAGAACATCCACCCAAGAGACCCAGAAACGCAAAGGGCCAGCTGTGAGTGAAAGGCCACAAGTAACGTCTTCTAAACGTCCTTCCACCAACCTAAGGAACATTAAATCTGCGAGTACGTCTGTAAAGCCTTTATATGATATATCCAATGAGCAGAACCAACACAACCCCCCAAGAGATGAAAGGCAAAACGGGAGACAAAACCGAGAGGCAGCTGAACAAAGTAAAGCTGTAGAGAATGATCGGGGTAAAAATCCCAAGTTGAAACCACCAGATAAAAATATTGGTGAGGAGTTGAGTAACCAACATAGAAAAGAATATGGAAGAAATGTAGGAGCATGGAGGTTGAGGGATGAACCTCCGGATGATCCAGGATTAAAGGATACCAATGTCCCACCCACAAATCGTTAATCCATGCGGATAGTTGTTTGGAATTGTAGAGGAGTGGGGTCAACTTCGTTTCTGACAAATTTGAAGGTCATACTGTCTGAACAGAAACTAGATATTTTATGTTTATTGGAAACACGGGCTAGTAGTCGCAAGGTGTTAAGGGTGATTTTATACGTTTTATAAGGATATGTTTTATATCAATTTCCCCCATATGTGGATATTTTTCATAGAAATCGATCTTTATAATTGAAATATTGAGCAAGTGGTGTTTTTAATAGTTAAATTGCAAAACGTAACGAATTATGTGCTTAAATTGTGATTTTATATTATTTTGGAATATCGTTACGCTTTGGTATGTTTTTCCTACATTGTAGATACACATTGTTGATGGAAAAGATGATTTTTAAAGAGATAAATTCGAGTGGAAAGGAATCAATCAGATTTAAGGAAGAATAGAGGATATAAGGAAAGAAATCAAGTGTTGATCCAGCTGGACGAGCGTCCAAGTCCCGTCCAGAGTGGACGGGCATCCAGAATATTAAACGGGCGTCCAGGAGAGAAATTTGATACAGAGAGTTTGGACGCAGCATGGACGGACGTCTGGAACAAAGTCAAGATTCTTGGACGGGCGTCTAACAAGGCGGACGGGCGTCCACGACCGACTTAAGCACAACCGACCTAGTTTTTGACCTAGCCGACTTACTTCTTCTATATATAGCCGCATCGCCCCAACCCTAAAGACATCAGATTTTCACACACAAAAATACAACACAGCAGCCGCTCTTCTGAGGCTCTCAAGGCCGGTCACCCGAGCCTTGTGCTCGGGTGATCCGGGTTAGATTAAGATGCTTTTCTTTTCGTTGTTGATTCATGGAGATCATCCATTGTACCAAACTAAGTGAGTTTATCTTTTAATTTATTCAATCCTTTGTTTATTTTTATGATCTTTGATTCGTTTTGTATCTTTCTATGATTTATGATGCTATCGTGTGACTAGATCGATAGATCGGTTGCTAATTGTTGTCTAACGTAGATGAGAATCGTTGTTAGGCTAGATCACCATAGAAAGAACGGATCTTTAATCGTTAATTCGTGACAAATTAATTGGTTAATTATCTAGGTTGCTAGATTCTAAAATACGGGAGGTAACTTGAATCTACACCTCCGTTTCGTATGAAATTGGTCTCAACATTCGGGAGAGGAGAGATCGATAATTGAATTCACTAAGGGATTAGGAATTCATAGCTTGAGAAACGGATTCACTAAGGAATTAGGAGTTTGTATCTCGTGTAAAGGTGAAACCACAATATTGAATTAAAATCATGAGATGAACTTGAATTGAAATCACTTAGTTTGTGTAATGTTTAATCCCATGTATCTTTAGTTTAGGTCGTTTTTATTATTCTTAGCTTATGTCTATTTTTCTATGTGTTTTTATGTTTGTTCTTTCGTTTATTTGTTTTCATGAGTAACAATTGAAAGGAATTAATAAAACTAGATTCAATATCCCAATTCCCTGTGGATCGACCCCTTACTTATCCCGTTTTACTAGCAATTACCCGATATTCGGTCGGTTAGGAGTTAGTTTTGCATATAGGTTAGGGTTTATAAATTGTTTTTGTTTAGTGATGCAAAAATCCTCCGAACACAAGGCATGGAGGGTTATAAAGCAATCATATTTCACTGAGGTAATATATGTTGAAGCTAGAGGTTATACTGGGGGTATTTGGTGTTTTTGCCAAGAAAATACTGTTGATCTGAAACTGTTACCTGGCATAAATCAATGCCTTAATGTAGAAGTGATGCAAAATAGTGATGTGAAGTGATCTTGTCTGTTATTTATGCTTCCCCAACTCCGGTTGTCCGTAATGAGTGTTGGGCCTATCTATAACGTCTATCAGGTATTCTGCATTATCATTGGTGCTTAATAGGGGATTTCAATCAGGTAGTAGATCAAGTGCACAAAAGTGGGGGTTTGCCTTTGTGTGGCACTAATGCCAATAACATGCGACATATGCTTCAACAATGTGAACTGATAGGGATTCAATTTACTGGTCCGAGATTTACGTGGATTGGGCCAACATATAAAGGAAAACATATTTTAGAAAGACTAGACCAAGCTTGGTGTACTTCGTCTTGGTTAGCTCTTTTCCCTGATGTGGCCCTCACACATATGCCCAAGACGCATTCGGATCACAGTCCCCTCTTGCTTTCTCTGGTACGAAATTCCAAGAAAAAAACGGGACCCCCCCAACCGTACTTTCAAAACGCTTGGTTTGATCATCCGGATGTTGCAAACTTTGTTGACGATAAATGGGATTCTTCTAATTCTGATTTTGGTACGGTGACTAGAAATTTCATGAAGGAGGCTTCACATTGGAACAAGACACAATTTGGAAATATTTTTTATCGTAAAGAGAAGTGCCTCAGACGGTTAAAAGGCATTCAAGCATAACCCACTAAATACCCCTCCAATTATCTGGTTCAACTAGAAAAGCAGCTTATTGAGGAGTACAATGTGATCCTACTTCAAGAAGAAAATTTTTGGCACCAGCGATCCCACTTGCACTGGCTAATCTAAGGTGAAAGAAATGCACACTACCACCACATTGCCCTTAAGTGAAAACAGATATCTAAGGTAATCTCCTTAAAAAGGCCTTACGGGAATTGGAGGGTAGATGAGGTGGAAATTCAGAGGATGATGAGAGACTACTTTGTTAATCTTTATGCACGAGAAGATGAGCACCATTTATGTAACTGTGGAGTGCACCTACCTGCTCTTAATGAGGCCGACATTCAACATCTTAATAGACAAGTGTGTGAAAAAGAAATAGAAGACGCATGTTTTTCTATGGGTACTTACAAAGTGGCTGGTCCGGACGGGCTTCCCCTATTTTTTTTCAAGAAGTGTTGGGGTACAATTAGTGACTCGGTAGTCCGATTTGTCTAAGGTGCTTTTGAAACAGCTAGCTTTCCTTCGAACCTCAATGAAGTTCTGATTACACTAATTCCCAAAGTTGATCATCCAAAATCTCCATCGCATTTCCGACCTATTGCTTTGGCTAATGTGATTGTGAAACTCATAACAAAATCCTAGCTAATCGCCTGCAAAGTATCATTGGGCAATTGGTGGATACTACACATAGTGCCTTCATACCGGGAAGGGGAAGTTTGGGAAATATTATCCTAACACAAGAAATTATTCATGCTCTCCACACAAAGAAGCAAGGAAAGAAAGGGTACATGGTGATCAAAGTGGATTTAGAAAAGGCCTATGATCGTGTGAATTGGCAGTTCTTGAAGAATATTATTCAGAAAGTGGGATTCTCAAAACAAATGCAAGACCTTCTAATGCATTGCATCACCTCGTCTAAATTGTCGGTGTTGTGGAATGGAGAAAAATTGGAAGCTTTTACACCTAGCAGAGGTATCAGACAAGGGGATCCAATAGCACCATATCTACTTGTTTTATGCATGGAAGTGCTTAGCCATAAAATTCACGAAGCTATCAATACAGGTAGATAGAAACCCCTGAAATTATCTCGGCAAGGCCATCCTATTTCTCACATGTTTTTTGCCGATGACCTGTTATTGTTTGGGGAGGCCACAGAACACCAGGCTAAGGTTATTGAAGATGTACTTTTAGAATTTTTCCATTGTTCCGGACAAAAAATTAGCACCTCCAAATTCATATTTTATACATCCAATAATGTAGGACATCAAATGATTGCAACATTGTCTCACTGCTTGCTCATGACGTATACAAAGGACTTAGGAAAATATCTGGGGGTTCCCTTACTACATGGAAGGAAGAAGGTATCCTATTTCATGTATCTTGAGGATAAGATGAGAAACAAATTGGGTGCTTGGAAATCGAAATGCCTCTCAAGAGTGGGGAAACATATTCTCATACAAAGTTCTCTGGAAACCTAGGCCCTTTACACCATGCAAACTACCTTGCTTCCCATTACAATTTTGAATAAATTGGAGAAGACGTTTAGGCAATTTTTTTGGGGAGATGACGATCAAGGCCGCAAAATGCGTACGATAGCATGGGACACTCTTTGTCAACCAAAGCAGGTGGGAGGATTGGGATTCAAGAAATTGTAGGACATGAACATTGCATTTCTTGGGAAATTGGTTTGGGATCTCGTAACACAAAAGGATACATGTGGGTTAAGGCCTTATCCCACAAGTATAAGGAACTCTCGTCCACTGCTAAAGCAGGAAGCTCATCAACATGGAAAGGGATCTGAAAAGCCTATTCATACCTCAAGGATGGGCTTGAATAGATTGGCAACGATTTTAAATGGAAAGGGGACCCAAAAGGAAAATATACATTGGCCTCGGGGTATTCCCTGCTTCGGCCCCTTGCTGACCAAGGGATTCTGGATGACATTTGGATGAAGATTTGGGATCTTAAAGGACCAACGAGAGGTAATTACATGTTATGGAACATTATTCATGGCGCCCTTCCAGTAAAGTGTATGTTGTATGACAGAAATATAGTGGATGATCCAACGTGTGCTATTTGCGAAGAAGGGGATGAGTCCATACTTCATGCACTCCGGGATCGTAATTGGGTGAAGGAAGTCTGGAACCATTGTGTGCCTCGAGACGAGCAAAGGGACTTTTTTGGAACTACCTCTGTGGTGGATTGGGTAAGACTTAATTTGAATACCAACGGACATAATTGTTTTGGGACAACGAAGTGGATATATACATGGGGGGAAACCTTATACGGGATTTGGATGTGGAGGAACAAGCAAGAACATGGACACGAGGAGGACAAGACACCACCGTATGCCTTTATTTCCATAGTAGTGGAACGAGCTAGAAACCTTCGTCTAGCTTGGTGTTTAGATTAGCATTAGATTTTCTACTTGTTTAAACACGATTGTACTTTGACGTTGAAGCCTATTTGAAGGCAAGCTAATAAAAAGATCCCTTTTATTGAAAAAAATATATAGCATCTGTGATCGGCAACCATCTGTTGCAACTTGATGGATTTTTTGCTATTATAAAAGAAAAAAAAAACGGAGGAAAAAAATGCAGGAACATGAGCTGGCGAAGAATATGGACGGATCCGAATTTTTTGGGATAGGTCATGGTCACCAGGCTGGTGTACATGGCCGATGACGAGGAGCAAGATCAACTTCCTCTCAGCCAATTGTGGCTAGAATAGCGACAGTGGGCTCGGGTCAGCCCACCACTTCGACTCAAACGAGTGATTTAGACCAATCAAGGTTGGTCAATATTACACCAACTCAATGATAGGGCATATTGGATCTTTTAAGTGTTTCAAAACCACGGGATCGCTTGACAGGTAGCTCTGCATGGATTATTGTCACGGGAGCTACTCACCATGTGACATGATTTTTTGAGTGGCTCGTTGATCCTTGGAAAATTGTTCAAAGTCCCATCGGGTTTTCAGATGGACGATCATCACCAGCGACTCATGAAGGAACCGTTTTTTTGTCGGGAAACTTATATTTGAAAAACATGTTACATGTTCCCAATTTGAATTGTAACCTGCTCTCGGTTACTCAGTTTCAGGATGATTATAATTGTATTATGCAACTTACAAAAAATTTATGCGTTATGCAGGACCAAGTGATGAGAACGCTGGTTGACTGGGTGAGTGTGTGTACTTTTCTGTTCTAAAGAGTTCCAGAGGTTCAGATTCTGGCAGTTGATGGTGCACAGACTGGGATTTGTGGCACCGGCGTTTGTGACGCCCATCAGAAAAGGTCCTTTGGCAGGTGCCAAATATTTCTATTTCTAAACATTTACATAAAGATGGATGTGATATTTTCTTTCGGGCAAAACAGACCCGTGAACATTTTCCCCTTAGTGAAAATAAAGCTAGTCATATTTTTGAGTTGATACATTACGATTTATGGGGTCCCTACAATGTTCCATCTACATGTGGTGCTACTTATTTTTTAACTGTTGTAGATGACTACTCTCGTTCCGTTTGGATTTATTTATTGTTCAATAAAATGGAGGTTGAAACTGTTTTTATGGATTTTGTTGCCTTAATTGCTCGTTACTTTGAGGTTACGATTAAATGGGTCCGTAGCGACAATGGGACTGAGTTTAGGCCGATGCATTATTTTTGAAATGAAGGAATAATTTTTGAAACTTCATGTGTCAGTACTCCTCAGCAGAATGGAAGTGTAGAACGTAAGCATCAACACATTCTAAATGTTGCACGAGCCCTTAGGTTTGTTGGTCATTTACCCCTTAAGTTCTGCGGAGAGTGTGTTTTCACGGCTGCCTATATAATTAACCGAACCCCGTCGAGTATTTTGAACTACAAAACACCTTGTGAGTCTTTATTTCACAAAGAACCAGATTTCTCGATGCTTAGAATTTTGCCGTGTTATGCCCACGACCATCATCCCTCACATAAATATGCCAGCCGTAGTCTTAAGTGTGTGTTATTAGGGTATCCTTTTGGGAAGAAGGGGTGAGCCCTGTACGATCCTGATTCGGAGGAGATTTTTGTATCCCGAGACGTAAAATTTTATGAGCACATTTTTCCTTTTTCTCACCAGGCTGAGGGTAGTGTGTCTCTTTCTATCCCTTACCCAGTTTTCGATGATGTTGACATAATAGATACGGGGTTCGAGGCTTCTCCTTCTTCTCCTGGGGATCCACCATTGACGGATCCTTGGGTTGAGGGGGGACGCACGAGACTGATGATACAAGCAACCCAATACATGATATTGCACCCTCACAATAACCTCAACAACCAGGTGACAGCGCAGAAGAATTAGGCAGAGGTAGACGACAGAAGATCCCAAATTCTTGGTTTCAGGATTTCGTGACACATACTCTGGTTGAACAGAAAAGTCCTACTCCACGCTCATCCACTCCCTCGGCATCCTCAGGTATTCCGTAGCCTCTTATGTATTTTGTAAATTATGATATGTTCTCTAATGAGCATCGCAAGTTTCTCGCAGCTATCACAGTTGGGAATCCTCCGAAATCTTTTAAGGAGGAGTTTAAACATGAAGGTTGGCGTAAGGCCATTGCTGTAGAGATTCAGGCCCTAGAAGATCATGGTACATGGGTGTTGTAGCCTCTTCCTCCCGGGAAAAAGGCGTTGGGAGTAAGTGGGTATATATTGAGAAATATGACGAGCATGGGATGCTGCAGCAGTTGAAAGCCCTATTAGTGGAGTTTGGGCATCATCAAGAAGAGAGGATTGATTACACAGAGACATTCGCCCCTGTAGCGAAGATGGTTACTGTCCGCACTTTTCTTAGTGTTGCTGCGGTGAAATGGTGGGATATTCACCAAATGGACGTGCATAATGCCTTTTTGCATGGGGATTTGGAGGAGGAGATTTACATGAAAGTTCCTCCTGGTTTTGAGAAGAGGGGATCGAACTTGGTTTTCCAGATGCGTAAGTCCTTGTACGGGTTGAAACAGGCACCGCGGTGCTGGTTTTCAAAGCTTGCTTCTACTCTGTGTGCGTATGGTTTCCGTCAGTTCTACTCCGATTATTCACTATTCACCTTGCATCGCGATGAGATTCAGCTTAATGTGCTCGTGTATGTGGATGACATGATCATTGTTGGCAATGATAAGGTTGCGATGACGATTTTTAAAGAGTATTTGGGTAAATTCTTTAAGATGAAGGACCTCGCCGTTTTGAAATACTTTCTCGGGATTGAGGTGGCGAGAAACAAGGATGGTATTTTCTTGAACCAACGGAAGTATGCTCTTGACATTATCATGAGGCGGGTTCATTTGGGAGCAAACCCATGGAATATCCTATTGAGCACAATCACAAGTTAGCACTTGCTATAGGTGATTTATTGAGTGATCCAGGGGCCTATCGTCGGTCTATGGGACAACTTATTTATCTGGGTGTCACGCGCCCAGATATTGCATATTCTCTATACGTGTTGTCTCAGTTTAGTAGGGCTCCACGCATTGAACATTGGTATGCTGCGTTACGGCTCGTTCGATATCTAAAGAAACATCCGGTTCAAGGTATCTTGTTACGTTCTGATAGCACTCTTTTTCTTGAAGGGTGGTGTGATTTTGATTGGGCAGCATGCCCTCTTACACGAAGATCATTGAGTGGGTGGTTTGTATTTCTTGGCCTTTCTCCTATATCTTGGAAATCTAAGAAAGAAACTACAGTTTCTAGTTCTTCTGCAGAAGCAGAATATCGGTCCATGGCCTCTCTTACTTGCGAGTTGAAATGGTTGGAGCAGCTTCTGCGGGATCTTAGGGTGCTGCACCCCTGGGTATACGACTCTTTTGTGACAGTCAATCGGCTCTATATATCACACATAATCTAGTTTTTCACGAACAGACGAAGCACATCGAGTCAGACAGTCACTTCGTATAGGATGCAATCACAGATGGGTTGATTCTTCCTTCATATGTTCCTATGAATCATCCGTTGGCGGATATTTTTACAAAGGCGTTGGGTCGACAACAGTTTGAGTTTTTGTTGCGCAAGTTGGGTGTTCGAGATCTTCACACTCCCACTTGAGGGGGTATTAGGATAGCTATGATATATTCCAATAAATATTGTACTTAATTAGTAAGGGTACTTCGGTCATTGTGTACAAATGTGGAAGCCTTGACTTTGGCTATATATATTGTAACCTATGATCGATGAATATACGATAAAATTTGATTACCGATATTCTTTTCAATTTACTTTTACACTCATAAACTGCACGAGCTAACATACATCAATACGTGTTCAAGCGAGGGTTGAGGTTCTCTTCTCTGCTCTTTTCTTGTAGAGCCTCACATAAAATTATGTTTCTTTTTTCTCATCTCTCCTCCTCCTTCTCTCAAAGAGAGTGTCGTTCCTTATATTGAAATCAAGAATCTGAAGGCGAGATCTTTTCATCCAAAGAGGGTGGGCTGAGCTTCAAATTTTGAATGCATTATTTAGTTAATACAGAAGTTGGCAGCAACCTCAAGTTTGCGTAGTCGCCAAATTCAAATTTGAAAAAATAAAATTATTTGAATGATTACTGCAAAAGGTAAAATGAAGAGTACCACATGTAATTCGGAGACAACATCTATTATAATTACCATTACTATTACATATTATTTATATCAGAAGAGTTTGTATAATTTGTGAACGAAACAGCCGATGATGATGCCAAAAAAAAAACATGAGAAAATTATGTGAAAATACCCAAATAAACCATCTATTTTTCGCACATCACTCATAAGCTACACTATTCAATTTATACCACACATCAAATGTTTTCTTTCCGCATATCACGAAGAATATGCTTGATAAAGTCGATTATCTACTTTGATTAACGATTTTGCCTCTAAATTTTGAAAAGCGATGAGAAAAGCATTTTGTGAATATTCCATATGGTTATAATTATGAATTCAGAATGAGATGTTTTTGTAACAATCTTTACAGTTATTTCTCCACTCTAAAAAAGTAAAAGAATTTATACACTAAATCGATAAGGCCCGTTCGTCAAATGTCAGCAAAGTGACTTGATCTCTAATCTGGTAGAACTAATCTGTGAAGTCAGCTGAATGAAGTGTATCGTCTGTGAAAGTCAGCTGAGTTTCTTCTGGAGTCAACAGCCTGCTGAGGTCTGCTGAGGTTTTGGATACAACTGAGTTTTACATCTGAGTTGCATGATTACAGGTCTGGTGATGTCTGTTGATGCTGAATCACGTCTGAGGGCATTTATGACAATTCCGACAAAGATCCTTTAGCGCTTAGAGTTTAGGAAATTGTGCCTATAAATACCAACTGTTGTAATCAATGTGAGTGTAATCTGTCTGAAATTCAATGCATAATAAAACATCTCTTTTCTGTCCGTGGAGTAGTCGGCACAACGCCGGAAACCACGTTGAATCTTGTATTCTTGTTGTTTCTATTATTTCTGTTGATTATTACTGTTAGATTGCATCTGTTCTTTTATCTATCTTGCATCTGCATTCTCTATCATGTTATAACAAACTGGTATCAGAGCGCTGGTTTTGGGAATCATCTGTACGAACGGAGTATATCTTAATCAAGACCTTTACCCGTGCTAGATTCTGTGATAAAAGTTATGTTCTTTCGCAAGAAAGATGTATGCAGTTAACGTAAAAATTGATAAATTTACAGGAAGAGACATTTTTAGTCCGTGGCAAATCAAGATGCGTGCTTTGTTAAAACAACAAGGTTTGTGGAGTCCTGTATTTGATAAAAAGGATGCCAGTGCAGCAGATTATGCCAGTCTGGAAGAGAAAGCACATTCAACCATCATGTTGTGCTTATCTGATGATGTTATCACTGAAGTTGCTGAGGAATACTCAGCTGCCAAGTTGTGGTTGAAGCTTGAAAGCCAGTATATGACTAAGTCAATAACCAACAAGTTGATGCTGAAGCAAAGGTTGTTCAGTCTGAGGATGCATGAAAGAGGTCAGCTGAGGGAACATCTGGATCAACTGAACACAATATTACTTGATCTCAGGAATATTGATGTTAAAATTGAAGATGGAGATGCAGCCCTAATCCTGTTAGTGTCATTACTTGCATCATATGAAAACTTTGTACAGTCATTCATAAATGGGAAAGAAACAGTGGCTTTAGAGGATGTAAGGATAGCCTTGCATGCCAGGGAGCTAAGGCATAAGGCAGTAGGTACAGAAAATCAGGCAGGTGGACTAGTAGCCAGCAACAATAGTGGAAGAGCATGAACAGAAGAAGAAACCCAAGAAGGGTGGTTCCAAAGGTCCTAAGTCCACAAATGTCTGTAATTACTGTAAGGAGCAGGGACATTGGAAGTCCAATTGTCTAAAGAAGAAAAGGCAGCAGGAGAGCAATTCTGGCACAGCAGCTGTGGCTGCTAAACATTCTGATGAGGATCTAGTTCTAGTTGATGGGGATTCAGCACATCATGCTGATGTTTGGATCCTAGATTCTGGAGCATCCTATCATATTTGTCAACACAGAGTGGTTTTCTACTTATCAGCAGATAGATGATGGTCATATTTCTATGGAAAACAGCAAGGTCTGCAAGATAGTGGGAATTGACTCAGTTCAGCTGAGGACAGAGGATGGTAGATTCTGCACATTGAAAGATGTTAGACATGTTCCACAGATAACCAAGAATTTGGCATCTCTTAGTCTACTGGACAACAAAGGGTTCAATTTCAAGGGAGAAGATGAAGAGTTGAATGTCTACAAAGATTCAGTTGTGGTCCTCAAAGTTATCAAGAAAGGAACCTTGTATATATTACAAGGCTCTCATCAGATCTGGCTCTCTCTCTTGTGGCATCCTCGGTGAGTTCATCAATCACACATGAGACTCAATTTGTGGCACATGAGACTTGGTCACATAGGTGAAAGAGGAATGCAAGTCCTTTCTTCAGCAGGTTTTCTTGGAGGATATAAGGCCAAGACTCTAGACTTATGTGAGCACTGCGTGTTTGGGAAGCTACATAGAAGCATATTCTCATAAGGCAAACACACTACAAAGGCATCACTTGATTATATCCATTCTGATTGCTGGGGTCCATCAAAGGTGGAATCATTGGGTGGTCATAGATATTTTTTGTCATTTATAGATGACTATTCAAGAATGACTTGGGTGGTAATGATGAAACACAAAAGTGAGGCATTCAACAGTTTCAAACAGTGGAAGGCCCTTGTGGAAAATTAGATAGGCAAGAAAATCAAGAGGCTTCGAATAAATAATGGTCTGGAATTCTTCCGGTCTGAGTTTGATACATTCTGTAAGGATGAGGGTATTTCCAGACATGATACAGTCAGTAATACACCTCAGCGGAATGGTGTAGCTGAAAGGATGAATCAAACTCTTCTAGAGAGGGCACGATGTATGCTCTATAATGCTGGTTTATCTAGGGGATTTTGGGTAGAGGTTGTAAGTACAACATGCTACTTAATCAACATGAGTCCTCACACAGGGATCAATCTCAAGACACCATTTGAGATGTGGTCAGGCAAGCGTGCTGACTACTCAGTTATAAGGGTTTTTGGAAGCACAATTTACGTACTATCATGTGAGTGAAGGTAATCTGGAACCAAGGTCCAAGAAGGGAGTTTTTGTAGGGGATGGAGATGGGATGAAAGACTATAAAATTTGGTCATCAACAGAAAACAGGGCCATACTCAGCAGAGATGCGGTCTTGATTTGATGAAAATTCTATGATCAGCTCATCAGTGGGGAGGTCTTCTGAATCTGAAACCAGTGTTGAATCTGAGAGTGCTGAGAAACGGGTGGATCTTCAAGTGGAGTCAGCTGAGATGCAACACTCATCTGATCCAAGTCAGCACTTATCTGATCTGGTTGCAGAACCAGAGTTTGATCCAAGCCAGTCAGCTAAACAGGGGTCAGCTGAGCATCAAACATTATATATTGGTCAGCAGAGTATAGCAGTCAGCAGAGCTAGAAGAACCAATGTTGGGGTACCTCCCAAGAGATATGGTTTTGATGATATGGTTGGATATGCACTTCAAGTTGCAGAAGATGTGGATGGTTTTATACCTTCTACTTATAAAGAAGCAATGACATGTTCTGAAGCATCTCAATGACTTGCTGTCATGAGAGATGAAATAGAGTCATTATTGAAGAATCGGACTTGGGATCTAGTTAAACATCCAACTGATAAGAGAGTTGTTACTTGCAAGTGGATCTTCAAGAAAAAGGAAGGAATGACTGAGGCAGAAAAGGTCAAGTATAAGGCACGTTTGGTTGCAAGAGGGTTGAGTCAGAAAGAAGAGGTAGACTTTGATGAGATATTCTCACCAGTAGTCAGACATACTTAAATCAGAGTGTTACTAGCAATGATGGCATAGCAGGATCTTGAACTTGAGCAGTTAGATGTGAAGACAATTTTTCTACAATGTGAGGTAGATAAGGAGATATGCATGACTCAGCCAGAGTGATTTAAAGTTCCGAGCAATGAAGATTTTGTGTGTAAGTTAAAGAGGTCCTTGTATGGACTAAAGCAGAATCCTAGGTAGTGGTATAAAGGTTTTACAGTTACATGATCCAGCTGTGTTATAACAGAAGTGCATATGACCGTTGTGTGTACCATAGTCAGCTGAGAGATGGATCACATATCTATCTTGTCATGTATGTGGATGATACGTTGATAGCTGCAAAGAAGAAATATAATGTTCTGAATCTGAAGAACCTTCTAAGTGCTGAATTTGAAATGAAAGATTTGGGTGCAGCCAAGAAAATTTTGGCGATAGAGATCTGGAGAGATAGAAGTCAGAAGAAGCTGTATTTGTCTCAACAGGGCTATATACAGAAGATATTGGCCAGATTTGGCATGTCTGCTGCAAATCCAATTGATACTCTTATGACATCTAATGTTCAATTGTCTGTGTATGCTTCACAATCAGCAGAGGAGAATAAGTCTATGTCAAGCGTTCCTTATGCTAGTGCAGTTGGCAGTCTGATGTATGCCATGGTGTGCACTAGGTCTGAGCTGGCTCAGGCAGTCAATGTTGTCAGCAGGTTTATGGCTCAACCTGGAAAGAAACATTGGAAAGCTGTAAAAAGAATGTTTGGGTAACTTAGGGGTACAGTTGATGTTAGTCTCATCTATGGAGGTGATACTCAAGGTCTAGTCACAAGGTACTGTGATGCTGATTATGCAGGCGATGTGGACAGTAGAAAATCTATGACTGGTTATGTTTCACATTGGGGAATTCAATTGTCAGCTGAAAAGCAACTCTTCAGGCAACATTGTCTTTATTGACTATTAAGACAGAATATATGGCTCTTACTGAAGCAGCCAAGAAGGGTATCTGGTTGAAGGGACTACTTAGTCATTTGGGGCTACATCAGGATCATGTTGAGATATATTGTGACAGTTTGAGTGCAATTTGTCTAGCTAAGGATCAGGTTCATCATGAGAGAACCAAGCATATTGATGTGAGGTATCATATTCTGTGGAATGAGAAAATGGTTCAAGTAAAGAAGATCAGCACCAAAGAGAATCATGCTGATATGTTTACTAAACTAGTTCAGCAGAGCAAGTTTCAGTTGTGCCTGGACTTGCTGAATATTCAAAGCTTATAATCTGGAAGCTCGGCTGAGGGCAGGTCAGCTGCGTCTGGCATTGACGAATGCCTCTGGTACAAGTACATCTGGTTGTGCAATGAGGTTGAATGTGAATAAGAGTTCAAGTCAAGGTGAAGATTGTCAGCAATGTGACTTGATCTCAAATCTGGTAGATTTAATCTGTGAAGTCAGCTGAGTATTGGTCAGCTGAATGAAGTGTATCCAAGCTGGGAAGTCTGCTGAGTTTCCTCTGGTGTCAGCAGCCTGCTGAGGTCTGCTGAAGTTTTGGATACAAGTGAGTTCTACATCTGAGCTGCATGGTACAAGTCTGGAGATGTCTGCTGATGCTGAGTCACGTTTGAAGGCATTTTATGACAATTCCAACAAAGATCCTTTGACGGTTAGGGTTTAGGGAATTGTGCCTATAAATACCAATTGTTGTAATCAATGAGTGTAATCCGTCTGAAATTCAGTGCGTAATAAAATATCTCTTTTCTGTCCGTGGAGTAGTTGGCACAACGCCAGAAACCACGTTAAATCCTGTATTCTTCTTGTTTCTGTTATTTCTGTTGATTATTACTGTTACATTGCATCTGTTATTTTATCTATCTTGCGTCTAGAATCTCTTATATGTTATAACATCAAATTTGCCTCGCGCCCTGAATATAAATCATGTTTCTCATATTCTTTTGGAGGTTGAAGAATGCATTGCTAGACAAATTAATAAACTCAAGGCCATTGAAGAAAAACCACCAACCCCAAATCATAATGGCCTATGTTTAAGACATGAATGATCCTCCACGAAAATTTCTCCACCTCACAGCATAATACATGCAAAATAATATCTATAACACTAACACTTATTTCTAATTTTCTTTTCAAATCTATCTTGTCCGTACAATACAAAAACTTTGGCCGGACAACTGAATTTTCGGCCAACCAAAAACTACATTTTTACCTCTTTCAGAGAAAATATGTCAACGACGGAGACGGACAATACCCATAATCCTAATCCATCCCCAGATTCTGCTGTTATTACCATAGTCCTTTCAGTTGTTCTTCTTATTTGTTTCTTAATATCAATTTTCTTATCTAATTTTTGTAGGTGTTTTATGCAAGATTTATTAACCACATTACATATCCGCGATACTCCAATAACAACTCCTCCCGCCCCGACAAGCAATGTTTCTCCGGGTTTGGACCCTAAGATCATGGAAACATTTCCTTGTTTTGTTTATTCTAGTGTCAAAGAATACCGTAAAGAAAAATATAGTCTAGAATGTGCTATTTGTTTGGTTGAATTTTCAAATGAAGACATGCTTCGCCTTTTGCCTTCGTGTTGCCATGTATTTCATCAAGAATGCATTGACTTATGGCTCGAAAATCACATAACATGTCCCGTATGTCGTCAAAGTCTGGACAATATTGTTTTGTCATCGCCCGAGAAATCTCCCATGTCATCGTGCCATAACGCAAATGATCCGGGTGACGCGTTTCGGATCACAATAAGAAATGAAGTTGAAGATAAAAATGTTGATGATAGTAGTAGTAATAAGTTAGAATATATATTCAGGTGTAAGTCAACAGGACATTCAATAGTGAGGGAAGAAGATAGGTTTACATTGAGATTGCCAGAAGATGTTAAAGGAAACATTATTGGGCACCATAGTGTGTCTAAAAGTTGCACAACTTTTGGAGTTCGGTGCACATGATATTTCACAACAATTTGTGGCCGGCTTTTAGGGTATTTTAATTAGGTGTAGATTAGTTGTAGAGAATGTAGATTTAAATCTAGTTTATGTAATCGTACGTAGATTTACTGTTGGAATTCTTTCTTCCTTTCATTTGTACATCTTAACAAAATTTATTTGGTGGAGAAAATATTGAAATGTGAACTTTCTTATCTATTTGAAGAGTCTCATAATTTGGTACCATCCCTAGCCTCCACTATTTCTTCATTTATTTCCAGTGGACTTTATGTATTTGTTGTTAGTTTGTATTATCATGAAAGACTCGGTAGAAATCTAATTGACATAGTTGAGATCGGTCACCTTAGACTTCGTGATATTCATCGGACTTCACAAAGAAGATATGTGACGCCCCGTTCTCAGATACCGAGTTCTTATCCAGAAAATAATGCCCGGCACATATAACATTAAATGCATCTAATATTATATGTAAGCCTTTCGTCGTTGTATCACGAGTAATCAACGCGGAAGATAAAAGAACTCCGGTAAACATGCCAAGAAATTAAAACGAGTAACAATGATGTCCAACTAAAGGTAGAAATGATAACTTACACAACGAAATCCAAATCGTACAAAATACGAAACGTCTTACAATCCAAAACTTACAATATGTGTCTTAAAATACATTCAAACCGAAATAAAACATGTTTTGACATAAAGAAAGGTACAAAGTCTCACGATGTAAATACAACAATAAAAAAACATGATAAGATCTCCAAGCATTGCCAATCTCACTCATCATCCTCAAATTCAAGGTCATCCTGTAAATCTTCTCGGGAAGGGAAAAATGCAAACATTCAAAGGGGTAAATATATAGCGTGCATAGCAAGAGGTAGAAGCTATTGAACGAGTTTTATAATGAAAGGAAAGCAATGACATTATTGTTAAATGTTAACTTTATGTATCAGGCACAACTTTTAAGGATCACTTCATGCTTATAACACGTTGTGAGTTTCCTAGTTTGTTTCTAGCTTAGCTTATCTTTGTTAAATCATGCATTTAAGGGCACCATGCTTGGTCTAGGAACACCAAGCACTCATCAGGGGTGCAACCTACTAGAGAACTACTCCGGTAGCCCCGGGCTAGTCCCGTTAGTGTATATGTTCGGTGAAGATTGTCCACTTTTCCTGACTATACAACACATTGCGATATTTCCAAATGCCTCACATGCTGTTTATGTTTTTATCTAGGAAAATATGTAAGTTATTAATCATTATCTAGTCACTTAAGTTACATCAAGAAATGGCTCACCTAATATGTCCACTCCCTCATCTTAAACCGCTAACTCAATCATATACTTAGCACATACACAACCAATGATGGGTTCTAACTCATCAAAGCACAAGGCCACTCATAAACTTCCAACGGTCTCGTATTTCATCTTTTCAAGAATTCATCCAGTGCCGCAACTAAACACTTAGCAGCTTATTCACAGCTTTGTTATGTTCATTTAAGTTGTTTTTTTCATTACAAGGAGGTTGGAAACCAATCCCAACTTCCAACACTCGAAAATACACAAAAATGGGCAAAACAACATTTCAGGACCATAGGTCCGTGCCTAAGTGTACCGGGAGTTCCCAAACTATCTGTACTCATAGGCCCACCCTAGAAACGCATAGGCGCACGCCTATGTAATCAGGATGCTAGTCTACATGATTTTTCATTCATGTGTGATTTCCAGCCTTTCTCAACCCAAATTCCTGGCTTTTACACTCCAAAACAGCATAATACCATCAACAAAACATGCTTTAACATTCTATATATCAAATAGAAATCTTAAACATGAAATCTACAACAATTAGAACTACAATTGCTTCACCTAAACATGTTCAACATAAAAACCCTCTTACCTTGAATTCAAAGCAATTCTTTAAAGCTAACAGCAATAGGCTTGGATTCTCCACACAACACCTATATGATCAGAATCTAACTACGAATTAGATATGATCAAAGGTTTCTAAACATATAAAGCTACGAATTGATCATCCTAGAACCCAAGAACGTGATCAAAACCTCAAGTTTCCACAAATAGGGCAAATTTCATACCTTTTCAAAACTCTAAATTATTGGTATCAAAATATGCCCTCTTCACGTTGATTGTGATCCTCTACTCGAATCTGAAATTTGATAAACGGTTGGTGAGATATGTTGGATATTCTTCCTAGCCCTTTTGTTTTCTCCCAAGAATCAAATTTCGACTGTTTTCATTCTTTTTTGTAAACTGCTGAACTTCTCATAACTCCTTAGTTAAAGGGGATTTTATTTCCCAAATATATAACTCCTCCTATTAATTGTATTAAAAAAAATTATAACCGAAAATTAAAAAGATTAAATGTACACCCTCAAAAAAAAAAGGAATTAAATGTAAATTCCAAATTTAATTGAAAGGACTGGTTTGCCCTTTCGTGAAAATTTTGAATACTACAATATTATGCTACAACAACATATGACCCGATCTGCTATCAGTTCGGTCTTGGTCTCCATCACCAGAAAAAAAAAAAAAAAAAAAAAAAAAAAGGATTGTACATCAACATGATTTATCTTCAACATTGCGCAGGTCGCATTTATATATATCAATCAGCCGGTGTGATGAAGGTCGTCCACAGTTCACAACTGGCGTGGCACAAATCGCCCACGATCCTTGACAACTGACATGACGCACGTCATCCTTGGTCCTTCACAGCCGGCGTGGCATAGGTTGCCCACGCTCCCTTACAACGGATTTGACGCATGTTGTCCTCGGTCTCAAATAACCGTTACACCTCACTCTAGAGTCCGGACATTACGCCACGCATTGTAACTGCTCCGTAACATTCGCTCTACTACTTTAATGCACGGTAACGTCTTTGTCACGATGGTGCACTATATAATTGGATCATCATCCTCATTTTATAGGTACGCGCACTTTTACATACCGAGCTCATTACTTCAATAGAAAATACAACTATACCGATTTGACTTGGGCGTTGGAGTGGCTATCCAGAGAGAAAACTTCGGGCCCTCTTATGTCTTGTTTGTTTTGCAGGCTTATTCTAAAGCTTCTTGGATCATCATTCGAATGCTCAATTATCCAATCACCCTGTCAAAAAATTACTTTCGAATTCGATGGTCAAATTTTTTCCAATAACCAATGATCTCATAACGTCTCTAAAGGGCCATGATTACACCATAACTGCCCTCAGAACGGTTCTCAGCCATTGACCTCAACTTCAATACTTACGCAATCCAGTACTCACCCGCAAGGGAAGCCTGTAAAAGGATCTTATCCTCACAATTCAAAACTACATTAATACCTTGATCTCAAAATTTGTGGGTAAGTAGGCACCAATCACAATGGCTTAGCTATAGTTCATCTTCAAATCTTCATCTTCATAATCTTCTTGTAAAGTAACTGGGTTATCGTCACGAACTTAATTACATAAGTAGCAACCCGATTTGAGACTGACGATTTCGTGCATTGTCATCCTAATTATTGCTTAAAGAAAATTGGTCGCTTCACGATTATCGTAAAGTAACTAATTTATCATGAGCTTAATAAGTAATTTTTGCATTAATGATTGATTCCGTAGATTAAGAGAGAGAAATAAAGGCTTTAGCTAGAATCCTCTTTAATTGATTGAACATCACTTTTTTGCTTCTTGTTTTATACCGGTGTTTCTTGTTTTCACCTCTGTTATAACTTTTGTCATTTTAGTTCTAAATTAGTTAATCTCTAACTGGGAATTTTTATTCGTTTCAACTAGAAATAAACAATTGTTCCTCGTGGGATCGAGTTGAAAATAATGTTAAACCAAGGCATCCCATTTGATAAAATAATTTTATACAATAATGATGTACTATAATCTGTCATGAACAGTTTTAACTACCACTGCAAATTCTAAGATACAAACTAAACTTAATCATGGCTCAATGTAAAAATCTGCATTTGTATTTAAGGAAGTGCAGAAAGAAAGATAAAAGCAATAAGAGTAAGAAATAAAGAATCAGAAACATAAAAAGAAGTAGGGGCAACTCTGGTCATATCCCCCCATTGATAAATAACACACTATATATAAAATTTCAACCCAAATTCACAAGTTTTCAACCCTCTCCTCCTATAAAAATGATAACTTTGAAAACTTATTTTTGCTTTCTTGAGTCTAATTTCAAATGAACCTATAAAAGTTTCACAAGGGAATACTAGTAATATTCCTTCCATTTCCACCATTTGACAACACAAATCTACTACTTGAAACTGATCTCCTAACACCTGCATCACAATTCACTACACCATTTGCAACAAGACGCCGTTTTGATGTTTCGGAACCATCCCAATTAGGCCATTGATCTACAATTTGAGCTTCATCTTCATCTTGATTGATATGCAATACATCTGCTATTGATAAATGTCCATGAGATAGAGATATATCACAATCATTCATAGACAAAGATCTTCGTATCGGTTCGCCTTCATTACTCTTATACAAATTACCAGGATTTTCTGCTTGATTTTCAGGATTCAAATTCATTTCTTGGATACCCATTTCTATGTCTTCTTCCACAATCACTGGGGGGCTCTGAGATGAGGATTCTTGAAGGGTAGGAAGTTCTATTGCAGAAGGACTCAAAGAATTAGCAAACACTATATTTGCTCTACAAAGTGGGCAATTTGAGTGAGATTTAAGCCATGTATCAATGCACATTTTATGAAAAGCATGGCTACATTTTGGCAAAAGTCTTAAGCTTTCGTTTTCTTGAAATTCACTTAAGCAAACAGAGCAAGATTCTGTAGATTCATTGAATCCCTTTTCCTTTTTGAACTTGAAAACTGTAATGGACTTGATCATTGCTTCATCAAGACCATTGTTAGCACCTTGAGAAAGCTCATTGATTGGAGAATCTTGATTTCCTTGAGATTCTTCGTTCGGGTTTCGATCTTCCCTCCCTCCTGATGAATCTTCTTCCCTGTTTTTGCAATACTTGGAAATGATTGCATAGTAACTAACTAGAAGGAAAGCACTTGCTAATATTCCAATGACTGCTACAATCAGAGGTGAAAATTTTGAATCTTTATGTTCATTTGGGAATTCAAAAGGAGGTGGAGGAGGGAAGATCATATAGCACCATTGTGGACAATACAAACTGCAAAAGCCTTGAGAACAATCTTTTGTATTGATCATATAAGGCACCCAAGTTTTTGGATTCTCCATAGACCCCATATTTCCTTTTCTTTTAATTACCTAATAACTTATTGAACAGGAAATAAATCTGAAAAGAAAAACACTAGAAAATCTTGAAAAATATAGAAGAAAGAAACCATTTTGGTAGATTCAGAACCCAATAATCCTTCATATCTAGAGACACAATTATTGTATACAAATGAAATGACTGGAGATGAATATAAGTATGCAAAGAAACAGAGTAAAAAAGCAGAGCAAGACTTGAAGAAAAAGTGAAGAAAATCAAGAAGACTAAACTTTAGTAATTGTTTGCTTACTTGTGTTTGTTTGCTTTTTCTTTTCTTTAAATTTTGCTTTAAAGAGATGATGGCTTCAAGACTAAGAACTAACTTGGTTCGTTGGTTGAGAATTCATCAAAGTAATCAATATCACTTTTTTTTTTTTTTTTTGTCATTATTTTATTGCTGAAGAGACCCTATCCATATAAATTAAAAAAATGACATAATGAAGACCATTTGCTGGAAAAGTGACATAACTGAATTCTAAATCCATGAGATTACTTGATTTTTTTTGGCTTCGGAAGATGTGACCCATAATCTACCGCATCTACAAAAATCGATCGACAAAGGTGTATGGTATGTTGGTATGGAAAATACTTGTGTGGAGAGGGATTTTGAGGTGAAGTGACGGTGAAAAGATCAGAACCACACAGTTTATAGACAGAATGAAACTGTGTGGTGTGTGTGTCTCCACATGTGTCTCCACACCGTGTAGAGACGTCACACAAGAACCACTCGGGATGGTATGATATATGTACACTTGTTTGCTAGGCAAAGACCATGACCATGTGTTGAAATTGGATTGTAATAATTGCAATTGGTCAGAAGTTGTCTTGGGGGTAATTATTCTTTTTTTTTAAGGTAAATATGATTTGTATTAAGCGTAATCGGATGCACAAGCCGCATGAACATTCGGAGGCGAAGATGAGCCCCGCTCTACAAAGAAGGTAATAGAGGAACTAATCTCAGCTAATTAATTTGTGAGGACATTCATCTCACGCTTGATGAAAGAAAAGGTTATACTAGGATATAAAGAGATCAACTCCCTACAAACATTCTAGAATACTACCAACTTGTGGTAAGTCTTCTTCTGAGGCCAGCATCTCACGCTTGATGAAAGAAAAGGTTATACTAGGATATAAAGAGATCAACTCTCTATTAAACATTCTAGAGATACTACCAGATGTGGTAAGTCTTCTTACCGGCGCCGATGGTGGCCCGGAAGAAGACTTACCACAAGTTGGTAGTATTCTAGAATGTTTGTAGGGAGTTGATGTTGAATAGTGATGATAATCAGATGATAGTAACCATATGCCAAGCCAAAAGATAAAGCATGGAAAACCGCAAGAGTTTCTCCCGCAAGCACTGAATAGGACGCCCTCACATTATACGGAATAGTAGTGGCGAACTTGTCCTAAAGAATCTCAGAAGATCCCACCAACTGCTAGAAATCCACCATTGAAAGAAGTATCAACATTGCATTTAAACAATCCTTCTCGCAAACAAAACCAATCCATGGGTAAACAAGGGTTTGGAGCTAAACTCTTTGGACATTTTAGGGATATATTTTCTTCAGAGAAACCAGCAGCTGAATTAAAAATGGAAGAGATGTTAAAACTTTTCTCTTATCTTGAATAATATTTAATTGCTTGAAATCGTCAAGTCCGAGAACATATCATTTATCCCTTTTATTCATAAAATGAACTAACGATTCCCTAATTGAATCAATTTCATACTGGTCCTTGTAAGGGAAATATTGAAACCATACTTTCCAGTAGTATGGATGATGTTTTTATTTGCAGCTTTTGTTGTTGCTGGAATTATGTGGCATGGTTCCGCAACTACTCCGATTGAATTATTTGGGCCCACTAGTTACCATAAAGTGGACGAATGAGGTTGGTTGATTAACAATTCATAGAGGAAAAAATGGCAAAAAAAACCTTTCTCAAATTCTTTTTTTATTCAAAGGACACATCTGGATTCTCGGAAATGAACCAATCTTGACTCTGAGTTTGAAAAACCCATGGGACAAGCAAAAGGACCCACGAGTCGAGCATAATTCACCCTGCAAGACGGCAAAAAGACCCGCATGTCGGGCATAATTCAACCCGCAGGTCGGGAACAATCCATCTAAAGGTTGAGACCCAAATTCTTGAGAAAAATAACTTACCTAGAGGACTAAACACACAGGTCGCCACCCGTAGGACATGTATATCTTAAACAGTTCACATCAACCGCCACGACAGGAATATTAAAAGATACGACTCACAGAATGAGGCTATGGAAAGGATAAGACCTGCAGGTCAAGACTCACCGGTCGAGTACAACTTATCCAAGTAAAAACCCACAGGACGGGGCTATTGAAAGATAAGACCCGCAGATCGGGGCCCACGGGTGGGTACAACTTATCTACACCTGTAGGTCAGGTAAAATTTGTCTAAAAGACATAAATACGCAAGTCGGAACAATCTATCTAAAAGCCAAATTCAACATACTTGGACAAGCTCATACAACCTATCCATTATGCTTGAGAGCCATATCTAAAAAGGTCGAGACCCTCAGCACATGGAATAACTCACGTAAGGGGGATTCAGTATGCTTACACAAATCCAACATAAGTTTCCCAAGTACACACTTGAGGGGCATATGCATGTTATGCATAGAAAGACATAAGTCTTTATCTATTATTTTCCTGCGGAGCACGTCGACGTTATTTATTAAGCCAAATATGGCCTTTTATCTATTATTTTCCCCGCAAGGCAGGTCGACGTTATTTATTAACCCAAACGTGGCTCTTATCTATTACTATTTTCCATGAAGATCGAGTCGAAATTATTAAGCCAAGTATGCCCATCTTCTTCAGCATACTTAGCAACCAGCTCAATAGATTGCCTTTGAATCTGGTCTATTTTCGCTCCCAACTTCCTCATGATCGGCAGACCAACTCATAAACAATTCACAGAATAAAAAAAATGGCAACCAACTCATTCCTACATGCAAAGGCTACTTTGTACTCCACCTTACTGTCAAGTCATTGACTTGAGCGTTAGAAGGTTTTGTTCATTTTGTAGGTGCCTGCAAGCCATCAATCGTCTCTCAAAAGCTTACTCAACTTGAACTGTCAAATTACACTCCGAAGATATCTAAAAGCATAGTCACAAGTTATCGCGGCTTAATAGGTAAACTTATTCGTCTTACGTCCACCAGGCTAGACATATGTTTTTCCGTTCATAAAACATCTGCTTTTCGTCTTTTGAAAAACTATCCCGACCAGGGGTTGATCTACTTTTCATCTAACTCAACTCAATGATTGCATATTCGGATTCCGATTGGGGAGGTTGCTTAGATACGAGGAGATCCACTACATGTTGGTGTATCTTCCTCAACTTAGCATTGATTTCATGGAAAGCTAAAAAAACAAACCAGTCTCTCAAAGTTCATCCGAGGCCGAATACCGGGCATTAGCATCCATGGCTTGTGAACTCCAAGATATGGTTATATTACTTACCAGCTGATTTATGTTGTCCATTGCCTACGCCTATTCCTTGCATTTGTGACAATCAGAGTGCCACGTACATTGCTGAAAATCCAGTTCTCCACGAACGCACTAAACATTAGAGCCGGATCTTCATCTTGGTGGAGAAAAATTTCAAGATGGCCTCCTAGTACCTAGATCCATATCCATGTAACAACTTGCCGACATTCCTACAAAGCCATTGGACGCTCCAAGACTTGCCTTGATGAACTCTCTATGGGAGGCTTACAGTATTACCAGGCAATCGAGCTTGCAGGGGAGGGGGAAGGGTAGTAAGATATAGACGAGCACAAACCAGTAATCAAGTTAAAATAGAATATCTCTTTGTAAATATGTAACCAGAGTTAGTCTTAAACCTGTGTATAGTTATTTGGTGGTTAGTTAGTAGAGTATATAAGCTGGGCAAATAGATGTTGATGTAAGTAACTCTTTCATCATTCAGAAAAAAACATCTCTGGTTTTTCCCCTATTCAAATAGTCAACAATATAGAATTATCTTCTCTCTCTGACGGTTACCACCGATCGTCTCCTCGGTTGGCAATTTCCGGAGCTCGAATGGGCCTTTTCAACCCCCTTTTGGCATCATTCATCATAATGAGAATCATATCAATCAATGAGTCATACGCTTTAATCAATCTTTGATAAAGTGTAGTGCTAAACCGTATATATGTATTACACCAACAACGCACTTACGCCACAACACGGTTTTTGGCCAAAGACAACAAAACAACCACTAAAATTCTATCCACCATGCGAATCAAACGAAAAAAAAAGCTAAAACTAGTTTTGCAGAATGAAGATGGCAGGAAACATACTATACGGATCTGAGAGCAAGGGTCGGGTCATTTAGACATGGCTGTGATAATTTTCGTACTTCTGTTTCCCCTCTTCAATATGCATTTTCAGTGACATAAAATCCAGAAGAAAATAAATAAATGCCGGTATGACACTATGAATCACCAAGTTTCTCCTCTATTGTTTCCTGAACTTCATTTTCAGATATGACATTTTCGGTTACCTCTTCAACTTTGTTTTCAGATTCAATCTTCTCAGTCACCTCTTCAACCTCGTTTTTAGATTCACTGACTTTCAATCTTACTGCCCTGTTCAACAGTTCCTGCACATAAAAATGTAAACGAAAAACGATGATCATGTGAGTGAGCATGCCTTATCAACACCGGTAAACTATATAAGAATTTACCTTGCCATCCAAAGCAGCAATGGCAGCTTCGGCTTCTTCCTTTGTGGAAAAGGAAACAAATCCGTAACCAGCTGATTTTCCAGGGCTTGCAAAGACCACTCTAGCTGAAACTGGATTGAAAGCGGAAACAAATTCTCTAAGATGAGAGGATCTCACTTTCCAAGCAAGATTTGATAGATACAGTTTGTGGAGTGTTGCTCCACGTGGAGGATCCTTGGGAAGAGGAGGCTTAGGAGGTTTCTTTAATCTCTTTGCAAACTCTACCCTGATTATCCTACCTGATACTTCCTGTTCAAAAAAGACAACATATATAGTATGCATGTAAAGATGTTTATGATAAGATTCTCTACTGGAGTATATTAAGGAAATGCATAATCAAAAACATGGATGAAAAAACAGAAAATAGCTGTCTAAGCCTATAAAAACTGAAGCACTTTGAAGCGATTTGAGGGCGTTCAATGAGGAGAAATTATATGGTACAACGGTTGTAGAAAGGAATAAGGATGTACCAAGTGATATCCATCACACCTTTTCGTTTTTACTCGCCTTTACATAATACACACTTACTATGTGAAAGAAAGTGAAAATGAAAGGGTATGATGAATACCACTTGATAGAACTATCATACCGTCGTATTCTAATCAATTTCCTGAGGTAGACAAAACAACAGACCACATTTAAGACAAGCATATTGCATGCCTCAAGAATACAACCTGCATTTCGAGCAAGTATGGTCACACCAAGCACCGGCACAAACACAAAGAAACGTCTTAACAAAATATTTTTCTACCTAGTTGAATTCCAAAATCAACCTGATCCCTAGTTACTTTATCACATAATCGTACGTAATTTGTACACTTTGCCAATCTTACTAGCTCCGCTCTCATGAATTGTGCTAAATATCAACATAAGGTGAAAAACTTTGCAATGCAGACCAAAGAATTCAGACTCCAAAACGACATTCCGAAAACATTACACCAGCACAATCAAGAATTCAATTTCTTATCATTACAACTAAAAGAAGAAGAAGCTGGAAGAAAACATAAATTTTAAGGAACAACATACAATATATCCCCACCTCAATTTCTTATATATATATTCCATTTTTTTTCAAATCCAAGCAAATAAGTATATCTGGCTACAGAAAATCCTAGAAAGATTAAATCACAAAACAACTTACGTGAGAATCCAATTTTTCAACAGCAGCTTGACCCTCTTCTCCAGAGGCCATCGTGACAAATGCAAAACCTCTGCTTTTCCCATTTTCCTGCTTTATTATCTGATAAATTCACAAGACACATAAAAACCCTTCATTCAAACTGCACCTAATTCCTTTTAGCTAACAATTTCAGATTATTACCAAGAACTAAAAAGATAAAAAGAACCTCAACATCAACAACGGTGCCACATTCACTAAAAAGGCCCTTGATATCAACGACGGTCATAGACCACGGCAAATTAAGTACAAAAAGCTTTCTTCTTTGGTTTTCTTGTTGGGTTTTCTCTGTGTTTTCTTCAAGTGCTACACTCTCAGCAATTGAACATATCCGAAAGTTGGCCTTTGTCGTGGGGTGTATCTGGAGAGGATACACAGGACAAATCGGATTTTTAATGGAAGTAGGACGAATAACGGAGCAAATGTGCAACTTTAAAGGGTTCGAATACAATGAAAACTTGGCAGAATTCGAAAAGCGTCTAGAGAAGACTATAGAAGATATTGCAGCAATTGCAGCCATAGCTGCTGCTTGAGAAAATTTCGAGAAATGTTGGATAGAATAACTCGATTCAGGGTCAGATTGGTAATATTGGTGCAAGTAATTCATTTTTTTTTAAAAACGATTTTTAAAATTTATTTTTTTTAATAAAAACCAACATGTACCAGATGTTTCAAACTGTGGAAGTGCAAAAAATACAAAACTTATAGGAAAATAGAAAGACTACATCAATATACGTTCTAAGTCAATCTTAGATTTTTTTGCTCGTTCCACCATTTGATCGATAAAGACGTGAGGGTGGACGATTTTGTTGTTCCTTAAAGGAGATCAAATTCCTCCATCTCCAAATACCACTCACGATCTCTCTTCACGCATAGCGTCATTTCAAAGATCTGCGAGAATAGTCTAGACAGAATCGTATCAAGTCCTTAGGCTCATTCGATTGAAAGAAATCCATGTTGGTCGACTCATCATTGAACTTTCTCCAAATAGCTCTTGGCCATGGGCAGTCTCGTATCGTATGTAAAGCTGATTCTTCCGCTTCTCCGCATAGATTACACATGCTAGAATTAGCCGCATGCCGATGGTAAAGAAGCTCGTTAACTGCTAGGGCATTGTGACACAGGTTCCATATAAAGTGGTTGCCAAGACTTGGGTCTTTGAGTCGCCAGATATCTTCGCATATTTTCTCCTCCTTGCCAACGACGGTCTCTTCAAGCGGTAAATGATAGTTAGAACTCACCGTATACATCCATTTAGGGTGATCTTTCCAATGGGGGGAGGAATGAGACGGGTCAAGACCTGCATTAATTAAGTGAGCTGCCGACTGAATGCTTCTCCTAGAGATGGAAGTTCCTTGTTTACATGGAGAAAAACCCCATACTTTGCACGAAGGATTTCTACCCAAAGAGCATCCTTATTACTAATAAACTCCCAGGCCAGTTTAGCAAGAAAAGCATAATTCATTTCTGTTAAGCGACGGAACCCCAAACCATCAGCTGCTTTGGGAAGACATCACTTGTCCTAAGAAATAAGATGCATCCTCCGTTGCCTTCTTCCAAGCCCCAATAGAAATCCCTACAGATACGTCAAGTTGTATAGTGATCCCAACCGGAATCTTTATGGTCTGCATGAAATAAAAGGATTGGGATGACAACAAAATCTGAATCAAAATAGCTCTTCCCACACGTGATAAAGAATTTATCTTTCAGGACACAAGAACATATAAAAATAATAAAGGAAAAAGGAAAAATCTTAATTTTAAAGTTTCCTTTGATTTTCTTTTTATCTATTTACGATATAGACATGTTAAGGTGTGTTTTTAGTAAAAGAAAATAAATTAATCATGATTTATGTAAATTAATCATTCCCGATCCACATAGATTCCGTTGTTGCACAGATAAAACAATCGAAAAATTCCATGTGTTGAGAGAATTCTCACTTTCACAAAGTAAGCTTACATAGAATTCTATATCCACACCATCTTTGCAAGATTTTTTAGTGCTTCAACGACAATAAATACCAAAAAACTGGAGATTGTGGAATAGATGGGGTTTTATTTAGTATCTCTCATGTGCTTATAACATTTTTCAGATGTGTAGGCAGACCCTTCATTTTTTTTAGGGCTGGCAGACCCTTTATTAGATGGGATAAATATGGAAGCCAAATATTCTCATTAAAATTTTAATTTTAATTTACAGGATTTTTAGGAGTCTTCTATCTCTACAAGAGACCCTCATGCAAATGGAATCTTTTTTTTTAAACGATCCTTTTATTTATTCATAGTGGAAAAATCTAAAAGTTACAAATCATAGAGATCAACCGAAAACAAAATTATTTAATCTAACATCCAGGAAATCCTGATGTTCTAACTTTATTTTCCACAGTCGTGAGTTTCCATAAAGAATAGCACATAAGGCTTGTATTGAGATAGAATATATTTGAGATGCCTAATGAAATCGCTTGAACACGCTTCCCGGAAATTCCAAGATAAAATCTTCATCAAGACAAATTAGATGAGGTCTCTGAGGTGTGACCCTTTACCATCTTCTCTTCAAATAGCGGATTCACACCTGAAGATTCAATGTCCATAGACTGGATTCTCCTCTCTTTAACCAAATCCGGTGGATAAGTCTTTACATTATCCTCCAACTGCTTCTGTTGGTTTGAAGAATCTCTTTGCAAGATTCTTACCTGTTCGGCTTGCACTCCCGGGGTCAGTGGCGGAGCCAGAAAATATTTTTAACGGGGTCCATAATTATTTTTGAATGTAAATATTTTTTTAACGGGGTCCGAAATATTTTTCTATAAGTAAAACGTAGAGTTTTCTTATTTTTAACGGTGTCCGCGGACCCCTATTACTATCACTTGGATCCGCCAGTGCCCGGGGTAGCAGATATTTTAGATACATTTGACAAATCCGAAAAGGCCGTTCGAGAGCTTGATTTGCCTTTCGAATTACCAGATTGTTTCATCTGTTGGCTTTGTGTCCCCAAGTCAACTATCACTTCTTCTTCCCCGAGCCATTACAACCTTGGGCTTTTTCGACCCGACTTTTTGAGTTCTTTGTCGACCGTTTGGATCACTTCCATTCAGTTTTTGTGGCTTAGGAATTTCTTAGTGGATATTCCTTGTTGGCCAAATTCAATTCCTCTTATTGGCATACATTGTGATAGTATGTCGGCTATACGACGTGCACAAAGTTGTATGTGTAATGGTAAGTCTCGACATCCACATCGTAGACATAATACCATTAAACAAGTGATCACTAATGATTTGATTTCCTCGATTATACATAGTTGAAGGAGAATCTTGAGGATCCCCTTATAAAAAAAGGTTTAGATAGAGATCGGGTGTCAATTTTTTGACAAACGGAATGGGATTGAAGCCTATTACGCATGTTCTCTTATAATGGCAATCCAACCATAGTGACTGGAGATCCCAAGATCATGGTTCAAAAGGTTAAGCATTAAGCTTTTAATGATTCCTATATCTTGGTCAAGGCAAGTGAGGTATTGCAGAGCACTCTTTATAGAAGGTCATCTATGTAAATGGAAGTGAGGCCGCTTCTGTGAGAATTTGCGAGCTGAATTCTCTAACACACTTCTGAAACCAAGATGTTCCAAGGCCAAAATGGACACAACCATGAGAACCTCGAGAATGTTAGGAGATTTGTTGTGTAGGTATCATTGTCTAGGCATACACCAAAGTATGAGCAGTTCAAGATCTAGTTCATTGCTTAACCGAGTATGTCCGATGGTACTCTACTACGGAAGGTTCAAGACAGCAAACCACCTCACCCGATGCAACAAATTTCTGCCTGTAATCTCTTCACAGTCTGCATTGCACTTACATTAATTTTCATTCATGTGAGAGATTTTTGGAGAAATTTGAATAAAAAATTAATATTGGAGGGAAAATCCGAATGGACAAGTGACAAAGAGTTGCATCGGTTCGGTGAAAGGTTGCAACCAAATAAGAGTTGCACCTGTTCGATTGAATCATTCTGAAAGGATGCAACCGGTAGTGAATAGCCTTCATTCTTCTATAAAATCCTAACATACAAATTAAAATGAGGCTGCAATTTTATCATAAGAAACTCATTCTTTTCAAAGGTCAACTTCTTATGTTTATTCATAGCATTCGGAAATACACTTTGCATATCTTTTGAGTCAAGAAGAGATTTACATAACATGATCGGTTCGCCGTGTACTTCTCATTGAAGTGCAACAATCCGAATAAGGTATGACCGTTGTATCTTGAGAGACGATTGCCATGTGTGCACATAATCGGGGCAAAAACGTCTTAAGGACAGAGAGCCAGTACACTCGCCGACCAATAAGTTTTTCATCTAATTTATATCTTCGTTTGGATTGAATTATGTGTTAAACAGCATGCTGGTTGTTTTCTTTTCCCAACAGTAGGTAATCGATTTTCCAAGGAGCTTGATGATTAGAGTTTTTCTGTAAGGTATCCACAGATCGAAGCACTCATTCAACGGAATAATCATCTCATCATCATCCTTCTCCGGGCCAATGAGATTATCAATTATTTTCTTGTACTTAGTCATAACATCTTCATATGAATCATCACCTATATAGATACTCGGATCGACGTACCTGCCGGTAACAATGTCAACGCAACCAGTCTTCTGCCAAACTTTTTTTTTTTTGACATGGTCTTCTGCCAAACTGAAGGAGGTCGATTTGCAGAAAGGAGCTTGATTTGCAGCCCCTTTATGTCGCTCTACACTCCTCTCAAGGAGGTCGGTTTCTTCTTGGCTGCGATCCACGGCCATGCCGTTCATGGTTGGACGAATTTGGATTGTCGAGGAAGAGGGATGGTTGCGCCTTGCACCGGCCCTAGCAGCAGCGCCTATTCTTCTTATGCGCCAGCTCCCTTCGATCACATACTTGTGTCCAGTTGCTCATGCAAATGGAATTTACATGACCATTAAAATGACCTTTTTACTATAGCGAAGACACAGTGCATCGATCACTTCTTTCTTTAATTAATGTGTCTTGGTAAAACAAAATTAGGGATACTACCAATCTAATTTGAGGTATATTTTTTTATTCTACTGATCTTAAAACTTATTTCTGGGTTTGTTGGGATTATTATTTCACGGGTTCCTTAAAAGCCTTATATAAGTTTAATTTATTCCAATTTTTTTTTTTTGTTGGGAATAGTGTTTTTATATATTTTACCTATAAAAACATATCGATTTTCAGATCTCAGTGGGCCATGCACCTCCTTTCTTAGCAGGGTCCGTCCCTGACCCGAGGCACTCCAACGAAGGATTTATCTTACGTAATTATGAAGGTCATCTTGTTTATGCGGTTTCATCATACCTGGGTCTTAAGTTTTGATCCAAGAACCATATTACATCTCTTATTATATATTGAAACTGATATTTAAGCTTTTTTTACTATCACCGAAAGCACCGACTCTTTAAGGTGAGAGTTCTATGATTTATTGCTCAAGATTGGTTACATCATTTGCACCAATGGGCATTATGTACATCACATACAGAGAGAAGCGAATTCGGTGGCAGCTTTTTTAGCTAAGACAACTAGGCACTAGCTATACTCATATCCAACAATTTGTTAGAACGTGGATTCTTTTATACCTTTGGTATTGCGATTGCTCCTGCATAAAAACAAGATCAAGTTATCTGACATCCAGGTTGTAAAAAAAAAAGACTATATATTGATTTTACGGGGAATGATGGAGAATGACAGAAATATTTTATCAATTGAGTAGAAGGACAGTCTTTTAAAACTTTTGCATAAAGGACAAAACTATTTATTCATGTCAAAATTCACGCCTAAATTTACTAATTTTCAAAATTCATCATTAAATTCACCGATTTTTGGGATTCATCGTTAAATTCACCGATTTCGGGATTCACTGAGGAGATTCACCGATTTTCGGGATTCATTCGTTTGTCTTCTCGCTATAAAAATTATGCGGTTATCATTCTCCTATAAAAAATATGTAAATTGCTGTTACATTCTTAAAAATATTAGGATTGTATCATTATCCCTAATTTCCCATTGATTTTAATCACTTAATATCAAGAAAACAAGCCGAAAAAATCAAGGGAAAAAAAATATTGGATTAATTATTGGTTCTTTATTTTTTTTAAATATTTTTGATATATTTGTATATGATAAGTGATCACGTTTACCGACCAACCTATATATAGGAGCCTCGTTCGACTAATAAGCCATAGGCCCTTCAGCACAAGTATGACCCTGCTCGTTGGTATCTTATTATTTCTAGTTCTACAATTTCTTGCTGCAATTACTAGGATCGATAATTCGTAGTTACACCACTAAATTCTACACGATCAGCTTCGAAGTATATTTATATTATATTGTTTGTTATAACATGACTGTCAGGGATTGAAACGGATTACAATAATCAAGAATAAACGAGAAAGCATAAATCACAAGAAACAATAACACGAGATTTAACGTGGTTTTCGGAAATATTCCGACTAGCCCACGGGCAGAAACGAGGAGATTATATTATCACTGAAAATTTTACAGACTTTGCAATTGCTTGCACAATTGCTCTTGACGCCACTTCAAATATTCTATGTTACAACATATGATTATTTATAGTCACAAAACCCTAAACCTAGCCGCCATAACTAAATACTAGTTGATTGACTAAAATACCCCAAATGTGAACTCTGCTAACTCCACCAGACCTGCTGATATTTGCCCTGTTGGCCCCTTCTGAAATTACCCTGCTGGCATTGCCTCTGCTGACATTGCCCCTGCTGGCATTGCACCTGCTGGGTACTCAGCTAACTTAGTACTCAGCCAGATCAAATGAGAGGTCAAGTCACATTTTCTAACAATCTCCACCTTGACTTGAACTCTCATTCAAACAGATGTATAACCATATGTACTGTACCAGATGCATTTGTCAATGCCAGATGTACTGTACCGGATTCCTCCTCTTTCTTCAGACTTAACAGCTTCAGGTGTGATTCCTCCAGATGAGAGTTAACTCCAGATGAGAAACCAACTTCAGATGAGAACCTCCCAGATTCAGATGAGATCCTCTGATGTTAACAGATTCAGACTTGATTGAGTTGAGAACAGGTGTGATCAACAGATTCAGACTTGATCACTAGACAAGATGTGATTACCAGATTCAGATGTAATCACCTCAGTTGAGGATACTCTGTTGAGTTCTTCAGATTCAACTTCAACCAAACAGATGGCAGATTCAGATTCAGATTTTGAGCTGACCAGATGTGAACACAACAAACTTCAGGTAAGACTAATCCAGATAAGACATAACTCCAGATAAGAACTCTACCTCAGGCAAGAATCTCCCAGATCATATGAGTCTCTAATTCAGACGTGTTCACCAGATACTCGGCTGACTTCACTCAGCTGAGGCTTCTAGACACAGATGTAGAACCATCACAGAAATGTTCAACAGATTCAGCAGATATCACTCTGCTGACAGATGGAATCAGCTGACTTTTATCGCAGACTTTCCTGATTTGAACATTCCTCTACTGGTGACCTTCACTCAAGTGGTACTAGATCAGAAGACCTTCACTCAGCCGACCCTAGATTTTGGTTCCGCCAAATTCAGCTCTTGATTCTTCAAGTTTAGATGCACAACCAAGTGCCAGATTAGTGTTGACTGTTCTCAGCTGAGTTCTGCAGACTCAGCTGAGTATGGACCTAAAACTCCACCTGCTTCTCAACACTTTAGACTCAGATTCAGACCAGATTTGCATTCCCTTTGCAATTGCTACTAGCAACCAAACCAGCAACCTGATTGTTTGTACCTGTGCCAGTTGAATTATGCCTTAGCTCTTGATCAAGCTTCAGCCACTACCTAACTTCTTTGAATCCTCTTCAGAAACTTCAGTGATAACATCATCAAACAAGCACAACAAAATCATTGAATGTGCTTTCTCCTCTAGATTGGCCATCTCAGCGTTTCATGCATCCACTGCCTTTGTCAATAGAGCCCAAAGCCCTAGTTTCGTCAACAGAGCACGCATCTTGATTTACCATAGATTGAAATTGTTCCTTTCAGTGAATTTACCAATCTCTGCATCTAACCCAGACATCTAGATCTCACGGAAAGCTAACGTTGATCCCGAACCTAGCGTAAATAGCGACCTTGGTGACAATCAACCTAACTCTACTGCATTTTTGATTCCCACGATGATAACCTCGACGCCTACGATACCGCTTTGTTATAACAGGACCGTTAGGGATTGAAACGGATTGCAATAATCAAGAATAAATGAAAAAGCATAAATCACACAAGAAACAATAACACATGATTTAACGTGAATTCCGACAATATGCCGACTAGTCCATGGGTAGAAACGATGAGATTATATTATCATTGGAGATTTTATAGACTCTGCAATTGCTTGCACAATTGCTCCTGACGCCACTGCAAATATTTTAGGTTACAACATATGAGTATTTATAGTCACAAAACCCTAGACCTAGCCGCCATAAGTAAATACTAGTTGATAGACTAAAATACCCTAGATGTGAACTCACGACTCCACCGGACATAATCTGGCGATATTTGCCCTCACGACATTGCCCTCGTCAATCCCTTCGAAATTACCCTGTTGGCATTGCCCCTGCTGACATTGCCCTGTTGGCATTGCCCCTACTAGCATACCCTTGCTGGGTACTCAGCTAACTTAGTACTCAACCAGATCAGATGAGAGGTCAAGTCACATTTTCTAACAATATTGTAACTGTGTGAGTAAATAGTACCAAATTTTTATGCCTAAAAACTTCATTTTTCATTTATAAATCCAGAAGAAAAAAAACTATATACACAAAAAGATGCACAGTTTTCCACATTGATATATATTACTCATAACACACCGCTAATACCAATGTGCTTGAATTTTCTCCAAACTCCAAACAAGTGTGTGAAGTACAATGCAAATATCTGAGAATCCATTTCACAACTCGCCAATGTGTTGTCCTTGGACAAGACACATACACACACATATATATATATGTTAACCACACTAAATGCATGTGAAATATTTGGATGTGTGCAAACCATATCATATATAAGACTGTTGAATGCACTTGAATGTGAAAAATTCTTCATAAAACTCTTATCGTCGTCTGATTTAGGTGACTAAGCAGTTGATGGTTTATAGTGATAATTAGCAATGTGAGTACTAATAGATTTGGCATTTTTCATGTCGAATCTCTCCAAGACTTTCTCAACATTTTGAGTGAGACATAACTTGCCATTTGCACAATTCCTTCTTATTTCCATGCCAGAAATCTTCTTGGCTACTCTTAGACATTTCATCTCAAATTCACTACTCAACAGCGCTTTCAATGTGTGAAAATATGACAAGTTCTTGGCAACAATGAGCATGTCATCAACATAAAGCAATAAATAAATAAATGATGCATCTTCGAACTTTCAGAAAGACACAATTGTAATGCATGCTCCTTAAGCAGTGGCGGACCCAGGAAAATTTTCCAGTGGGGGCCAGATTAAAAAAAAAAAGTTGAAAAAAACATGCATCACCCAAGATTCGAACCAGTGACCTATAATAAAGTTTTTAACCATTTGAACTAAACACATAATTACACTGAAAAGTGTCTGAAATTGTATACATACATATTTTTAATATTATTAGAGGGGTATACTAAGAGCTTCGCGGAAATTTGAGTGGGGTCCATGCACCCCACCCTCCTATCTTTGGGTCCTTACTGTCCTTAAGTAACCATGACTCAACATAAAGGAAACAAATCGCGTATACCATTGTCTCGGAGATTGCGTCGATCCATACAAGGATTTATTCAAAAAACAAATTAACATGGTCTTCACACCTTCAATCATAGAACCTGGGGCTACTCATCAAAAACTGTCTCATCAAGCTCATTGTGAATATTGTCTAAGCATCAAGTTGCACGAACTCCAAATCATACATGGTCACCAAAGAAAGCATGACAGGAAATTTGAGGATTAGGGCCGGCCGCTGAACCGGTGGTACTCCAGCGCAAATCCAGTGGCCCGGATGCCGAAAAATGGCTCGTAATCATTGATTCAAAAAGCACATGCAAAATGAAATTTTAACAGGAAACAAAGTGCAAAAATAATGATGAAAAGAAACCCCTAAATCCCTTGGATTATGTTTTTACTTACGTTATAACGGTTGAATATGCAACGTTGGCTCAAGAATAGGTGTTGGATTCAATTAATCTCTTAGAAAAACGAATACTACAGTTTACACAATGCTAGAATCGATGAAAATTTGAAAAACCTAATTTATCGATTAAATGTACCAAAAACACAATGATTCTTACCAAGAGTTGCAGTAACCACTGCTGAAACATTGTCCAGTTGGGTTTTGACCGGCCTCGATTATTTGCGATTATCATGCAAAATGGATCAAGAATTGAGGGAAAAAGGGTGTAGAATTTAAAAACGGCGTCTAGGCTTTGTGAAAACGATAAGTATGATGTCACACTTTGTAACTTTGAACCTTTTATATCACATGGGAACACGGTCGTTTCTATCAGAGGATTCTAAGAGTGAGGAGCGGCTTCATGATGTGAGGATCTGGAACACACAGTTTCCTGAGATGGAATACGACTGTGATCCGTGTGTGAAAATGTGTGGTGGAGATCGCCACCAGCGTAGAGCGGTTCCTAATAGTGAAAGTCGCATGATAGAATTTTCCTGGGAACACTAAATATTTCACATTAAATGCCAAAATCACCATGATAACCGATGACGCTGTAATTGGAGTAGATAATTCATTGTCCATCTTTATATCATCAAAATAAAATTTGTTCCCAAGAAATACTTTTAAATAAAGAAATAAAGAAACATGAAAAAATACAAACTACTCCCTCCGTGACTCCCTTTCCGTAATATAAATCTTTTTAGACTTTTCACATAAATTAAAAAAAATCATAAATAAGTTACTTTTAAGATTTCAAGTCAAAATATTATTGTGTTTTTGTGAATAATAGTGTGAAAGTAAAAATAATACATTAATCTTGTATTGAAATATAAGAAGGATTTATATTATGAAACACAAAAAATTTATATTACGGGACAGAAAAAATACTATTTTGGCATTTGTCCACGTGTGACTGATTGACGTCGGGTTTTATGCAGAATGTTCCTTTTAACTTCGACCTTTCAAATTATCAATGGCCACAATTTGAAGAAGAAACCAAAAAAAAAAAAAAAAAAAACACACAATCTGAAGGCCATGAATTAGGAAGCACACATTGCTGCGTCTAAATTCTGACACGTGCCAAGTATGTGGTTCACCCAAGGGAAAGTTTTAGGTGCATCCTCCGTTGGTGAGGTGTCGGCCGAATCTCCGTCATCAATTTTTAAACTAGATATTAATCATATGGTTTTAAAAAATGGAAAATTAGGGATAAGACACAATCGAAATATTTTTAAGAATGGAGACAACTACATATTTTTATAGGAAGAAGACAATGCATAATTTTTATAAGCGAGAAGACAAACAGTGAATCAGAAAATCGGTGAATCTCATAGTGAATCCCAAATCGGTGAATTTCGATAGTGAATTTCGACAGTGAATCAGAAAATTAGTGAATTTCGGCGATGAATTTTGAAAAATAGTGAATTCGATAATTAATTTCACAATGAATTTAAGCAATGAATTTGAACAAGTGAATTTCGACAATGAATAAATAGTTTTGTCTTTATGCAAAAGTTTTAAAAAGCTGTCCTTCTACTCAATTGATGAAATATTTCGCTATTCTCCTCATTCCCTTTAAAAATTATAAGCTATTTTTCTCTAAATTGAGTGAATAACCAGAAAAATTTCCTCATTCTAACGGGCAATTTTTAACTGCTCACTCTATATAGTGAAGTGAAAAAAAAAATCGGACTAGTTGGTTCTGGATACCGAAATTTTTAAGAAAAAAAAAAATGATTCGTAGAATCTCATAACTACATAGTTTGAAAACTCTAAACAACTAAAAACCACTCCGCACTAAGTAAATAAAACACCAATTTTAATACAGATTAAGCAAACAAAAAAAAATTTAACAAACTCTTATTTCACAAGGGCTGTTTTTTAGGAGGCATAAAGCCAATTAGGATAGAAATGTATATGTTTTTATCAGTCCCAATCTATAACAAATACAGTTAATCAATTGGATATATATAAGTGTGTTACAAATATTTTAGTCAAGACTGAGATTTATATAACATACAAGTTGGAAACATACAAGTTGGAAAAAGTCTTCAATTAATGGACCGACTTCTATTATTTTAGAGCAACCATAGTAGGCTGCTTTTAAAATAGATAACCAAAAATTGGAAAATGTAAAATAATGGTGGTTAAATAGAGAAGAATTTTTTAGCATTCTCTAGCTACACCAATAACACCATTATCCATCTGCAGATAATGTAATAGACAATTTTGTTTTCTCTCTCCACGTCCGTGCATTTGTTGTCCACCGTTCACCACTGAAAAAGAACCATGAAAACGTCGGAGGCGGATTGAGAGCCAGCCGGAGAAGAGTTGGAGGCCGATTTTTCCGATTTCATGCCAAAAAAAGATACTTCGTCACTGCATTTGTGTGAATTTTCTGGTTGCTTGTGTTATTGGATTTTTTTCATCTAATTTTTTTTTTCATTTTCCGGTTGGTTTTTCCGGTAGCAGACTATTTGTAGTTTGAAACATGATCTTTGTGCGAAGATGTGTTGTTTTCCATGGATTTTGGCTTAAGGTCAAAGAATTTTGATTGATCGGTGTTTTTGGAGTAACCAGAAGGGAAGGTACATGGATCCCGGTGGCGGTAGTGGTGGTGTTTGATGAATTGGGCCGGTAGAGAGACGAGGGAAGGTGAGGGAAGGTGATGTTACCACTACACCATCTTGTCGATAAATTGTTTCTATAATTTTATTCTACAATTTTCCTCCAATAATGTTGTGCCGTGTGGCATTTTATGTCAGAATCAAATGAGATTATAGAGCCAACCATTAGGGTTGCTCTTAGTAGTAAACAGGACCATCCTAACCTTTTTTTTGGGTAATCGTGTCATCCAATTCAAAAGTTAAAAATTAGTTTTTTAAGGGGTAATGGGGTATACACATTCTACTCATACAACATTTTACATCTGCGCTACAATAGAACTAACTTTTTAAAAGTCGGTTCTGTTGCAAGAACCGACTTCTTGCAAAATTCGATTTTTCTGAAGTTGGTTCTCACATTACACCTACGAAAAAACATTTCTTCACTCCAGAACCACCTTTCAAGGTCAGTTTACTGTGCTGCACAAGTATAGTGGTGCATGAATAGAATATGTGCAGTACAAATAATAGACTTTTTTTTTTAAAGTAAATGAACTTAACCTATAGTTATACCTGAGAATCGAATTCGACCAGTAGTACATATCATTGCACTTGCATATGCGAATCAGAGTTCGAGTCTAATCTCTACACCGAATAAAAAAAAATTCTTCCCCTTCCTCCTCCTCCTCCACCACCACCACCACCAACCCTCCCCCCACCCCCCAAGGAAAAAAACACACTATGGGTATATACTATACTATAGATTAGGAATGTAGCTTGTGACATTTTGAAAATTTCCAATTTGTGTCCAATTTTGACCTTTAAGGCAAAGTATTATTTTCATTTCAAAACCCGATTCATTTGATTCGATTTTAATAATTCAATAATAAATCTCTCTCTATATAGAGACGGACCGATATATTCCCAAACGGAATGCGGGAAAATCACTAAAATGATAAACTACTTAACTTTTACTTATAAAACACAGATGAACATCATTGAAAAAACAAATTTACTCTTAAAAAAATTTATTGACTCCGCTAAACAAAAATTCTGCTCTGCCAATGTGTGTGCGCACGCGCGCTCGCGTATGTGTGTGTTCGCGTGCGCGTGGTGATAGTTTCACAATATAAAATCACAACAAAAGGTCAAGATGTAAGATCTATTGATTAACATTAGTCCTAGCACGATCATTGATATAAAATTGTATTGTGACAATCTGTTGTGGAATAAATTCTTGTATATATAGTATAGATATTCATCGTCCTATTCCCTTGTATATGTTCTTGACAAAGTGCGCATAAAAATGATAAAATGAATGATAAAAAAAGGTGAAGGAAAGAATCCCTTGTTGATTTCATCATTTCGAGATGAAAATTACCGGAAAAGCGAAGAACAACAGCTAAGAAGAAGAAGAGGAGTATTGAACTATATGAAAGAGATGTTGCAATGATTACAGAAGTGTTAATCTTGCTCTTAGCAGTTTATCTACCTATATACATTGCTAGTACATCAAAGGAGCAGTTAAGAATCAGTTACAACAATCTAACTAACTATAACTAACTTCTTTGTAAAGTGCTCGACCTAATGTCTATGAGAGAATAAGTAGACATGCACAAAAACCTTCAAGTCTGCTTGCTATATTTTGTTGGAGATATAAGCCAAATCCCTTGAAATGGGGGTTTGAAACATGTGATGAAAGAGTCAACTTTATCGCGAATTTCGGGTATGCTCTGGTGTGATTCACAGGAGGATTATTACATCTAAGAATACTACTCACAAAGTAGATGCTATTTGGCTTTGGAATCCTTCGATTTGGATATCGGGTGAATGAGAAATTAATGCGTAAAGTTGGTTGAAAATATGTAGGAGATGAGAGTTGAAGGGAGGACCTCAACCCATCTTCGTACATTGGAAGCTTGAAGTTTGGGCACTCAAGTAATAAGAGTCAGTGTGACTCTTATAGATAAGCTCCAAGGGCAAAGCATTTTTGTGCAGAGGAGGAGGACTTAGATAACTCCACACGCTGCAGCGCCTGACGCACCATCCGGCCGGCATGCTCGGCTCGGTTCGGATGTTGCTATTAATGTTTTGGACAAAATTTTTTAATTGAATTAACCATAAATTAATTTTTTATTTTTGGTATGTGATTGTGTCATCCGATCAATCAGAATTCAAGAAATCGTGTGATTGAGTCATATGTACAATCAGAATTCAATGATGCATCATCCGACCAATCAGATTCAGGAAGATTAAGTCGGCCTTAATCTTCCAAGGGGCGTGTGAGACCATTACTTTTCCAAGGGGAAAAGTTAGCCGACTTTAATGATGTCGTTCGGCCAATCAGAATCGAGTATTGGCTCATCCTCTCCACGACATAAAGAACATCAATGATGAAGGTTATAGCATTCAGTTTTCTCTTCTCTTTCCAGCACAAAGAGTCTCTCATATAGATCTAGTTTTGAGTCGAAGAGAAGTCGGAGCAATCAGTAAGTTCGCCTGAACTCGGATTTTTGAAGTGCCTCTAAATCCGAGATGTGAAGCCGTTGTATATTGGGAGACAGTTGCTACTACCGTGGGCACCATACCGGAGCAATTTGTCTTAAGGAAAGAGTAACTATTCACCTCGGTTTAATCTCTAGCCCTTTATTTTATGCATCGTTCTTTTGTTTCATCGTTTCAAGTCAGATCTGTACGGTAATATTGATTTTGTTAGATCTTTTAAAATAAAACGAATTTCATTTCCCGGTTATTTGTTTTGTGTTCTTATTCCGTAATTACCTCCGTTAATTGCGGATCTGTTTCATGAATCACTCCACACATGACACAACTTTTTCCAACATATTTAACACTACCCACAAGTTGATATAGGGGAATATCAACTTGTTGCACCAAAACCTTCAGGTCTGCTTGTTGGTATAGTTGTTCTTGGTGGGAAACTTAGGCAGAAGAATAGAGTTGGTAAGAATCTATCTTTCATACCGACCATGGAACCTGATGGGGATTGGGTTGAGCACTTTGGTGAGGTATTTCTCTCTAACAATGTGACAATCTATCACAATGTGTTTTGTGCGCTCATAAATGACTAGATTTTCCACAATGTAGACAACACTTTTGTTGTCACGGAACAGAGGTACCACATTTGTGCGTGTAATATGTAAGTTTGACAGTAAGTATATGAGCCATTGGATCTCACACGTTGTTAATGCCATGGCACTATACTCAGCTTCAGATGAACTCCTATTGACAATGGGCTGCTTCTTGCTTTTCCAACAGATTAGTGAGTTTTCCAAGAAAACTATGTAACCTGTGATACATCTCCTTGTAGTAGAGAAAGATGCCCGATCTAAGTTTGTAAATGCCTTGATATCCAAGAAACCTATAGAGGGAAACAAAAGTCCTTGTACTGGAGCCCTTTTAAGATATCTAAGCAGCTTATGTGCAACAGCTAAGTGATTTTTTGTTGGTGAGTCTAGGAACTAAGTGAACTGCTGAACACAGAAAGCTATGTATGGTCTTGTATTGATGCAGGAGGATCCGAGACTTATTCAAATTATGTTATAAATGGCAGTATTTTTAATTTTCATAGTAACAATAAATCCGGGAATGTTTACATTTGATTTTTAGAACATGTTATAATTAGGGGGCTTGATTTCCGCCTGATTAATACTGGGAATAAATTGTGGTTTGTTTTATTTTAGGTAATGTTTCATTTGTTCAGCTATAAATGTCCAGATTGTGGACTTGATTAGGAGAGTTGAATTTGATATAATATAATATATTTCACAGATTTTCCTATGTTTCTATGGATTTCTTCTCTTGCTTTATTCCCTGCGTCTAACTCTGATGTGCATCAGCATCAATTGGTATCAAAGCATCCGTACGTTCTTGGGACGAGAATAATCAAAAGTTCAAGATGACTGGCGGTTATGTTGGTCGTGTTCGTGGACAGGTTTCGACTGAAAAGTCTACAGGCATCACGATCCCGTCGACCCATGTTGGATGAAAAAATATCTACAGTGGCAAATAACAGAGTTAAATCGAGAACTTGTGGACCCCGCAAGCGAAAAAGTTATCACTCTAATTTCGATTCCAGTTCCAAAAACTCGTATCACAGCCATGCTCGGTATCCGGAGCATGGTGATTGAGAAAATCATCGCCAAGACCTCGATGTCAAAATGGAGTTGACCGAGTCGTTTAATGATGATACTTTCATTGAAAATGATCTTATCTTTTTTGATGAATTTGATGGTTACGACAACCCACCCATCTATGATGATGATGGATGTGTTGTTGATGAGAAAATTAAATGGGATAGTGATGGTGAGTTTTTCAAACAAACATTATATGGAATGATGATTGTGTTGAAAACACGACACCTATTGTCAGGAACTTGAAGGAGAAGTTAGTTAGTTAGAAGCAATGCTTAGCTGTTAGGAGCAATGCTTAGTTGTCATTGGGTTGTTAGTGCAGTTAGACTAGCGGTTATTGTTCTATATGTATATAAAAGGTTGTAAAATGGCAATGTAAAGGCTCATTCAGAAAGTTGATAATAAAATCTTACCTTTACCCCCAAAATATCTTCTCTTCTCCTACTCTTCTCTGTTTTCCCCCTCCTTCCCTAACATCTGGTATCAGAGATATCGGTCCTCTGCCATGGCTAATACTCAACTGAAATCTATTGATGAGCAAACAAAGAAGAACACTAAGGATATTAAGGAGCTGAGTAAAAACATGCAAGATTTAAAGCAGAACTCGCAGGATTTAAAGCAGAACTCAGATGATCAGCTTGCATATATGAAGGACCAGTTTGCTGCCATTTTTGCTATTCTAGCTAACAAAACCGCAATAGCAAATGCAGAGAGATAAACCTTACCGCCATTAACTGATGTTCCATCTTCTAGCTTGGGTATCTTGGGACCTCCTCCTTCTCCAGAACAAAGGTATGATAACTCACTAAAATGCCCAAAATTCGATTTATCTATGTTCAAGGGAGAGAATCTTAGAGCTTGGTTAAGGAAATGCGAAAGATATTTTCAATTTCATTTTGTAAAAGTAGATGAGAAGGTTGCATTAGCAGAATTGTACTTAGATGAACAAAGGAATTGTGGTATAGTAGTTGGAAGCCGAGTAAGAGATTCATTACTTGGTCCATTTTTTGCAAAGTGAGTGTGTAAGATTTTCTAACCAGAATTACGATGATGTGGTGGATGAATTCCACAAGTTAAAACAGACAGGATCAGTATATGCATATCAGGCCAGATTTGAAGAACTTAAGTCCCTTGTGTCCATTAAGAACCTTAATCTGGATGAGGCTTATTTTGTGGCAAGTTTTGTGGGTGGCCTTAAGAAGGGGATCAAATCAATTGTTAGAACAGACCCATGGATTTATCTACAACATTGGAGTTGGCAAGGGCCCAAGAAGATGTTCTGGAATCATTGAGTCATGGGCCCAAGAACTATCCAATCTGTGCCTTTTATACAACCAAAAGGAAAAGAAGTCACCAGATACATCACACCAACTGAACTCCAAGACAGAAGGGCTAAGGTATCGTGTTTTAAATGCAATGAAAAATATACTCCACGCCACCAATGTAAGTCTAAGAAACTGCATTTCATTTTGGTGGATGATAATAAAGATGAGGGTTATGTAGAAGAGATGGTGGCAAGTGATGATCTGGGACCGAGTTTTCTGATTATCTCTCAAGATTTATGATGATGCAAGTTAGCTCCAAAGACTATCGAATTCGAGGTATGCTCAAGAAGAAACCAGTGAATATCCTCATTGATAGTGGTAGTTCACATACGTTCCTTGATCAGAAATTAGCCAAGGACCTACAATGCATAGTAGAGGCAACAAAACCCATGGGAGTCACTGTTGCTGATGGCAATAAGATGATAAGTGACAGTGTATGCCCAAATCTCCCTTGGACAATGAAGGGCATTAGATTTTCTCATGATGTGAGGCTCTTAAAATTAGGAGGATGTGAGGTACTTGGGGTAGACTGGATGAAGAGATTTAGCCTTATGGTGTTTGATTTTAACAAAATGGAGTTATCATTTCAAAAGGAAGGGCAAGATATTACTCTTAAAGGTTGTACAGGTGCACCTCAGATTAAGAGCATCAATGGCAAAAATTTGGCTAGAAGTTTTAAACAAGGATTCAGTGGTGCTATGGCATGTGTTAACTTCATTCAACCAGAGGCAGAACTACAAATGACAGAATCTATACCACCTGAAATCCAGGAGGTACTGGACCAGTACACTGATGTTTTTGCCACTCCTACTACACTACCACCTACCAGGGATCTTACACATAATATCATCCTGAAAGAGGGGACAAATCCTTTTAAGTAAAGGCCTTACAAGTATGGATATCATCAGAAACAAGAAGTGGAAAATCAAATTGAGTAAATGCTGAAGCAAGGATTCATTCAACCAAGTCAAAGTCCTTATGCCTCCCCTATTCTGTTAGTCAAGAAGAAGGATGGAACCTGGAGGTTATGTGTTGATTACAGGAAGTTAAATGATATGACTGTAAAGGATAGATACCCTATTCCTTTAATTGATGAATTTATGGATGAATTAGGCAAGGCCAAATATTTTACCAAGATAGACTTGAGGGCAGGTTTCCATCAAATCAGAATGAAGCCTGATGCTATCCCTAAAACAGCCTTTGTTACACACCATGGCTATTATGAGTACACAGTCATGCCTTTTGGGCTGACCAATGCCCCTGCTACATTCCAAAAGGCCATGAATGAACTCCTTAAACCCTACTGAAGGAAGTTTGTGCTAGTTTTCTTCGATGACATATTGGTGTACAGTCCAGATTTACAATCCCACATTCATCAGCTGAGATCAGTACTGGATCTATTAAGACACAATACTTTCAATGCAAAGCTCAGCAAGTGTAGTTTTGCACGGACAAGAGTGGAATATCTAGGCCACATTGATGACGGTCAAATTATACCCGTAAATGTCATCAACATTATCCTTAAATCAAGATTAATAATATATATTTCATATTAAATCAAATGTTTATATTTATTATTTAATGTTAAGTGATTATTAATATGATATTTGGTATTTAGCCGTTTTCATTATTAAAAGCCGATTTATTGTGCGATAAATGCTGATTTTGTAGATCACGACAAATCGAGAGGATAAATGTCATTCAATCAGTAAATCTCAAGATAATAGAGGAAGAAAATCGGAGCATTAAATGAAAGATTAATCGATCAACACGAAAGCGTGCGAGTGGGAACAAGATAGACGAGAGAAACGCGTTTATGGCGTGGTAAGAAGAAGGCTCGGTCGACCGAGCCAATCCATTCGGTCGACCGAGTATGTCGGCTCGGTCACTTTTCGGATTTTTTCGTATTTATCTTCTAGATCCTTCATAAGCCGGCAGAAACCCCTATATAAGCAGCAGCTACGAGAAATTGTAAAACACACCAACACATTCCATCATTCCTTCATTCTTTCTTCAATCTTACAATTCATAATACAACTTTGATACAATGTAGAATAATTTGAGGGTTTCAAGCAATTTAAAATTTCGCAATATGTAAGCCTTTATTTTCTGTTTCTTTCTTTTAAGTAATTAATCCCTCCCAATTATGCTTTATCGTTTGAATTAGTTAATCATAGCTAGATGATGTAGATCTAGGCTATGGCATTAGGGATGTGGCGACTCCTTGTCTATGGGGATCCCATAACCTATGTCATAGACTTAGTATTTATTCATGAATCTGTATTGTTTAATTAATGCGTATCTGTGTTAGTTTATATGAATGCTTTACAATTCTGCTTAACTGCTTTTGTATGATGAAACGCTGAGAGATATGTTCAGGGATGTAATCTGGGGATGAAATTGATTCGGGTGACCGAATGAGTTCACTCGGTCGACCGAGCCCTGTTTTCATCCGTTAAATAGCAACGTCTTTATGGTTAGGTTAACTTAATAGAATTTATTATCTCAGTAGGTATGGCTATGGCTACGTTACTCGCTTAGTTTAATTAAAACGTGTAAAAATGAAATACCAATATAAAACTCTTAGGTAGGCTTATGAATTGATCTTCGGACGTTCAGCGTTATCTAGGTAGGTTTATATTTGGGAATTGCATGCACCGCTTATACGCACGTCGTAGATTAGCATGAGACTATAACTTGGTAATTGCTAGTTGGACGAGAGCTTGAGTGATCGTTTAGGAATACGCCTAACCATAGGAATGTTGCTGAGGCGAGGTGTATGGTCAATATCGGCATCCTTAGAGTTGTAAGCGTGTGAGTTATATGAGATGGAGGCACTAAAAAGCGAAGTCACGTAACAATATCACGATGATTTAGTGACTTACCGGTGCTAAGTCAAGTTAAAGAGGATGACTCCCGTAGCCAATCTAAGATAGATACAAATGGATTGACGATTAACAAGTTCGATTTATTATATAAATTATCTAGGTCCAAACGATAAAGACTATAATTGGGGAGGTTAATTACGTTGTGTCGAGTCGTGTCTTTACTTTTCTTGTCTTATGTTGGTCGTAGACCGCCTCTATGTCCTTGACATGTTTAATTAATTGTTTGTATATAAGATGATCCACAATTGGTTCCCTGTGGGATCGACCTTGATTCACTATAGCTATACTACGATGGGCCTAGTCCTCTTGCTAGTATTGGTTTATGATGGTCAAGTATATTATAACCTGATTGACCCCGATCAAGTTTTTGGCGCCGTTGCCGGGAACCAACGGTCAATTTTATATATAAATACTTTTTATTCATGTCGAGTTTTCTGTTTTAGAGTCTGTTTTTACGTTTTTGAGTCCCTCTGGTTGTCTGCTCTGTGTGACTTCGTGTTTCTGTTTATCCCCGTATGTTTAATCCGTAAGTCTGATAGCAGCATGGGAGACCATGTTAAAATCGCCCACGGTCCATTTTGTTTTTCTTCTATTTGCGTAAACCAGGAAGCAATAATCTGAGTCGATAATTTTCATGGCTATTTGAGAAAATAACCCAAACAAACATGTGGAGCTACGAATCTAAGATGAGAAAAGCAATGGAAGCAATACCTTTAAAGCACCAAGATGGCTCCGGAAAAAATTTTAAAGGCTTAAATTCTTTCGTGGTACAATGTTGAAGGCAAGGTACTACCTTTTTGCTTATGTTTTACTACCTTTTGGTTTTTTGAGCATAAGTTAGCCTATACATGAACCTTAGTATGAATCTTAGCCCGGAGTTGGTTTGTAAGAATAATTTTATTAGTGTCGATGGTTTTGCCCCATATCTGCTCTCATCTAGAGGGTGTAGGAAACATGTAGTCGTTGAAAGGAAGCGATGAATAAAGAGTTCCTCGTAGTTCGTTAAAATCTCTTTGTCCTATGCATGATATTGCTTCCTCGGCCAGGGGAGCAACAAATTGTGTAGTTTAAGCATTCACAATCTAAAGAAGACGTTGAGTTTTGAGAGAACACCATCTTTCGCTTTCGTTGAGTTTTATGGTGATGGCTTCTCGGTGAACCCACCTTAAATGTAAACGAGATTACGCTTTGGGTGACAATTTAGAAATCGGAGACTCTTAGTACATAGGTTCGAAATGGTCTAACCATGGTCGGGCGAGTTCAACCGAGCTTCGCTCAATCTACTCCCTCCACGTGTGATGTATGTTCTGGCAGATTCAACAAGACTTAGCATAGCCGATAAGCCTTCGGGCTAAACGGGGCTTAATCTTGACGGATTGGCCTGAATCGTCACATATGTTCCAACGAATAAGACGGCGTAGGCTTGCCTACATAACCGACCTTATTCGAGTACTTTGATTCATTGTTTCTTATTGTCAAGGCCAAAACCGTAATTTTAACCGAATTCACCAATTCCTAAAACGAGAGCCGAGGTAAGAGCTTTGGATAAATGGTATGGATAAATGTCATTTCCTAGGTCTCACAACCAAGGGAAGGGTATTAATCCGCATAAGCGACAAGCCCCCTCTAATAGTGCTCGAGAGGGTCAAAGTCCAGCGATCCAAGAATGATAGCCCGATAAGGATAATCTTTGGAAAGTCGAAGTGAGGACTTTAAACTCGTAACTACTTCTTTGAAACCCTTAGGATTTCTTTTTTAGGATTTTAGGTTTTCTGTTTTCTTTGAGTCAAATAAGAGTAACGTGACATATGTTGAGGTTTTTATTTTGCCGTGTTCGATGGCCATTGGGCTAAGGATGTGCAAAACTTTTTTACTCAATATAGGCCACGTGAATTAGAGTTCCGTGAGAGAGTCATGAAATTGCTAAAGAAAAGGAAATTTAGCAAACAACCTTAAGATGGAAGCATTAAGAGAGCTTGAGAATTCTGAAAATGTAACAGAGAGAATGATTGGTGTGAACAAGAACAATTTTGGTCAACTTCCAAAATCTTTTAGAATGGTGATCCAAGTGAAAATTCAAAGTGGTGCGCAATTCATTCTGCAACTACCCTTATCCTTTCATTTATACCTTTTCACCCTTCAACCTTTTCGATCCTCTCACCAATCTGCCCCAACAGTTCACATTTCTAACCATTCTTTCATCGCCTCTCTTTCTTTCCATCCGTTTCACTCTCCCACCCAATCTCAATGCCTTAACCATTTTCAACCCACCCATAAACACAATTTCTTACCCGTCCTTTATCTTTTCTTCCCATCCTTATGTGTATCTTTTTCTAAACCCATCATACTCTCAACCTCCATTTTGTTTACAAAATACCTTTGTCTTGCGGAATTTGAAATATTGCTAAGCTTTAATGATAATTTTTTATCATATTGATTTTCATGATCCTAGTTGGGGGAGTGTAGCTCTGACCCTAGCTAGATTTTAAAGGTTTTTGGATCGATCAAAGTACAACTTATCTTTCTACCGGAAGTTTTACATTTCACATTTTTTCCGTCTATTCCGGTATTTCTAGATGATCCGTTTTGTTCTACATTTTCTCACCGATCCGACCTTGTTGATGACGGTTATGACTTTTACGTGATACATTGGGTTATTAGTAATTTCGAGGAGTAGCTACATCTCCTCGGTTGTTGATATCCAATGCAAGCGAGAAGTTTTCGCGTTGATTTGATTTTATCTTTAGCCAATAGGTCGCATTCAATGTTATACCTTACCAAGTTTCTCTTTTCTGGATTGAATACCTTTTCGATGGAGTCACCCTCGTGTTTTCCCACGTCGGGTAATGCTTTTGATCTTTGTCTTCTCCACCCGGTTTTAAGAATATTTAGGCGGTGGAGGTTGTAGATGCACCACCACCATATTTAGTTGCTTGTTTATTTTTCTTTCTATTTAGTATTTTTCTTTTGGTTTTCCTTGTCATTGGTTGTATAAAATAAAGTGGCTAAAAGCTGTTTTTAGGTATTTATACCTCATTATCGCCACATTATTTTATAACTTCCATGGACATGGTATTTGACGGTTTCGTGGAGTTTGTTTGCTTATACAGATGTGTCTATCTCTCCACGACGTCTTGAAATTTACTCCGATCTTTTCCTTTACTTGGACCCGTTCAGAGCTAAGTCTTTTCTTAAATTCTCATTTATTTTTGTCATTGAGGACAATGCTATGTTTAAGTGGGGGGTAGGAGACTTAGCCATGTTATGTTATAATTGAAAATTGAATGAAACGGCACATGATTGAAAAAATTGAATAAATACCATATTATGTATCTCGTACCCTTAGAATTGTGAGTTCCTAGCTAAGAATTGATAGGAAAGGAACCAAGTTTCATGAGTACGTGATCATTTTATACTTATGTTAAGTAAATTTAAGGATATTCATGCCGGCTTTTGTGAGTAGTTATTTATTATTCAATTACTCAATCTGTGAATCGAGTTTACCGCGCAAATCATAATAACTGACGAATATTGTGTACGTTGCATAGATGATTGGTTATGTAAATATAGTGTCAATATCTATCTGCTGATGTATTCTGATATTCTTGCCAACAAAAGCGGAGTAATAAGCTTGAGACATACCTGTGTTTGACAATGCGTTAAAACACTGGGCTTGTAGTAACATTACCAAAGTAGCCCCGCGCTTGTGGTAATATTCGATGCTATACATGATCTAAGATAGGGGGATACTCTAAAAAAAATTTCTTCCTTGAGATTGATAGTATTTGAAAAATATGAAAAGAATTGAAGAAATTCAACTTTTAAGAGGCTTTGAGTAGTACTCGGTCTCCAAGTCCAAAACCTATATAGATACGCTCTTGCTTATTGCTCTAGTGCTCTAACCATTGCGAGGCATAAGAAGTATGAATCTTTGAGGTTGGTAGGTTGAGATTGCGAAGTTAGCATAAACTCGATCTTGCCACGAATATATAAAACTAAATGCACATGCACACATCACTTGATTCATAGTCAGTAGTGAATAATGGATATCTTATGAGCATGACTAGTATGAGTTGACTTGAGTTTCTTGTGTAAGTATGATTTGACCATAGAAAATGTTGTCTTGGGAATGACTTATTGATGCTTTGTTGGGACGATCAAAGTCTAAGTGGGGGGTAGTTGATGACGGTCAAATTATACCCGTAAATGTCATCAACATTATCCTTAAATCAAGATTAATAATATATATTTCATATTAAATCAAATGTTTATATTTATTATTTAATGTTAAGTGATTATTAATATGATATTTGGTATTTAGCCGTTTTCATTATTAAAAGCCGATTTATTGTGCGATAAATGCTGATTTTGTAGATCACGACAAATCAAGAGGATAAATGTCATTCAATCAGTAAATCTCAAGATAATAGAGGAAGAAAATCGGAGCATTAAATGAAAGATTAATCAGATCACGAAAAGCGTGCGAGTGGGGAACAAGATAGACGAGAGAAACGCGTTTAACGCGTGTGAGAAGAAGGCTCGGTCGACCGAGCCAATCCATTCGATCGACCGAGTATGTCGGCTCGGTCACTTTTCGGATTTTTCGTATTTATCTTCTAGATCCTTCATAAGTCGGCAGAAACCCCTATATAAGCAGCAGCTACGAGAAATTGTAAAACACACCAACACATTCCATCATTCCTTCATTCTTTCTTCAATCTTACAATTCATAATACAACTTTGATACAATGTAGAATAATTTGAGGGTTTCCAGCAATTTAAGGGCTGCAATATGTAAGCCTTTATTTTCTGTTTCTTTCTTTTAAGTAATTAATCCCTCCCAATTATGCTTTATCGTTTGAATTAGTTAATCATAGCTAGATGATGTAGATCTAGGCTATGACATTAGGGATGTGGCGACTCTTTGTCTATGGGGATCCCATAACCTACGCCATAGACTTAGTATTTATTCATGAATCTGTATTGTTTAATTAATGCGTATCGTGTTAGTTTATATGAATGCTTTACTTAATTCTTGTTTAAACTGTTTTGTATGATGAAGCATTTGAGAGATATGTTCGAGGATGTAATCGGGGATGAAATTGATTCGGGTGACCGAATGAGTTCACTCGGTCGACCGAGCCCTGTTTTCATCCGTTAAATAGCAACGTCTTTATGGTTAGGTTAACTTAATAGAATTTATTATGGCTATGGCTACGTTACTCGCTTAGTTTAATTAAAACGTGTAAAAAGGAAATACCAATATAAAACTCTTAGGTAGGCTTATGAATTGATCTTTGGACGTTCGGCGTTATACAGGTAGGTTTATATTTGGGAATTGCATGCACCTGCTTATACGTACGTCGTAGATTAGCATGAGACTATAACTTGGTAATTGCTAGTTGGACGAGAGCTTGAGTGATCGTTTAGGAAGTACGCCTAACCATAGGAATGTTGCCTGCAGGCGAGGTGTACGGTCAATATCGGCATCCCAGAGTCGTAAGCGTGTGAGTTATATGAGATGGAGGCACTAAAAGGCGAAGTCACGTAACAATATCACGTTGATTTAGTGACTTACCGGTGCTAAGTCAAGTTAAAGAGGATGACTCCGTAGCCAATCTAAGATAGATACAAATGGATTGACAGATTAATAAGTTCGATTTATTATATAAATTATCTAGGTCCAAACGATAAAGACTATAATTGGGGAGGTTAATTACGTTGTGTCGAGTCGTGTCTTTACTTTTCTTGTCTTATGTTGGTCGTAGACCGCCTCTATGTCCTTGACATGTTTAATTAATTGTTTGTATATAAGATGATCCACAATTGGTTCCCTGTGGGATCGACCTTGATTCACTATAGCTATACTACGATGGGCCTAGTCCTCTTGCTAGTATTGGTTTATGATGTTCAAGTATATTATAACCTGATTGACCCCGATCACACATACAATAAGGGGAGGTAATGCCTGATCCTCTTAAGATACAAAGAGTGCAACAATGGCCCACTCCTACAAATGTCATAGAGTTAAGAGGATTTTTGGGTTTAACCGGTTTTTACAGAAGGTTCATTCCTTATTATGGTATTTTGGCTAGGCCACTGACTACTCTATTGAAGAAGGATGGTTTTTGCTAGACTGAAGATGCTACCAAGGCATTTGAAGGGCTGAAGCAAGCAATGTGTGCAGCACCACTACTAGCATTACCAGATTTCTCTATACCATTTGTGGTGGAAATAGATGCTTGCTGTAATGGGTTAGGGGCAGTCTTACAGTAACATGGAAGGCCAATCTCATACCTCAGCAGGGCATTTAATACTAAGAAGATGGGCCTGACTATATATGAGAAGGAACTACTTGCTGTCATTATGGCTATTAACAGGTGGAAACACTATCTACAAGGGCAACAATTTATAATCAAAACTGACCAGCAATCTTTGAAGTACTTACTTGAGCAAAAGGTTACCAATGCCTTGAAACAAAAGGGAATTACTAAACTCTTAGGATTGGATTTCAAGATTGAGTACAAGAAAGGTAAGGAGAACATAGTGGCAGATGCACTTTCTAGACAACCAATGCAGCATGCCACTACTATGGCTATGACAACCATACTACCTACCTGGATATGAAGAATCATTGACAGCTATACAGGGGATGATGAGCCCCAGTATAAAATCAGTTGTATGCTCCTAGACCCTAGCACTGAGCCTGACTATACTCTACAACAAGGGATACTCAAATATAAAGGGAAGATTTATGTGGGTAGTGCTGGTCACCTGAGACATGATATCATGTCCCAACTTCATTAGAGTCCTATTGGTGGCCACTCAGGCATTCAGGCATGTCTACAAAGGATCTCCTCTATTTTCTATTGGCCTCACATAAGAGATGATGTCAGGACACTCATACAGTCATGTACATTGTGCCAACAATGTAAAAGTCTCTATGAGCATCCACAAGGATTACTACAACCTTTGCCTACTCCAGACCAGGCCTGGAAACATATCAGTATGGACTTTATTGAGGGACTTCCAAACTCTGAGGGAAATGAGGTTATCATGGTTGTAGTGGATAGGTTAACAAAATGGGGTCATTTTGTGCCATTGAGAAGGGGATGTACAACAGAATCTGTGGGAGATGCATTTTTCCACTAAGTTTACAGATTACATAGCTTGCCAACTACTATAGTCAGTGACAGAGATAGTATCTTTACTAGTGAATTTTGGCAAAGACCTATTTCGGTTGGCGTGGGAGTAGGCGGGCACTCGATTCTCGCATACCATCCTCAGACTGATGGACAAACAGAAAGGGTTAATCAATGCTTGGAAATGTACTTGAGGTGTATGTGTTTCCAAAGGCCAAAACAGTGGTCAAAATGGTTGACACTGGCTGAATCTGGTATAATACCAACTTCTATACAGCATTACAGACATCTCCTTTTGAAGTACTCCATGTTTACAAGCCTACTACTATACCAGTGGGAAGTTTCAGTGGGGGAGCAGCTACTACAGTAGATGAATTTCTCAAACAAAAACACTTACTCACTAGGGAGCTGAAAGAGAATCTGGAGCATGCACAAGCTAGAATGAAATATTTTGCTGACAAGGGAAGGACAAACAGAGAATTCCAAGCTGGTGATCTAGTTTTCTTGAAGCTTCAACCCTACAGGCAAAACACAGTGGCTTTGAGATGGAACCTAAAGCTATCAGCAAGATACTTTGGTCCTTACAGAGTGATTAAAAAACTTAGTCATGTGGCCTACAAACTACTCTTACCTGAAGGCTCTAGACTGCATCCTGTGTTTCACATATCATTTCTAAATAAATACAAAGGAGCTCACATTTTAGTGTCATCCCATACTCCTATTACATCATAGGATGGACAAATGACCATATATCCAGAACATATTTTGGATATCAGAACAATCAAGAGAAGAAATGCACCAGTGGTTCAGTGGCTTATGAACTGGATTAACCTGGATGAAGCAGCATCTACTTGGGAAGATGCAGACTATATTAGTGCCAAGTTTCCAGAGTTCCCTCCACCATGAGGTCATGGTGTTTCTCAAGAAATGGGGGATGTCAGGAACTTGAAGGAGAAGTTAGTTAGTTAGAAGCAATGCTTAGTTGTTAGGAGCAATGCTTAGCTGTCATTGGGTTGTTAGTGCAATTAGACTAGTGGTTATTGTTCTATATGCATATAAAAGGTTGTAAAATGACATTGTAAAGGCTCATTCAGAAAGTTGATAATAAAATCTTACCTTTACCCCCAAAATATCTTCTCTGTTTTTTTCCCTCTTTCCGTAACACCTATCTACGATGATATTATTATTGAAAAAAAGGATGTCTTTTTTGAAGATAAGATTGACACTTCTGCCCTACTCATCTTCAATGATGCCAAATATGTCGTTGATGAAATTTTATGGGACGACGATGTTTGTGAATCTTACCCAATTTTTTTTATGATTATGAGGATAGAGAGATTGTCGAAGATGAGAACGTGTGGAATGATCACTCAGAGTTGAGACGGTCTTCAATTACTAGTGGTGAAATATCTCTATCTATTGATCTGACCAAGGAATGTAGGTTTGAAAATGAAATGTTTGGTGATTACACATTGCAATTAGGCCATAAAGATGACGTTGAAGATACATGGAAACAATTGGAGAACTTCTATACTAACTCAAAGGAGAATCAAATAGAGAGTTATTTAGTTTTCAATGACCAAATTTAAAGATGGTATTTGATGTTTATATTGGGAGATATGTGTTTGCTTTTGTACTTTTTACCAATCATTTGAATGATTATGGATGTAAAGTTGATGCTTCCGGATTGCGCTTGAAATCATGGAATGACTTAATTGGAATTCCTTTTGATCGAGAGAAGATAGTACGACAATTGATTCAAGTAAACTTGGGGACGAGTTTTTTTTCCAACCCGGAAAGACTGATGTAGGAGGATCCGAAACTTGTTCAAATTATGTCATTTATGGCAGTATTTTTAATTTTCATAGTAACAATAAATCCGTGAATGTTTAAATTTGATTATTAGCATATGCTATAATCAAGAGGCTTGATTTCCGCTTGATTAATAATGTTGAAGATATAAGTCAAACTAATGAAATGGGGGCTTGAAACATATGTTGAAATAGTCAACTTTAGCGCAAATTTCAGATTCGCTACAGTGAGATTAACCATGATCTTATTACATCTAAAAATACTACTCACGGAGTAAATGATGTTTGGCTTTGAAATCACTCGATTCGGATATCGGGTGAATGAGAAATTAATGCGTAAAATTGGTGTAAAACATGTGTGTGAGAGGAGTTGAAGATGTGATAAACTCAAACTCTCCCATATTATTTCGTTTGTTCAGCTATAAAAGTTTGGCTTGTGGACTTGATTATGGGAGTTGAATTTGATATAATATAAAACATTTCAGAGATTTTTCGATGTTTCAATGGTTTTCTTCTCTTCCTTTATTCCATGCGTCTTACTCTGATGTGCTTCGGCATCATGTATTACTAAGATTAAGTAGTTTCCCCACAAGGCTTTTATAATATGTATTGTCCTCTAAAGGAGGAGAATCTTTCGAAGCTAATTTAACTTTTGGATCCATTGGTAAAGCAGATGGCTTGGCACCTAGATAATCATACCATTTCAAGTGATCCGTGCAATATTTTTTTTGATTCATTACGATCCCAGCAGTGGATCTGGAAATCTTATACCCTAAGAAGTATTTGAGTGGCCCTATATCTTTAATAGTGAATGCTTGATGCAAAAAAATCTTTTATGTCTTGTACATGCCCCATGTCAGAACTCCCTACTATGATGTCATCCACATATACAAGGAGTGCCACAAAGTCAGTTCATTCTCCTTTAGTGAAGAGCCTATGATCATACATAGATTGTGTATAGCCTGGTGCATTAAGTGCCTCTGTGAGTTTAGAATTCCATTGTCTATTAGCATGTCGAAGGCCATATAAAGACTTAGTCAATCTGTAGACCATATTATTTTAAGGCAACTGAAGTCCAGGAGGTGGTCTCACATAGACCTCTTCATCTGAATCACTATGGAGAATGGCATTATTTACATCCATTTGATGTAAATTCCATTTCTTGGTTGATGCTATGCTCAAGAATAACGTTATGGTGGACATTTTAGCCACATGAGAGAAGGTTTCAAGAAAATATATTTCTTTAGTTTGAGTGTAGCCCTTGGCCACAAGTCTAGCTTTATATCTTTCTATGCTACCTTCAATCAACCTTCGTCTTTATCTTGTAGACCCACTCACAACCAATAGGTTTCTTGCCTTTGGGAAGTTTAACAAGAGACCAAGTGTTAGTCTTATGCAATGCATCCAACTCTGCTTGCTTAGCTTGCTGCCATGTTTCGTGTTGAGCAGCTTCTTAGTATGATGTAGGCTCTTGATCACGGGATAATTTGTGGGGAAAGGTTTTGTAATCTGCAGATAAATTGTCATAAGTTATGGCTTTATCTATAGTGTGAGGAGTAGTAAACATAGTGTCTAATCTTGTCTAGTAGTCATTGCGATATATAGGCAGTCTCCTATCTCTATTTGACCTCCTAGATGTAGGAACTATGGGATCATGTACTACAAAAGGATTGGCAGAAGAGTGATTTGTTGCCTGTGAAACAGAACCTTCATGTGCAGAAGTAAGAATATCAAAATTGTCATTCTGAAAGATGGAATAGGTAAAACAGAACTTTCATCAGTCTAAAGACCATTATCAAAACATGGGAAAATATTTTCATAAAAACTAAAATCTCTAGAAATGAAATAACCCTGATGTGAATATCAAAAAGATATCCTTTTGTATAAGGTGAAATTCCTCAAATACAAACATTTCTTGCTTCTTCTGTCAAACTTGCCCCTACCTTGAACATTAGTACATGCAAAAACTAAACAACCAAAGACTTTAAGATCATTATACACATGTTTCACAACATATGGAGTAGTATTCTTCAATAAAGGGGTGGGAGTAATGTTTATTAACATGGCAGCATGTTGCAAACAAAAACCCCAATAAGACATTGGGAGACCTGACTGAAACCTAAGAGCCCTTGCAACTAGAGCTGTTAACGAGCCGAGCCGAGCCGAGTATTGGCTGTTCGAACTCGAGCTCGTTAAGCTCATGAGCTCGTTCGAGCTCGTTCGTTTGTTAAACGAACAAAAAATTCTGTTCGAGCTCGGCTCGTTTAAAACATGAACTGTTCGAGCTCGTTCGAGCTCGGCTCGTTAGACATATTTTTTGTCTTTTGGCTCGACTTTGGCTCGAATTCGGCTCGAATTCGGCTCGAGTTCGGTTCGTTAGACATATATTATAAGCATATAAGCATGTTCGCGAACATTATATAAGTATGTTCGTGAACAATAAGCATGTTCGCGAACATAATCGAACGTTCACGAACCAAGCTCAAGCTCGGCTCGTTAAGCAAACGAGCCTACAATCATGTTCGAGCTCGGCTCGTTAAGATAAACGAACAAACGATCACGAACACTAACGAGCCGAACACGAGCTTGTTCACGAGCGGCTCTGTTCGTCTAACAGCTCTACTTGCAATATTAAGTATATGTTGATGTTTTCTCTCAACTACACATTTTGATGTGGTGTATTGACACTAGAAGTCTAATGTACAATGCCTTTATGAGCACAGAAATAATCCATCTTGTACAATGCTTTTATGCCTTTATGACCATTATTTGATCTTATTCTTTTAATTGCAATGTAAAACTGTGTATACACATTATTACAAAGAGTTTGAAGCAAATTTATGGTTTCAATTTTAGACTTCAGTAAAAGCACCCGAAGAAACCTAGAACAATCATCCACAATAGTAAGTATGTATAATTCACCATCATAAGTGCAGTATTTATTAGGACCCCAAATATCCACATGCAACAAGTCAAATACATGAGCAGCAACAAAAAAACTAAGAGGAAAACTTTTGTATAGTAGGATCAGACTTATTCAAGACTTGAATCATTTGGGTTGAGGGGTCCCCAGCCTGTAGTGCCACAACAAAAGGTCAAGAATCACTGAAGCAGCACAAGTAACAAGGGCATCATTCACAGAATTAGGAGATTCAGCAGTCAAAATTTATAGGCCTTGCTTTAGTTCAACTGAACCAATCACTCTCTTCAAAGTGGTGTCCTGCACAAAACAAACATTAACCCCGAAAGACAAAGAATACTTTTACCGCCATATAAGTTCTAGCGAGAGCAAATTATATGCAAACTGTGGAACACAAAACACATTGTCTAATACCAAATCTGCATTTATCCTAACTTGCCCTGTATGAGTACCACTAGCATGTGCACCAGTGGGCAAAGTAACAGTAAGGCCTTGAACAGATATAGCATTAATCATCAAAAACAAGGAATAAATGACATAATCTGTAGCACCTGAGTCTACTATCCAGTCATAGATAATACATGGAGTCTGAACTGCAGTATGTATATAAGTTGTCATGCTGATCACACTAAAAATGGTACTATAAATCATACCCTCAGTTGCCCCGAATCATGCTCAATTGATTAGTGATAGATGGAATATTGTACGTGATACGTAACGATTGCCAAATACCGGTTCCTCGGTTAGCAATTCTGCATATGTACATTTTATCCCGATATTTGGTACTGTTTTGTCTCGTTTTATGTGATTTTCTGGAATACCATAATATGGGCTAAAGAAGTGGATCCGGATTAGAGAAAGAAACATTGGCCGAAGTCAGAAGAAGTCAATACAAGTCTCTTTGGACCGTAAAAGAAGAAAATTGTCTGGGAGGTCATGGGAACCCTAGCGCGGCACCGGCATCTTGGAGAGCACAAAAATCAGGGAGCCGTGATTTGTATTAAGTCGGTTAGGGCTAGCTTATCTAAGTCGGTTTATAGCTCTATAAAAAGCTGTGCGATTTCATTGTACACAACAACTCTTGATTTATACATACTTTTTACTAGATCTATGAAATAAAGCATTGTTTGTGTTTAATTTGAGTTCGTAGCTTGGTTATCTCCTCCAATCCATCAACTAGCTTGAGTTGATCAAGCTAGTCGCCATTGATAAAGGTATGAAGCTTTGAACGTTCCTTCGTTAATCATGCTAGATTTAGTTAGATTAACGTGTTGTAATTGATCTGCATGTCTAAACGAATCGTAATTAACTAAAGTAATCAGAATAGAATGATGTAGATTTCAGAATTAGGAACCATCACCGCTGGTCCTGCGATGGTCTATATCGCAACGCGCGACGACACCCCAGTCCCCTAATCGAAGATTCGGCGTTAGCTACGTTGATCGACAGATTTAATTAACAGTAGGTTAGATCTGGCCAATCTGCTTATTGTATTCGTAAATTAACATGATGGACTTGCAAGGTGAAGTGTTCGTTTGGACATAGTTTGATCAATCCCCAGGAACGTGCTAGTCAATCCATGATAGCTGCTTAGGGAGGTACTCGGTTTGCACCGGCAATCTCTAATACTTATTACGTGTGAGTTGATACAACCAAAGAAGGATGTTAACTGCACATAAACGTCTACTGTCCTTTCAATGGAAGTAGAGAATTAGAAAACATTCTGGATAGTTTAGGTAATTATGAGGAAGGTAGACATAAAGATTAATGACACCAAGTTAGGAGATCGGAGAGGAGAGATACACCAATTACCTTTTCTGTATTTATGTTGGTCAAGGGACCGTTATTTGTCTTCTTGTCTTGACTTAATGTTTATTATCTATGTTGCATTGTCTTTGTGGGATCGACCTTGACTCGCATCTACTATACCACAATTGACCTAGTACTCTTGCTATTATTTTGTGCGTATTAGTTGCTTACACGCGGATCACATGCCTACTGCCTGGCCTTGAGAGTCAGAAATTTGAAAATTTCTCAGCATGTCCATTATTTGTTCATACTGAGACCTAGACATAGTATTGACATTGGGATGACCACCCTCCAACTAGTTAGGAGCAATGGCATCTGAAACAGAACTCCCTACAGCAGCATCACTAGGAAGAAACTTTGGATCCAAACCAACATTATAGGCTTGAATTTGAACCCTGACTCTGTATCTAGAACCATTAGAGTAGCCATATTTTTATACCACTTATCAATTGTATGGACTTCCCCACCACAATAAGTACACTGAGGCTTCTTACTACCTTTACCAGTACCAAAACCCCTACATGTGCTACCACCGGAAACACCAAACTGAACATCCACAGAAATAGAATCTTGAGAGTCTTGCCTAGAACCAGAAGCAGAAGTACTCAAAACTACCTTATCTGCATTTGAATCTGAGTAATTGAGCTAACTCTCATGTTGCGAAGCCATGTTAAAAATTGTCTTAATGTCTGGTATGAGCTTTGTCATCAAAACCTGGGATCTGACATTACTGAACACATCATTCAACCCTTTTAAAAACCTAATCACATAATCAGTATCATTTTGTTCTTTGTATATGGGCAACACTGCACAAGTGCAGGGAGGAGTGAGTCTAATAATTAACAATTGATCCCATAATCCTTTCAGTTTAGTGAAATATTGTGTGACAGTCATAGAACCTTGCTAGTAGCATAGATTTCTTCTTGAAGATTAAAATGCCTATAGGATTTCCAGTTCCAAACCTATGATCTAAATATAACCATATCTCATGAGTTGTATTCAACCAAACAACAATTTAGGAAATAGAAGGGTCCAAAGAATTAACTAGCCACAAGTTGATATGAGATCATTACATTGACACTATATCTCGTAATTCCTATATGTCTCTGTTGGTTTAGGAAGTGTACCATCAACAAACCGTAGCTTCCCCTTCATAGACAGCACCATGGAAATGCTCTCTTCCAACAATGATAGTTCTCAACTCATTTAAGCTCCGGCTGAACAATAATAGAGGTGGGATTCTCCCTCGGATGAATGTGGTAAGGATTAACCACAATGTTGCCAGGATCAGCAAGATTAAGAGCTTCCATTGCTAGAAAAACGGGCAAGAAGCCAGAAGAAACACAAGAAACTGGAAGAGAATAACCCAAGAACTTCAAAGAAGAAAAAATTACTACAGAACGGAAGCTATAAGCTCTGATACAATTACCAGAAAAGAGAAGAACAACAGCTGAGAAGAAGAAGAAGAAGAGTAATGAACTATATGAAAGAGCTGTTGCAATGATTACATAAGGGTTAATCTTACTCTTAGCAGTTTATCTACCTATATATGCTGCTAGTACATCAAAGGAGCGGTTAAAAATCAGTTACAACCATCTAACTTTCTATAACCAACTTCTTTGTAAGGTGCTCGACCTAATGTCTATGAGAAAATAAGTAGTCCTGCACCATAACCTTCAAGTCTCCTGGCTATATTTAACATCCCTTATCCCCTGATATGGCGCAGTAGCTAGTGAGGAGTGCTGGGTGTTGAATGACATCCGGACCCTAAGTTGGAGGTCGAGAGGTTCGATTCTCGTAAAAGGGTTGATTTGATGCATTTAAAACTTGATGATGAGAACTAAGACAACCTCGATTTCTGTTTCTCCAGCTTCACGATTAACCTCTCTCGCATTCTTGTGGGACGGGGACGAAAAGCCACTACAGTTAGGTTTAACTGCTTTTTTATATTTAACATCCCTTAAATAAAAATCTGGACTACTTCTTCAACAACCTAAAAAGGAAAGATAAAAGAAAAAGAAAAAAGAAAAAAACAGGAAATGTGGACTTTGTTTTGCAACTACTTTGAATGGTCATACATGGACCTAGATGTCAAGTTCAAAAGGTCCCGCCGCTTACAAACATGGTCATAAAGCAAAAGCATAAAAAGGAAAATAGGTAAACGGGATTGGTATTCTTATATTCTACCACCAAAAAAAAAAAATTTATTCTACAAATTTTATTCAACGGTTTAAAATTTGATTAGCAGGTATGTGTAGAGGAACTCTGGGTCTGGGCAGAGATATGTTTTTCAAGAAATTTATCTAAAAAACAACAACGACCAATATTTTTTTTTTGTTTTAAATATTATTAGGATATTATTATTATTATTATTTTTTTTGATAACTTAGGATATTTTTTGAATGAAAAATCATTTTAGGATTGATGTTATATTTTCTATGGAAAATTAAAGATAAGGACACGATCTGAAATATTATTAAGAACACGGTGACAACTACATATTTTATATAAGTGGAGGCGACAATTGCATAATTTTTATAGCGAGAAGAATGACAAACAAATGAATCCGAAAATCGGTGAATCTCCCTAGTAATCCCAGAAATCGGTGAATTTTGATAGTGAATTTTGACAATGAATCTCGAAAATCGGTGAATCCCGACAATGAATTTTGAAAATTAGTGAATTCGACGGTGAATTTCGGCAATTAATTTAAACATGAATTTCAACACAAGTGAATTTCGATAGTGGATAAATAATTTTGTCCTTTATGCAAAAGTTTCAAAAGACTGTCCTTCTACTCAATTGATGAAATATTTTTGTCCTTCTCCCTCATTCCCCCTTTTTTCTAATGGTATCACACGGCAATTGAGGCACTGGTCAAAAGGACACACATGGGCAATCAGGACAACTTTAATTTTATTTGGTTTATAAGGACAAAAATAATAATCCTTCCTATTTTTTAAAGTCATTTTTCAGAATTTGCTTTGTTTTTATTTATCTATAATTTTACAATATTAATTCAGCATTTATTACTTCATCCCACATTTACCCTTCATTTTAATAAGGATAGTGATACATCCACAGTGGATATTCACTACGCATTCTTGTCAATTCATTTTAATGGATACACTTTCATCATTGGTCGCCCTAGAGCTGTTAACGAGCCGAGCCGAGCCGAGTATTGGCTGTTCGAACTCGAGCTCGTTAAGCTCATGAGCTCGTTCGAGCTCGTTCGTTTGTTAAACGAACAAAAATTTCGCTCGAGCTCGGCTCGTTTAAAACATGAACTGCTCGAGCTCGCTCGAGCTGGCTCGTTAGACAAATTTTTGTCTTTTGGCTCGACTTTGGCTCGAATTCGCCGAATTCGCTCGAGTTCGGTTCGTTAGACATATATTATAAGCATATAAGCATGTTCGCGAACATTATATAAGTATGTTCGCGAACAATAAGCATGTTCACGAACATAATCGAACGTTCGCGAACCAAGCTCGAGCTCGGCTCGTTAAGCAAACGAGCCTACAATCATGTTCGAGCTCGGCTCGTTAAGCTAAACGAACAAACGATCACGAAAACGAGCCGAACACGAGCTTGTTCACGAGCGGCTCTGTTCGTTTAACAGCTCTATCGCCCTTCATGTAGTGTATGTGCACTACACAATATGTGTAGTGCACGCATATCATTTTCTTTTAATAACTCAAATTTTAGTACAATTTTCTATGCACAAGGGTGAAGGCTAATTTTGTTATTTTACTCTTTTTTCAGATACATTAATCACTTTCTTAATCTGTGTGAAATTTCTCTCTGCGACAGATAAAAAAACGGAGGGAGTAAAAGCATATGGTTCTTGGGGTGGTGGAGGAATTGGTGGAGGTGGTTCAAGTGGAGGTGGTGGAATTTGTGGAGGTGGATTTTGATTATGGGGGATTTGTTCAGCTTGGGCATTTCCATGTTCATGCCCGCCTTGTACCATTCCTCGTATCTCATCCATCTTTTCAACTTGATGGGATGATTCTTGTGAAGAAGCTTCACCAAGATCCAACTCACGATATGCTTGACCAACCTTTCTCTCAACTAATCGATCCCTAATATAAGTGTTAATATCCGGGATGTAAGGAGTATCGGGGGCCTTGCCTCGTTGAGAACAGCTCATCCACTGCAAGATAGAAAACAACAAGAACACAATTAGTAGCACTTGTTGACTTACCAAAGATGTAATTCCCAAAGAAATAAAAAGAAAAGATTATAATAGATCGACTTAATCCCAAAACATTTAAGCTAATGTAAGTATTAACCGTTACACAATCCCGGCAATGGTGCCAAAAACTTGATCGGCCTTTTTCTAAGTGTCCAATCTACCAAAGAATGTACCGGGTCAATTGTAGCCTAGAAATGGTGAGTCAAGGTTGTATCCCACAGGGATGCCAGTTAAGTACCAAAATCACTTGCTCGTTTGGTTTAGGCAACAAAGACTAAAGGGGAAGACTTTATACAAAAAATGAGAAACGATGTCACTCCACCACTCACCACCTAATTGCCACCAATAGAGAAAATAAAAGAAGTAAAATCTAAGGCTAGCCAAGACAATGGTCATACTGATAGAGTAGTTCTTGTGGCCTTTTGTTAATTTAATGGAGGAAACCTCTAATCTAGTAATCAAGCCCTTAAAACTGGTACGCTTCTACAACTATGCGTACCCACAAGCCTACTTAGCAGACCGACACTGCGTCACTGTTTTGATTTTAACTTTCATACAAGCGGAATAAACATGATGAAGCTCTATGGATGTGTAGACAAGCTACAAACCCCATTTAGGATATCGACATTGTGTTAAGGTTCGATTTTACCTACTGGTTCCCTTGCCCTGTTTTCCACACAAAGAATCTTCTCCCGATCTCATCTATGTGTGTGTGTGTGTGTGTGTGTGTGTGTGTGTGTGTGTGTGTGTGTGTGTGTGTGTGTGTGTGTGTGTTAGTGTTAGGCAATGAGTCTAACAACTAACAATGAGCATAAGCAAGGAAAATTAAATTCACAAGTGCAAGCAAATAAATTACCCACTAACCACAAGATTATACAATAATACACATCACATTTCTTGGGTTAGATTTCTACATCTTCATCTCATCCTCTCCAAATGGGTTTTACAACACCCAAAAAGATGAAGAATCCAAGTAGAGATCTAACTAAAACAACACAAAAAGAGAGGAAATTAAAGAGAAATTAGCTAAATAAGAAATTAGCCATATAAAAATCCACTTCTTTTTGTTAAAGTTAATTCTCATTAAAATTAAACATCTGCTATTAAAACAAGGATAATAGAGGGGAGGGGGTTGTGTAACCTAGTTACAATATCCGGAAAGAGAATTAGGGATACTAAACCCTAGTTTAGCCAGCCTATCTTCTAAGTTATTACAATTTCTCCCAATTAATTGAAAAGTTTTTTCATTCTACGGATTCTCAGAACCATTGACCCCAACAGCGAGTTGTCTTCCTCATCTGAATTGAGTCTTCCAACACACAGAGCAGAGTTAGATTCCACAATCACTTGATCACTCCATAGTCTTGCAGCTTCCATCATCCCTCTTAGAATTGCTGTAAGTTCAGCAAATTCCACAGACGCTACCACACCAATATTCATTGAGATAGCCATAACCAGCTTCCCTTCATGATTTCTCATCGCTACTACAATCGCTCCACAACCATTTTGTACGCTTGCATCTATATTTACTTTCAGTAAACCCACTCTATGTTTGATCCATTTCATCGGAATGATTCCAGCACAGTCAGAGAAGGTATCAATAGAGTTTTCCTTTTGAAATTCCTCTAAAAAGATCATTGCTTGATGAGGAATTTTAATCGGCGTCGGCGGAGTTCCCTGGAAGACAGCTCTATTTCCACCCAGCCATACATACCAGATCATCATGAAGAATAAATCTGCATTAAGGAGGGGGGTCACTAGATAAAAGCATAGCTCCAAAAAACTTTCAAATTCCGTATTTGCAATCAGATGAAATTCATGTTAAGATCTCCACATATGTGAATACAGTTGCAATTAAACAAGCAATGGCACCAAGTCTCTAATTCTGATTTGTAGATAGGGCAAATTCCATCTTAAATGCGTCTTTTACTCAGATTGAGGCCTATTAGGAGTGAATCTGTTGCTACTCTCCAAGAAAATGCCTTGACTTTTGGTGGGATTTTTCGAGACCATAGGTAACTCAAGGATTTTGGGTTTGCCATTGAAGTAGTTGCTTCTCCTTTACTTTGAGTCTGATGTATAATAGATTGTGCCAACTTGTATCCAGATTTGACTGTGTAAATTCCTTTTTTTCATAGTGCCAAATTACTTTGTCTGTATTTGCTTGGGTACTAATAGGGATTCCTTTAATCGCTTTTGTTTCATAAGGTAGAAATGTCTGCTCCAGTAATTGCACATTCCAGTTTCCACCTTCAATTAGCTGGTCCACTGTCTGTAGATGGCTAAGATGACCAAAAGTAGTTATGGTGAACTTTGGTTCTAATGGTATCCAAGGTTTAGTCCATATGTTAATAGAGTTGCCATCTCCAACAGCCCATCTAATCCTTTTTAGTAAGAGATCATTCCCAACCAGTAGGCTTCTTTATAAGTATGAAGGTCTTGACCCTTGCTTTGCCTCTAAGAAAGATGATTTCATATGGTATTTAAAATATAGGATCTGACTGACTAAAAAGAGAGGGTTAGATATAATCCTCCATCCTTGTTTAGCCAGGAGTGCATGGTTGAGCAGTTCTAAGTCCTTAAACCCCAGACCACCCAAATTTTTTGGTTTACAGATCTTGTCCCAGGATAACCACGCGGTATGATGCCCTTCTTGATTGTTTTTACCCCACCAAAACTTCCTTATCATTACAAGGATCTCATTTAGCAGCTTCTTTGGTAAAAGAAAGCACTGCATCACATACACATGTATTGCTTGTAGAACAGCCTTGATTAGGACTTTCTTCCCTGCAGTAGTTGAGTACATTGTTCTCTAACCATTAAGTTTCTTGAAAATCATATCCTTTAATACTTGAAGCCTTCATACCTATATATATTTTCCAATCATGAAAGGTACGCCTAAGTATTTACCTTCAGATTTTCCAACAGGTATCCTTAGAGCTTGAATGATAGGCATCCTGACATTATCCTCTAGATTTTTTATTGAAGTAAGCATTTGACTTGGAGAGATTAACTTTCTGGCCTGAGATCAGCTCATACTTCTCCAGAATATTTAGGATAGTCTTTGCATTTTCCATTGTTGGAAATAAAATTTGAGTTTTGATGATAATTCTATTTAGTTACTTGTTTGTTTACACCCCATTGATGAAATGTTGAAACTAGCTGTAATAGTAAAAAGCTAAAAGATGTCTAGAACTGAATGTATAGGTTTTAGTAGAGTCTGATAATTGTATAGGTTATATCAGACAAGCACTGTAATAGTTAGAGTGTCATAAAACTAAAAATTGGAAATCATCTAGAAAACCGGATATTGGCTTAAACCGAAGAGTCACCAGAACTAAGAACTGAAGTTCACTCAGAACTGAAGAAGGTAAGTTCACTAAGGGACACAGACTCGGTTGACTTATCTAGAAGATTGAAGAACTGAGGGACACAGACTCAGTTATAGAAGATTGAAGAACTGAGGGATCAAACTCAGTTTATGAAGATTAAAGCCGAGACTATAAGTTAGAATTCAGGTAAGTCTGTGATGACCTTAACTGACTTTATGGATCTTGTAAGAAGACCTAAGAATCATAATGACAATGATAGCTTAGATGATTTATTAAAGCAAATGGTTTACTCTGATTAAGTCATATAAAATCAGATGAATAGAGTACTAAGTTTTGAAGAAGAGTAAAAAAACTCAGTTAATGCTCTAAGTCAGTTAACAAACTGATAACAGACAAACTCAGTATAAAACTGATCAGGATACTCAGTTTTATAGTCAGTCATCCAAGAAACTGAACCAAATATGAATGTTACAAATCAAGGAATTTTATTGGATGAAGAACTGGCATGTCAGAACGGTCGCTGACATCTGACATCTGAAAATATAGACTTTGATACAATTCAAATTCAAGCAGGATGAACGTTGGGCCTCACACTATAAATAGAGGACTTGGCATCAAGGATCAAACAACGAATTAACGTGAATACAAGTATTATTGTGCCCAAGTCCTGTTCATCTGAATTGCTATCACTCTTTGCGCTCAACTAGATCACATATAGAATTTTTCAAGTGTTCAAGCTACATAGATCAAATATAGATTTCGACACTTAAAAGAACCACAAGCAAGAATCAATTTATTGATTCTCATCCCAACTTTGATTTTTATCAAAGGTTTAGACTGTGAAGCAATCCGGTCAAGGATTTGCCAAGGACAGTTGTTGTTCTGCAGTCGGGTAGACTATGTTTGTGGTGGAGCTGGAGAAGAGGCAATAACAACCCTCTAAGGACCAGTGTTCAAGCAATTACAGAGCAGCAATCCTACATGTTCTACAGCTGTTTAGATAGTGAAGCTAGGGATTATTCAAGGACTATCGTTTAGGACTTTTTGTAACAGCGTACCTCAGAAAGTTCTAGTGGAATTTTCCTCCTACATCACAGGGGAAGAGTGGACTGATAGGATTACCCCACCTGGAACCACTATAATTCTTGCCTTATTTACTTTACGCATTTACTTTCTGTTATTTAGTTTACACATTATTTGTGATTGTTTCCATATAAGTTTTTCATAAGGCATAACTGAACAAATTGACTGTTATACACACTCACAGTTCACAAACTGAGATTCACCAGAATTCAGTTTAGCATACTCAGCTTTTTCTTTGAAACAATAAGATCCAGATAAAGGCTGAAACTTAAATCCGCTGCCGGTTGACTCAGTTTTGTTATAAGTCAGTTTGACTTAAACTCATCTTAGTCAACTCAACTCCACAAAAGTTTAAAACTGAACTAATAAGTCTTATAATCTAGTTTTTTGTGACAAGTTTATTCGCCCCCCCTTTAAACTTGTGTCAGCCTTTCCAAGGGACCAACATTCATATCTGCCTTTGTAAAAAGAATGCTATCATCTGCAAAAAGTAGATGTGATAAACAAGGGGCTCTTTTACCAAATCTGTAAGGTTTGAGAGATCCAGTGAGAATAGAGTGCTTTATAAAAGCAGAGAAGCCCTCTGAGCAAATAATAAAAAGAAAGGGGGACAAGGGGTCTCATTGTCTAATGCCTCTGGTTGGCCAGAATCTTGGTGAAGACTGGCCATTGACAAGTACCTGAAAAAATGTTCATTTAACACATTTCATAACCATCCTAGTGAAAGCCAAAGGGTAGTTCATCCTCAAAAGAACAAGTTCAAGATAATCCCATTCAACCCTATCAAAATCTTTCATCATATCAAGTTTTATAGCCATATGATCCTTACAATACATTCCAGTTCCACTCAAGGTGTGAAAAGCCTCAAATGCTACTATAGCATTATTAGTGATTAGTCTTCCTTTCAGAAAAGCACTCTGGGAGATATCAATGACATCTTCCAAAGTTAGTTTCAATCTGTTTGCCAACACCTTAGAAATGATCTTATAGACAGTGTTGCTCAATCTAATTGTTCTGAAATCTTTTAAGGAAACAACCTGTGTGATCTTAGGAATCAGAGCTATAAAGGTATCATTAATATCAGAGAAATCCATGCTATTATTTAGAACATTCATGAGGAAAGGAAGGATAGCTACCCTATTGTTAAGGGTGAATTTATACGATTTATAACGTTATATTCTATGGTATTTTCCCCCGTATTTGTATGAATTTGCATAAGAAACGATTGTTTAATGGAAATATTGAGCAAATGATATTTTAAATGAGTTAATCGCAAAATAGGTTGATTTTGGTGCTTTAATTGTGATTTTATGATTATTTGAGCATTATTACATTTTGCGATGTTTTTATGTGTTATAGATGCATGTTTGAGGCTCAAAAGTTGATTAAGTTCAAGCTAATTGATGATAAAAGAGACAATGAAGGAATTGACAAGAAGAAAAGAGATAAAGATCAAAAAAAAAAATCGTAATTCGATTTTATCAAATCGGCGTCGTGTTCCGTCCGGTGACGGGCGTCGATGATGAAGTGAACAGCGTCCAGGGATGGGAAGTTGATTCGTGAAGTTTGGACGCAGAGTGGGTATTTGGATGGACGAGCGCCTGGTCATGACTCGCCCGATTCAAGTTTTATTGAAGAGTGGACGGGGCGTTCACCCTTTCCAGACGGGCGTCCGAACGCCGACTTAGCTGAACCGCCTTCGAATTCTATATAAGGCAGCGTATTTTCTCCACAACACATGACTCAAACCCTAAACCTAGGGGCGGCTTAGCTGCGATTTACTTTAGTTTTCATCCAGTTTTTATGCTTTTAATTTCTAGATAAACACCTTCAAATTTATGTACTTTTCTCAAGCTTTCCGAGTTGATCAAGTAATGTTAAGAGGCTAAAGCCTTATCAAACGAGCATTGTGAAGCCATCCGACACGGTTTGATTCCGTTTCTGCGATTATATTGTGTGTTTTATCTAAAGTTGTTTCCTTTATCATTGTTTATATTGTTTAATCGCAATTGTATCGAAAGACTTGCATGTTATGATTGTTTTATGTTGATGAAAATCTCTATAAACCTTAGATCATCATGATAAGGAATGGTTGTTAAATCTATCATAACGAGAGTTAATAGGTTAAATTGCTAGGTTAAAGTTCACACCTTTGATTAGTAAAATCGTTAATCTTAGATCGAAAGATATAGATTAATAAGTGAATCACCTAAGAAATTAGGGTTCATGCTTTAGACAAGGTAAAACCACAACATGGTTAGAAAACGCAATATAATCGAGATAGGAATTGATACTTGTTAGGATAGGTGGATCAATCGCTTGTTTGTTCGTTAAAATCTGAATTTAATCCCGTGAAACTTGAATTGCCTAGTTTAGTTACTTTTATTTCATAATTAGTTTAAGTTTAATAGTTCGCAACCCGTATCTTTCCTGGCTTTAGATCATATCTTCTGTCCAGTTTTACGTTTTAGTTAAGTTTGTTTTCAATTTCGTTTAGTTTTATCCGCTGTTTAGTTTAGTAATCGTGACATAGGTTAGTTAGTTAAACACAAACTAGGGTTAGCAATCGCCAGTTCCCCGTAAGATCGACCCGGTATCAACCTCTTTACTACGATCCCTACACTTGGGGAATACCGGATTTATAAATTTTATTACTTGTTTGTTTTAATAAAATCCGTGACAAGTTTTTGGCGCCGTTGCCGGGGAACCGGACGGTTGTCTAGTTTTTGTTTTTCGTTTTTTTTTCCTGTTTGTTTCTGTTTTTCCTGTTTTTTTTATTTCGTTTTAAATTCCTGTTTTTAGTTGATAATTGTTTTAGGTAGTTGTTAAGTAGATAATTAGGGTTTAGTTAGGGTTTAAGACCATCCCTTAGTAGTTTTCCTTTGAGATTAGATCGTCTTTCTTTCTGTTTTTCTGTCTTTCTGTCTTACCTTCTTTTCTTTTCTGCAAATTTCTGCTTCTGTTCTAGTTTTCCCGCTACCAAACGGGCGTCTGAATATCTTGGACGCCCGTCCGCTAGAAAATCATCAATTCTGATCTGTTTTTATTCACTTAGACGAGCGTCCATAAGATTTGGACGCCCGTTCAAGTATTCTGCCTTTCAGACGAGCGTTTGGACCACTAAACGCCCGTCCAGTCCAAATTCCACCCGGACGCCCGTCCAAACCCTTGGACGTCCGTCTGGCCCCTTTTTCTTCAATAATTTTGTTTCCTTCTTCTTTCCTTTTCTTTTCTTTAGGTTTTTAATTTTTAGTTTAGACTTTTAATTTCTTAGTTTTTAGGCTTCGTTTCACTTGTTTTTGGTCCGGTTTATGCAAACTCGGAGTCGAAAGGGACCGTTATTATACACCCATGACCCCGAGCGAACCGTAGTCCGGCCAAACAGCGGATTTTCCGCTTCGCGTCGCGCGCATGAGCCGAGCAAGATATTGAAGATCAACTAGCAAAGCAAATCACTGATTTTGTGATAATGGCCGCTAATAATAGACGACGTTGGCAGACTACGCCATGCCAGGCGAAGTCAAAGTCAACCCGGCTATTGTTATCCCAACCATTACCGCCACAAACCTTTGAGCTAAAGCCAGGACTTATCCGGATGATGCAAAGACGCATCAATTTTTTCATGGCTATCAATCGGAGAATCCGATACCCACTTACATACGTTCTTAGAGATATGCGGTACTACCCGCATCCAAGGAGTAAGTGAGGATGCTATCAAGCTAAAACTTTTTCCATTTTCTCTCGAAAAGAGAGGCTAAAGAGTGGTACACTCTCTCCCTCTCGAATCTATCACCACCTGGCGTAACTCGAAAAGGAGTTCTTGAGTCAATATTTTCCACCTTCAAAGACATTCAGTTGTTTAAATGAAATATTTACTTTCTATAAGAAAGAGAATGAATCCTTCTTCGAATGTTGGAAGAGATCCAAGTCTCTTCTTAGAAAGTGTCCCCACCATGGCTTGCCACTGGAAAGGCAAGTCAACACCTTCTTTAGTGGATTGACCGAGCTTACCAAAGGCATGGTCAATAGTTCTTCTGGTGGGGCATTTCTGAAGAAAACACCTGAAGAGGGATGGGCATTGTTTGAGGACATTGCAAAGTATAACTATGCCCCCTCTTATCAAGCAATCCAAGCACCTCCTCCTCCCAAGGTAAAGGAAGTCAATTTGCAAAGTTTGATCGCCATCTTTGCAGGAAGCGGTGGCAACACCTCAAGTTTCAAACCGTAAATCAAACTTTTCTTTCCGCAGAACCCTCGGGGAGTTACATCTTTAAAATCTTTGTCGACCGCCATATGAATGGCCAATGTCAATTTAATCCCCTCGCACCTTATCAAGTGAATTCGTTTCATGATTATGTACAGTACAATCAAGTCACATGTCAGAATTGTGACGAGGTGGGGCACACTTCTAGATTTTGTCCTATGAACGGACAGAATGCTGAAGTGAATGCGTTCTATGGCCAGAACAACCAAAGGTCTAATCAAGTTTCTGGCCAGCAAAATTTTCAAAACCAAGGGTTTAATCCATCTCCAAGTTTTAATCCTAATTCGAATTTTAATTCGAATCAAAATTTCAATAGAAACCCTGGTTTTAATCAGAACCAGAACTCGAATTTTTCCAATCCTACTCAAAGGTTTAATCAGAATTGGCCGTCTAGCTCCAATTCTAATTCTAATTTTCAAAGTCGGCCCAGCCAGCAATGCTCTTAAAATTTCCCAAACTCCCAAGGCCCTTCAAGTTCAGGAGACCTCAAGGCTGAATGGAACTCATTCAGAGAGGAGCAAAAAAAGAATATTCAGCTCCTTATGAGTACAAACAAAAACCTTGAGAGGCAAATAGGGCATCTACCCAGTTTTACTGAAAAGAATCCAAAGGGCGGTCATGTTGCTCAGACTGATTTGAACAAAGGCCCTTGTACTGACCTCGTACCTTCAATTCCTTACGGTCGAGAGGAGGCGGTGCAATGAACTTAAGAAGTGGTACTCAAGTTAGTGGTCCTTCCCATCGTGGAAACCACTAGCCCCCCTCTCGCCATTGATAAGGCAGAGGGAAGCCGAGCACCTACACTCCCCTCAGCAAGAGAAAACTCAGGTGGTGATCCTCGAGAGGTGAAGAGTTGGTGATCCTCAAGTGGCTGATCCTCGAGGTGAAAAAGCAAGCGAAAGTCGAGGTGAGGCTGATCGACTACTAAAAGATCTGAAAAGCATTCGATGGAAAGATCTGGAAGACAAAGTCGTAAGTGCATCCTCAAAGAAAGTCTTTTACGAGAGTGACCTTAAGAAGCTTCCATTTCCACCGAGAAAGAGCAACATTCCTTGAGTGAGGACAAAAGTACGAAAAGGTGTTGAACCTTTGAAAAATACTCAGGTAAATCTTCCATTATCAGAAGTCTTGGTTGAAATGCCTAAGTATACAAAATTCATCAAGGATGTTGTGTCTTCGAAAAAGAAGTTAGCAGGCATGGAAAGGCAAATTGGTGAGGATTGCTCCATGATTAATTATGAAAACTTACCAATTAAAAGAGGTGACCCTGACAAGTTTTTGGCGCCGTTGCCCTGGCAAGTTCGTACTTACGGTGTTAATGGGAGGTCTAGTCTTCCCTAATTCTTTGTGTGATCTAGGTGCCTCTATAAGTCTTATGCCAATGTCTGTATGCAAACAGCTAGGTTTACAAAGCCTTCTAGAACCCACTACTATGAGTTTGCAATTCGCTGATAGATCTTCTAAGAAAGCTTCAGGGATCCTGAAAGACGTTTTGGTTCAGATTGATAGATTTACCTTTCCAGTTGATTGGTATGTTTTAGATATGGAGAAAGATGAAAACGTCCCCCTGATTCTTGGAAGACCTTTCTTATCTACAGCTAGAGCCCTCATCGATTGCGATGGTGGGCAAGTGACTATCCGAGTTGGTGATCAAGAGGTGAGTTACAATGTCTTAAAGTCCATTCAAGTACCCTCTGGCCCTCCAACCGGCTTTTCCATTGATTATATGACGGATGATTTCACCGATTATATGGATGAGCAAGTCATGGTCAGTAGGTTTGAATATGAGCGATTGGTTGATAATCTAAATACCCATGGTGTGGTCAATCTAGATCAATTAGCAATGATTTTGAGGAAGAATTGTTGGAAGGAGAAGCTTTGGCGGTGGGACCACAGAGTAAACTCGGTGATATTGAGTTGAAAAGTGGAGATCTCAAGTCGAGTTTAGAAGACCCTCCCGCCGATTTGGTGTTGAAGCCGTTGCTCAAACATCTTAAGTATGTGTTTTTAAGAGAAGGTGACAAGCTTCCATTGATTATATCCGCCAAGCTTTCGTTTAGAGGAAATGAAACTAATCAACGCCTTAAAGAAAAATGAAAAGCCTTTGGTTATGTGCAGGAGATATCGAGAGGATATCTCCGGACATCTCAGATGCACAAGATCAAGACGAATGAGGGTGCAAAATGTGTTAGACTGACCCCAGAGGAGGCTCAACCTCATATGCAAGAAGTCGTTAAAAGGAAATCATCAAACTTACGGACATGGGAATCATTTATGCCATCGCGGATAGTGAATGGGTTTCCCGACTCAAGTAGTTCCCAAGAAAGGAGGGATTACGATTGAGAAGAATGAGAAGGAGAGGAAATAGCATTGAGACTTGTCTTTGGTTACTGAGTCTCAGATCAATTATAGAAAGCTCAATGAGGTAACCATGAAGGATCACTTTCCCTTCCATTCATTGATCGGATGCTTGAGCGTCTGGCGGGACACGCGATTCTATCTTGTTTTCTAGATGGATATTCGGGATACTTCCAGATACCCATTGATCCGGTGAATTAAGAGAAAACCACTTTCACCGCTACTTATGGTACATTCGCTACAGCGAATGCCATTTGGTCTCTGCAATGCCCAAGCTACATTTCGAGAGATGTATGCCGCCATCTTTGACGGGCTCGTAGAAAAGTGTATGGAGATCTTTATGGACGATTTTTCGGTTTTTGGTCAGTCTTTTGATGATTTCCTTGACAATCTTGATCAAGTGTTATCCAGATGCATGGAAAAGAACTTAGTGCTTAATTGGGAAAAATGCCATTTCATGGTAGACGAGGGCATAGTTCTTGGCCACAAGATCTCAGCCAAGGGTATAGAAGTTGACAGGGCGAAAGTAGAAGCTATCGAGAAGATGAGCTATCCCAAGAATGTGCGTGAAGTTAGAAGCTTTCTTGGACATGTCGGTTTCTACAGAAGATTCATTCAAGACTTCTCCAAGATAGCCAAGCCCCTGTCTACTTTACTAAAGGAAGACGTTGAGTTCAATTTTGATGAGAGCTGCAAGCAAGCATTTGAGGAGCTTAAGGATCGTTTAATATCTGCTCCAATTCTTATATCGCCTGACTGGAATCTACCTTTGAGCTTATGTGCGGCGACGATCGAACTATGCGGTTGGTGCGTGTTCTAGGACAAAAGATCAAAGGAAATTCCACCTATCTATTACGCTGATCCACATATTGAACCCCTCTCAAGTTAACTATACTACTACTAAAAAGGAACTATCGGCCGTAGTCTTTGCTATGGACAAGTTTTTCAGAGTTACTTGTTAGGAGCTCAAGTGATCGTGTGGGTGATCACGCCGCTTTATGATATCGATGACTAAGAAAGAGGCTAAACCGCGCCTCTGCGTTGGATACCGACACTACAAGAGTTTGACGTTCAAATTAAGGACAAAAGAGGCGTTGAAAACGTAGTGGCTGATCACGTTTCTAGAGTGTTAAGTGAGAAAAGGATGATCCGGATGATATAGATCTTTACTTTCCTCTACAGAGAACATTATGCTAATAGACGGTTGTCCTCCTGATGTTCCATGGTATTCTTCCATTGTAAATTACCTTCATGCCCGATATCTCGATCCGGAAATGTCTTATCAGGAGAAGAAAAGTTCTTCTCGATTTAAAATATTTCGTTTGGGACGAACCTTATCTTTTAAGATCGTCAAAGATGGTCTCGCTTAGAAGATGTGTTCTGAGTCCGAGCAACGGGATATTATTGAGCAATGCCACAGTGGACCCACTCTGAGGTCACTTTGGTCCGTGGAAAACCGTTGCTAAGATCTTCCAATCTGGTTTCTATTGGCCTACGATCTTTAAAGATACAGAAGCTTTCTGTAAAGCTTGTGATAGGTGCCAACGAACCGGTACTCTGACGAGGCGTTTTGACATGCCTTTGAAACCCATCCTAGAATGCGAGGTCTTTGATGTATGGGGTATCGATTTTATGGGACCATTCCCATCATCTTGCGGTAATAAATACATCTTAGTCTGCGTAGACTACGTGTCTAAATGGGTGGAGGCTCAAGCCACTCCTCACAATGATCATAAGACGGTCATGAAATTCTTAAAGAAGAACATCTTTGTGAGGTTTGGATGTCCACGTGCCTTGATCAGTGATGAAGGGACGCATTTCTGCAACCGACCTCTGGAGAAAGTTCTCGAAAAGTATGGTGTTCGTCACAAAACAGGAACACCATATCATCCGATGACTAGTGGTCAGGTTGAGAGAAGCAACCAAAGTATCAAGAAAATCCTAGAGCGATTAGCTAATGATCATAGAAAAGACTGGAGTTTGAAATTGGATGATGTACTATGGGCATATAGAACCGCCTATAAGACCCCTATGGGTACATCTCCATATCAAATGGTCTATGGAAAGCCATGTCATCTGCCTGTCGAGTTAGAGCATAGAGCTTATTGGGCTACAAAGTTTCTGAACTTTGATTCCCAATCTTGTGGGAAACATCGACTGCAACAGTTGCATGAGTTGGACGAATTACTCCAGGCCTATGAAAGTGCCAGGATTAGTAAAGATAAGATGAAGCTACTCCATGATGCTAAGATCAAGAAAAGAGAATTCCAAGTCGGAGAACAAGTTCTTCTATACAATTCTAGAGTTACATACATTTCCTGGAAAGTTGAGGACACGTTGGTCCGGTCCCTTCGAGATTCTCCAAATTATTCATGGAGGTGTTCTAGAACTACGAGGTTATGGTGACCAGCCGTTCCGAGTGAATGGTCAAAGGTGTAAGCACTACATTGATGAACCTAAAGAAAAGCCTTTGGTGTTCGTTTCTCGATATCCTCGGGTGTGATGCTACAACAATCGAAGAATTTGACGAGTTTTCACCCGACTGCTTTCGAGAGGATGACGGTAGTGGTCGATCCGAAGAAGTTCTAGCGGTAGTTGGGATATGGAAGAGTATTGGAGGAGCGCCAATCGAAACGTCATCGGGAGAATCGAGAAGAAGAAGAAGAGGTCATCATGGGGAAGTTTAAGCGTATTTGGAAAGTCATAAAGATTTCACCCCATGTGTGAGATGTTGTTTCGCAGCGACCACACTACTAATCGAGCTTACACGAGGTAGTGGGTGGCGAGAAAAGTCAAATGGCCTCGATCCAGCCGAGCTTTAAACGGTGTCGAGCTAACGACATTAACCAAAAAAGCGCCACCAGGGGGCAACCTAGATATCGTTCTCTTTTAGTTGTTTTTGTTTTATGCTTTGGTAGTGTTAGTATTTAAGTTTCGTTTATTCAGTTTTAGCCTTATTAAGTTTTTGTTTTTATCTGTCAGTTAGTTGTGCTTTCTAGATATGGATTTCGGTGTTCAGCCAGAGGAGTTACCTTTCCTTAGGAAGATCCCACTAATCACTGTAGATGACGGACCGGGAGGAACCATTGTTTTGCACGTAGACTTCGACATTAGTACCCGCGTCAAGACGGTCACCTTTGTTCTCATTGTTCCCCGCTGTTCGGGAGGTGGAGACTTCACTACTGAGGAGTTACAGGCAGCTCTAGGACGTCCATACACAATCTCGAATGATCCGATGTTTGTGATTTAGCGCTAGTCAGTGCCGCAAAGTCGAGCATTTTCGAGGTGTTGATGTAGCTGGTGAGGATTGGGGTTTGCAAGATGAGTATGACTTCCCTCCGGCGATTGACATGCTCCGCCGTCTCATTCGAGTAATAGATTGGTCGGCCATTTATGATGACTAGCGTTCTTAGGATGTTCCGTCGAGCAAACGACGTGAAACAAAAGCGCTGAGTGGGAGGCAACCCACTGTTTTCTGTCTGTTTTTATTTTGTTTTTATTTGTTTTTACGGTAATTTTATGTACTTCATCGATTTCTGATTGTATTTTTGAAGTTTTGATTACGATTAAATGCGAAAGTGCAAATTTGAATTCAAATTGTATGAATTTTTATGATTTTTGCATTCTTCTACCTTGGACGCCCGTCCGCTTTGACCAATTTTGGACGAAGCGTCCACTAAGCTGGACGCCCGTCCGCTTTATTCCTCCAATCTGTATGTGATTTGAATGTTTGGACGGCGTCTGTAATCGGGACGCCCGCCCGATTCATCTAGTTTCAGTGGGCGCCCGTCCACCGAGTTGGAACAGCGCCCAACATCCGCCTATATATACCCCTCCTTCGATGAACATTCATTTTTCAGATTTTCAAACGCGATAAACCGACTTTTCCCCTTTTTTGCCCTAAAATCTTCAATTCTAAACCATTTTGGTCGATTCCAGTGCTATAGATCGATCTTGACACCCTCTTCGATTTTCATAACCAAATTCCCCAACACGCCATATTTTAGGAGAATCAAGCTCCATTGCAGTCCGACTTTTTGGAGAAAAAAATTCGATTTTGGAGGCCATATTTGTGTTGTTTGGACTCCCTTTCATCTCGATCAACATCTACTCACCCTACTTGGTAAGTTAGTAACAGCTTTTCTAGTTTTTATTCACGTTTTTGCGAGTTCGATCTTTGGGTCGGCTCGTTCACTTGAATATTACCTTAATTCGTTTTTTTTTTTTTTCTGGTTTTGTGTTTCTTTCTGCTCTGTTTTGGTGATACGGTGTTGTGATGGGTGATGAATGGGGTTGTTTGGTGATGATTATGGTTGTGGTTGTGGTTGTTTTGAAATCCCGCTTTGGATGATAAACGGGTATCTTTTGTGCGAATTGGGATTGTTTGGTTTAGTCTAAGCTGAATAATGGTTCATAAGAAGGCAGTGGTGAAGAGGCATGGTAAGGAAGTGGCCCGGGAGGCCGGGAAGAAGCGTAAAGAGATTGATCCTACCTTAGTTGATCCTAACCGGGGTGTTAGTATTCGGGAGCAACCCCTAAAGCCACCCAAACTAGGGCAACCCAAGAGATGACCCAACCTCGGACTCGGAGACGGATGATGATATTCCTCAGTGCGGATGCCCAGAGCTCGAAAGGTGGGGTGTCATCTAGGGTTGAGAGGTTGTCGATGTTCCTCGGGAAGGGAACCGGTTGAAACTAGGGCTGCCCAACCTAGAAAGAAAGCCAAGACCGCACTCTCCTATGCCTATGCCTCGTAGATTCATTAATCCTAGGGCCCACGACGCGTATACTAAGCACTATTTCTCGAGAACGATGTTGATAGAAAGGGCTACGTTGGAAGCTAAGGTAGATCCAGGGTTTGTCAAGTTACTAAAGGACCGGAAATGGGACGCTCTAATGACGATCCCGACTACCCCGGTCAATGGCTCCTTAGTTCGGGAGTTCTATGCTAACTGCTCGGAAACCGACTTGGAGACGAAGGTAGTCGTGGTTCGAGGGGTAGAAGCTCCGTTTACACCGGAGGTGATCAATGCGAAGTATGGGTTGGCAGCTTTTGAGGGTCGAGATTATAAGGAGGAGATTGTACATGTAATGCGAGTTTGGGGCGGGATCCTTTGGAGGAGTTAAGATTGAGAGTTTGCCCGGATGTGGCTTGGACGTTGAGACCGGGAGGTGACCGGAAGGAGTTGGTTACCACGACCTGGACGGAGGATTGGAAAGTCCAGTGTCGATTTATTCAGAGTCGGTTGTTGCCTAAGAACAACTCGACACACTTTCATATTGGTGACCCAGGCATGTCAGATGCGTTGACGTTTGGCCTCGAACGTGGATGTGGGTCGGGCATTATATGATGAGGTGGCTATTAATCAGAAGATCTATACTCGTTGCTTGATTATCCCTCACCTGATCCACAGTCTCTGTATTGATGCCGGTGTGCCTGAGTATGGAGCCGATCACAAACCGAAGAACCCGAGGCCTATACTGAGAGAGAGGTAAGCCTTCGGTCGGGCCAGAGTCGGGGCACCGCATGAGCCTGGTACGCCATCAAGACCGCCTCGGCGTCCTCACTTCCTACTTCATCTCCTTCGGTTCGGATGAGGCTCGGTGATGGGCAGCGATTGTGCGAGTAGATCGGGTGGAGGACATCGGGACGTCTCGTAACAACATTTTGCGATTCGCAGTTGTATCGGTGAAGGCCGGCGCAAGGGACGCCGAGTCTTCGATCCGAGCGTTATTGATTACCATTATTTCGGCGACGAGATCGAGCAGGCCATCGCGGATGTTTTGGAGAAATCGAGTCTTCTTCCGATGAAGAGCGACCGACTCGTAGCTAGGATCTGCGGCACCACCATCTGGACCTCTTCCGATCCTCCACCGACGATTCTCGGCCCGGGCTCATGATTTTATTTGTCTATTTTTGCTACTTTTTCCTGAATCTTTGTCATTGTCTATTTTCGCTACTTTTTCCTTATATGATTCGTTGTAATTTTTGATATTGTTATTGTTATTTTTCCGATGGATCATGTAAGCCATAAGGCATCGATGATTTTTATTTCATATTTTCTTTCAATCGGCGATCGTATTCAACCGCTTTATCTATTGGTATAAATCGTTTTTGTTATCTTTTTTTTTCTTCTGGTATAATTCCCCGTTTTCCCCGAGATGTTTCCGTGTTTGTCAAGTCGTGCAGGTAAACTTTTAGCGGTTTTATCGAGCTACATTGTATGGTTACGAGTTTCCAGTGTCATTATGTAGGCTTCGGCCTGACCAACGATTCGTGTACCGGTTGAAATCAGCTAAGTCTTTTCCTTTTTCTTTCGTTCTGCACAACATGGGGACATGTTGATCTTTAAGTGTGGGGGAGGGGAATGATTTGATATGTATCTGTACATTTGCTTAATTCGTAATGTTTCTATGCTAAAATGAGCTAAAATTTTTAAAATTTTTCGACACTTTTGTTTTTGTTTTGTCCCGAGTAGGCAATTCAGATCTATGTTCATTATTTTTATAGTCATCCAAGCTATATATCATATGTTTGATAAGTTAGTTGTTTCACCTGAGATCTATTTTTCACGAGCCATAGTAAATGATGAGCTAATTTATAAAGTTATACCCCTTTTTGGACGAGTGATTTCTAATTTTCTTATAAGTCATGTGCTTAGTGCTACGTACATATCTTGAGATTTATGATAGTTTGTATTTAGATCCGAAGTATGTCATACTGTGAATATCTGATGTTTGAATGTGATAAGTAACACGTAACTTATTGCCAAATGAAAAAGTTGAATTATATATGAATAAAATGGGTGTGTCGAAAGCTAGTCGATGATTTGAGTGCGATAGGGTATACCACGTATGTCCTATACCACTATGATGACCAAAAGCTCACGACGATCGTGAAAAGTTGCTCGATGATTGGAGTAAGGTAGGGTATATCTCGAATATCCTATTCTGCTATGACAGGGCAACAGCTCATTCTGATGTGCGTTTAAAAGTGAAGTAAGTAAATCAACTAGTGATATGGTATGAAATGAATGAGAGACTAAGTTATCGTCTATCTTATCCCCAGTAGAAACTGACAGATATGCTGTAGGGTTTATCCTCTGAGTATTTCAGACATGCCCTAGATATATTCGATCATTCTTTTCGGGATATCTTACGTTTGTAGGGTACATCTTATGAGTGTTATTTATTGCTAGTCTACGAGGGGGTATTAGCTAGTTTTGCTTTGAGTTTCTCGAGTTTGGATTTAGTGGAAGTTTTCTATGGCTATGCACACACAATGGTGAACTTTTTGATTTATTGGATATGTGTTATATATGTTTAGATGTCTGTTCTTTTCTCGAGCCTTTATCTTGTCTTGTTTTGCCCGGGACGAGCAAAAGCTAAGTGTGGGGGAGTTGTTAAGGGTGAATTTATACGATTTATAACGTTATATTCTATGGTATTTTCCCCGTATTTGTATGAATTTGCATAAGAAACGATTGTTTAATGGAAATATTGAGCAAATGATATTTTAAATGAGTTAATCACAAAATAGGTTGATTTTGGTGCTTTAATTGTGATTTTATGATTATTTGAGCATTATTACATTTTGCGATGTTTTTATGTGTTATAGATGCATGTTTGAGGCTCAAAAGATGATCAAAAGTTGATTAAGTTCGAGCTAATTGATGATAAAAGAGACAATGAAGGAATTGACAAGAAGAAAAGAGATAAAGATAAAAAAAATCAGAATTCGATTTTATCAAATCAAGGCGTCGTGTTCCGCCCCGTGGACGGGCGCCTGATGAATGAAGTGAGCAGCGTCCAGGGATGGGAAGTTGATTCAGGAAGTTTGGACGCAGGAGTGGACGCTGGATGGACGAGCGTCTGGTTATGACTTGGCCCGATTCGAAGTTTTATTGAAGAGTGGACGGGCGTTCACCCTTTCCAGACGGGCGTCCGAATGCCGACTTAGCTGAACCGCCTTCGAATTCTATATAAGGCAGCGTATTTTCTCCACAACACATGACTCAAACCCTAAACCTAGGGGCGGCTTAGCTGCAATTTACTTTAGTTTTCATCCAGTTTTTATGCTTTTAATTTCTAGATAAACACCTTCAAATTTATGTACTTTTCTCAAGCTTTCCGAGTTGATCAAGTAATGTTAAGAGGCTAAAGCCTTATCAAACGAGCATTGTGAAGCCATCCGACACGGTTTGATTCCGTTTCTGCGATTATATTGTGAGTTTTATCTAAAGTTGTTTCCTTTATCATTGTTTATATTGTTTAATCGCAATTGTATCGAAAGACTTGCATGTTATGATTGTTTTATGTTGATGAAAATCTCTATAAACCTTAGATCATCATGATAAGGAATGGTTGTTAAATCTATCATAACGAGAGTTAATAGGTTAAATTGCTAGGTTAAAGTTCACACCTTTGATTAGTAAAATCGTTAATCTTAGATCGAAAGATATAGATTAATAAGTGAATCACCTAAGAAATTAGGGTTCATGCTTTAGACAAGGTAAAACCACAACTTGGTTAGAAAACGCAATATAATCGAGATAGGAATTGATACTTGTTAGGATAGGTGGATCAATCGCTCGTTTGTTCGTTAAAATCTGAATTTAATCCCGTGAAACTTGAATTGCCTAGTTTAGTTACTTTTATTTCATAATTAGTTTAAGTTTAATAGTTCGCAACCCGTATCTTTCCTGGCTTTAGATCATATCTTCTGTCCAGTTTTACGTTTTAGTTAAGTTTGTTTTCAATTTCGTTTAGTTTTATCTGCTGTTTAGTTTAGTAATCGTGACATAGGTTAGTTAGTTAAACAAAAACTAGGGTTAGCAATCGCCAGTTCCCCGTAAGATCGACCCGGTATCAACCTCTTTACTACGATCCCTACACTTGGGGAATACCAGATTTATAAATTTTATTACTTGTTTGTTTTAATAAAATCCGTGACACCTATAAACATGCCAATGCTTGTGCCAAAAATGGTATGCATACCATCAGGTCCTGGGCTTTTCCTCCTAGGAAAATGTTTAAGGGCCTTTACAATTTCTGCCTCAATATAGAGTTCTTGCAGAAAAGAGTAATGTCTACCAGAAATTTGATTAAAAGGCAAATCATATAATAAAGCATGCAAAAAGCTCCTATCTTGAGTACCAGCACTGAAAGAAAAGAGCTTATCATAGTAGTTCATAGCATAGTTCTTCATTTCATCCTGATCCTCTATCATATCTCCATTTTAGTGGTTAGAGTTTCAATCATGTTCTTAGAATGCCTTCTTGAAGATTTCATGCGAAACAAAGAGGTGTTTCCATCCCCTGAAACCATCCAGTTGCATCTTCCTCTTTGTTTGAAAAAATCCTCTTCCATGTTCAAGAGTATATCAATCTCTTTCATTAGTACCCTTTCCTTTATCACATCAAATCCTCCTACTGCTGCAATTTGTGCAGTTCTTCTTGTAGGAGACTAATCTTTTTCCCTAGCTTTCCATACTTGTTAAAGCTCTAGAATTTGAGAGAATCCCTAACTTCTTGTATCCCTTTGGAAACAGTGTCTGCCTGTGTGTGTGAAGACTGGTTCCATACTCTTTCTGTCACCTCCAAGCACTCAATGTCTTGTAACCAAAAGCGGTCAAATCTGGTTACATGCCTCTTGTCATATCTGTTTTTCCTGCTGAATGGCCCATCAGATATTAGGATGGGTAGATGGTCACTCATTGCCTATGAGAGATGTGTCACTGAAAAGTTTGGGAACATTTCTATCCAATTGATGTCTGCCACTGCCCTATCAAGTCGGGCCTTGACATTTCCCCTAGGTCTGCCATTGTTCCAGGTGAACCTTGCTCCAGAATACCCTAAGTCTTGCAGTTCACAAGCATTTAGAGCATTCTTAAAGTTTTCAATAAGATATCTTCTTCTAATGACAACACCAGTTTTCTCAAAAGTATGCAACACTTCATTAAAATCTCATGCACAAAGCCATGGTAGTGTAGAATGAGAGTACAACAATTTCAGAAGATCCCAAGAGAGATGCCTTAAACCATGAACATGATTCCCATAGATTCCTGTAAATCTAAAAACTTTGTTGTTGTAAGTGACTATAGAGTCAATATGACCAATAGACTTGGTCATAATTTGGACTGAGGTGGAGTCATTCCATAACAGGGAGAGGAGTCCTCTAATTCCCTCACTACTGACATGGAAACTAGAGGCAAACCCAAGACTAATTCCAATATAATTCATAAATACTGCTGATTTTTGTTTTTGAAATAAAAATAAGAAAAGGAGAAGAGCTTTTAACCAGGATTTTGAGGTTTGGAACTACATTTGGGTTGCCTAAGCCTCTGCAGTTCCAACATAAGATTTTCATGGCTCTTGGTGGAGCTGCCTTGCAGCCTCCACCAAGTTAACAGTGAGATTCACCTTAAGTTTTTTTGGAGATGCATCTTCTTCCTTATCTTGCTTCCTTTTTCCCAAATTAATCTCCCAGATAGAGATATCCTTGAGTGCCCTGTTAGTCTCTTGCTTCTGTCTTTTGAAGGTTTTTCTGATATTTTTGGTGTCAGCACCTTCAGGTTTTATAGGTTTTAAGGTTTGGTTGTTAGTGGCTAGAAGTGATGATATGGGGGTTTGTTGGGTAGTAAAAGGGTGGTTGGAGGTAACAGAGGTTTGGTTGTTGATGGTTAGATGTGGTGAAAATAAGGGTTTAGTAGTAGTAGTTTGGTGGCTGACATTAGCAAAATCTTGTTTTGAACTGCTACAGTTAGGTGTTTTATGGGATGAAGGTTTTACTGGGCTGATGTAGGTGATTGGATCAGTATGTTCGGTTTGGTTTTTTGATTCTTGGTTTAAACAATAGTTTAATGGTTCAAAATTCAGGTATAGTGGTTCAAGATTCGGTTTCGTTGAGGTGGGGTTGGCTTCTGGTTTAGTAGAGGTAGGTGAGAATGTGACACATCTATTGTTGTCAGAAAAGTTGGTTTTGTCTTTTGTGCTTTTTTCTTGACCTTGGTAGTCGTTTGTACTAGGTTTTGGTTTTTGTAAGGTATCTTTTGACAGCAGGATCAGGTTTGAACTAGGTTCAGGAATTGACTTTTTGGTTGGGGGTTCAGGTTTCAAGGTTTTGGTAAGAATTTTGTCGTTCTGCGCACTAACCTAGGAATTCCCAGCATGAAGATGGAGATGTGTTGTCTGCAGATCCATATCCAAAACTCTGATTTCTTTAATCAATCTTGTTTTTTTTTGGTGCATTTAGCCCAATTCCAAACTTGAAATTCTTTTCATCTTCCACATTGAACTCCTATGTGACTTTGGGACAATTCCTGGCCACATGTCCCATGAGACCGCAGTAAAAACATAAAGAGGAAGCCTCTCATACTGGAAAAGGGTTGTCATAGTTGTGTTCTTCCCATCTTCAAGATCTAGAGATAGCAGTTGTGGGAGTGGTTTATCAACTTCAACTGATGCCCTGAATCTGAATGACAGTTGATTAGTTGCAAAATCTTCTCTTATTTGAATGAAAGATCAATCCTACAGGCCTTTAGCTATCTTTATTCCAACATCGTCTGTGTGAACATATGTTGGTAACCCCCAGAACTGAATTCAGACAGGTGATTCTTTGAATGTATCACTATTATGATTCAGATCTTGCTCCCATTATTTCAAGACCAATAGCACATTATCAAAACAACAAGGACCCTCATAGAGCACCTTATTGAGATCTCCCTTGATCTCAAAAAGAAAATGGTTGAGATTTCTTCCTATCTTGATACACTTGAACTTCTTTGTTGACCAAGATTTCTCCAGAGCTGTTATTAGATTCTTTGCTGGAATCTCCTTTTAAAGAAATAAATTTACCAACAAGACTGTTTACACTTTGCTTTTGACTCCATCTTGAATATCTTGTTTATTGCTGCTAACTTTTGTTATGTTAACATCTTTCAGGGAGAGCCTGTGTATGAAGGATGGTAAGTATTCTTCCTTCATAGCCAAGAATGGCTAGAAGAAACTCAAGGAGTTAGAGGGGACTCTAGAGATGAAAGAAGACTCTCGGCATGAGAGAGAAAAATATTATTCCTGCTATGAAAGATCTTTAAAAAAAATTTAAAAAAAATCCACTTCTTTAACTTCATTTTTTCTAAGCATAAGTTGTCAATTTACACCCCAAGTATAGCTTGCCACTAACTACACTCATGGAAGAATTAAGAATTCTAGAATAAATCCTTACAAAGCTCAAATTAATCTAGTTGATATACAATTTTTATTACATGATGTTGTATTTGAGTGACCTCCCCAATGTCCTACAATGGAGGATTGGTGGCTCTAAGGGTTTTGGGGAAGGGGAGAATGATAAATCTGCTGCAAAATCCTGTTTATATGGTGAAAGACGCGTAACAAGCCGAGTTGTCCGAAGTTCGGATCGAATAGGCGATTCAACTTGAACTGCCTTCATCTTCAGTAAATTGACCATAACTTTGTGTGTAGACTTCCGATTTGAGTGATTCAAGATATGTTGGAAAGCTTGTCTGAAGATATACAACTCTCGTGAAGATGTCCAAACCGAATTCTGCCTCTAAGCTGGGTCAAAAGTCGATTTAATCCAGCTAAGAGTAGAAATACTAGAGACAATTGACCGTAAAAAGTCCGCGGCTTCGGGTATACGCTTTGCACCGTACAAACACATCTTGTCAACAACAAAATCATCTCTCCCGAGGCTTGGTCAACCTAAGATCCTGCAATGACAAACAAAAAATACCAAACGTAAACCCGCCTAAAAAATATTGGTCCTAATGATCCAAAAATACTATTAAAACTATTTTATTTATTACTACTTACTACTTATTGTATCATTATGAAAAATATGAAAATCGATAGCCGAAAGATGTAATATTACTGTTAAAAGCATGGGAAAAAAATGAAAATAAAAACATAGTGAATTATATCATAAAATTAACTTACATCTCATAATAATTAAATACTACCCTACAATGAAGATGCACGATAGACATCAAGATCTTCCGATTTGTTCTCCAATAAAAACCACTGAAAGCCAAGCCTCAACATCTTGATCAATCCATGAATGCTATCCAAAAGATCCAATCTTTTGCTTATTTGAATTCTAGAATATGCTTAGTATTACCTTAGTACTAATTAAGATATATTCCTTATTCGGTAGGGAGGTGGGGAGCATGAAATGCTTAGGGTTTTATGAATGGTGTAAGCTTTCTTTTCATAGGTAGTTAACAAATTGAATATCCTATATTTTCGTTTATCCTTTTAAAGGTACTTACATTCCCTAATTATTTAATCTAATTAAATAATGTTGTATAATTAAAGAATCATTATTCTCTAAGTACAATACAACTTGTCACGCCTATAAGAGTCATCATAAACTATGAAAAGTACTTTTTTTTTATCTATATATTACTTTTTTTTAGGGAAATATATTACTTATCTAAGGAGTAATTTACACTAATTATTAAATATAATTATTTGAATATATTTTTCGAAAACTATTAAATATAAATTTTGATTTTCTATTTAATAATTAAACTGCATATTCTAATAAATAGAAAAACAAAATTTTAGTTAATTATTCTATAAATCACAATGAAAGTAAATGGTTTAATTCATTAAAACAAAAACAAAAACATTTTTCCCCATTTAATCGGTACATTATCAAGAACGTGTTTCAACGCATATATTAGGAGCTAAATTGCGTATCGTTGACCTATAACCGGAAGCTCCAAGAAATCGAGTGACCAACCAAACTTTCAGTTGAATCACCCAACTTATTAATCCTAGAGTCACATCACCATAGACCCGAAACTGCTCCCTCCTGGATATGGAACATCTTAATTACTTTACTATGCATATCGTTACCGAGCCCTCACAGATATAATCATTACCTATAGATAATCATTCACAAATGATTCGTATATGAAGCAAGACATGGTCCATACAACCTTTTCACAGGTGATCAATAAGGGGCCGGGAGAAATATATAAACTATCAATTCATATAGTGCAAATTAAAGTAATCTGTTTTTTTTAGTATAATTGCACAAAGATCTCTAGTTTCATATGTGTTTAAAGGTTAAATCAATCTAGTATTCCCATGTTGATGACCTTTGTATGCTGAAGCTTGATGGTTATATGATTTGAAGACTGTAACTTTCTCTTATGTGCTTAATTGTCCTTATCCTAGTGTTTAGGAGGAGCATAGTTAAGTCTTGTTCTTGTCATAAATTCATTAAATGTTGATACTTCATAGATATAGTTATGATTATTTTGAAAATAACCAAATGGGGGAATCATGTTGATATAATGTGCATTATGACCTAAGTAAATCTACTCCATGCACACCTTCTATGATTGATTGTTTCACAATACATCATACATTAATTATATAAACAATTATACATGTCTTAAATATGTTTTTAACAATCTAAATTCATCATAGAACAACAAAAGCGATCTTGTCATCGTCGTACATACATTGTTATAAGCCTTAATGGTATTACATGTTATATAATATATGTTATGTACTCCATTCAATTCTTGTTAAACTTGCAATTATGGCATAATTTCATGTTTAAATTACATATATACGTACAAGATTTTTACATTGATGATCAAGACACCATGAACAATGTACTTAAGCTTTACAAAGATATAGCACATACGATGCTTTTTTTTTTTTTTGTGTGTTACAAGTGATACTTCATTGATCTCCTCTCAGTCTTCAGTGATACTTTTTGGTTGAATTTTAAAAAATTATCGTCGAATCATCTAATTCTTCAGAAATTCTTCTTTCTCTTTTGTCAGGAGAAAAACAACATGACGTTTCATTTCTTGGCTAAAAAAAGTTATTGTTTATGGGTTTAAAACGCTTTGCATTATACCGTCATTTTTTGCAATCCAGACTTGCATTGCTGAATGGTTTAATAAAATCTTTTACCTTAAAAAAAACTACTACAACCTCACACTCCTATGAGAGGAGGGGGATGCATTTTGTATGATTTTAACTTTAAGTTTGTAAAACGGTTGATTTGAGTTCTCTTTTCTTGTTTGATTAAAGTCACATAAAACCTTTACCTTTTTGTTCAATTTTGGGAAGAGCAACACTTGATTTTTCACTACAATGATGGATGTGCCATTTTATTAAAAAGCATTTTATAGATGGGAAAAAACCGACCCCCACCATGCTAAAAATGGCCTTTTCTAGCCCAAATTCATTGTCCGAATCCTTTTCCTAACCCCACACCCCCATGGACAAATTATAAATTCATGTCTCTGTAGCACTTTTTATTTTATTTGCAAGCATCGGATCGACATTTTGTTTTAAGTCCTCCGCATAATTGTGTAAAAGAAATTGCATAAATTTACACGGTACCGGTGAAAAATCCCACGTGCCCGTGGAATCCTAATCACTAATGTTTTTTTTACTTTGCTCCAAAAAATCACACGCACCGTGGGATTTTAGCGCCCGTCGCAAATTCGCTTTTCTTTTACACAATTGGTGACTTAAAATAAAATGTCAGATCTGACACAACCTAAAATAAAATAAGAGGTGCTACAGATACCTGAATTTATAATTTCTCAACCCCATCACCCCTTTACACCCCCCAATCAAAACTTTTGCTCAAAAGTTTAACCCACAAAAAAAAAAAAAAAAAAACCAAAGCCACTAGAAATGATCGACCAAACACATTATGCAACTTGATTCTAATCCAACGGCTACGAATGTGTCCTGGCACCACTATTAAAAGAAAAAAAAGGACAAATGGTAAACCCCTCCACCAAGAAACAACATCATATCCAAGGGCGGCTAACCTAATTCCGGAAAATACTTGTGTGTTGTCTGTCTTCACACACGTATAGAAACAACGTATAATTCAATAAAAACCAAATAATTTTATTCTGTATTTAAACCGTGTGTCTTCAGATAATTTCACCCGTCACTTTACTTACGCAAGTATTTTCCACCTATTTCAAGCTTTCAAGTATCAACACACCTATTACCTTTACACTAGCCAACCAAATCATGCCACGTAACAAACCACTTTGGCCGTTCAAAGACCAGTAGTGTATATAAAATAACTGAAAAGTAGTAGCACTGCTAAATATTCTGCACATTTTAAAATAAAATAATAACACACAAAAAGATAGCTACTAATAATATTATTATTATTATTATTATTATTTAGACATCACACCCTGTACTAGAAAAAGGATTACACTTTCTTTCCCATTTCTAATGCTTGCCACAAAACTTAAACCATATCTACATTTTTTTATAGACCCAAAACACTAAAAAAAGTACACTTATATGTATAACCACTTCACATTAAAACAACTAATAATTGTCCATAAAACTATTAATAAAGATATTCCCCCTATAGTTTTACACTTAAATTGTACTCAAGTCCATTTTAAAGATATTGATTATAATTAATGGGTATCTATAGATTTGATTTATGCCCATTACATAATCAATGTGACTTTTAAGTACAAATTAAATATAAAACTTTTAACTATAACTTGTTTCACCACTTAGTCCTTGCATATTTTCTGATTTACCACACAGGTCCCTCGTCTCTTCTCTCCCCAAACATTGGCCTTATAGTCAAAAGCACTAGCGTTTTGGAGAAAACCATTTTTTGGGCCGCTGCTTAATATTCGATGACTAGTCCTCCCATAGGGGACCTGTGTGGAATTCCCTTTCTTCTTTTGGCTGTTCTGTAATTAACAGAAGTTGGAGGGGGTGTTGACGGCGAAAAGCTCTGCAATTTTCCATTGCTGCTGCTATTGTTTGGACTCCTCTGCTCCCAACGGCTGCTGCTGTTATTACTGTATGAGTCTTCAGAATCCGACCTTCCTCCTGCCGCCGCCGCCGCCGCCGGCACCACCACCATTGCCCTTTTCTTCTCCGGCAACTTCTTCTTGTTGTTCTTCCTTTGGAAATTCTTTGATGTCCCAACAATCTGTAAATCAAAAATCAGTTGTTAATTAGTTATTATTCCCACATCAATAAACCAAATTAATGTTAAGAAAATGCATAATCAAAATACATTGTGGCCGGTATACTATATATATATATATACCTTACAACCAAGAGAGCAAAATCTGAAAGAGTCAAGAAGGCTGCGTTCACAGACTTCACAAGTATTGGTGACACCTTTACCAGGCCTTGGCTGAGGTCTTTCATTCAAGAATACAACCTTAGCACTGTTTATAACATATGTCTGAACAGCTGAGATGTCCAAATACTTTTGGATTTCATTCACCCTAATCACATCATGGTATGATGACCTCCTTATCTGTTCCCCCACAAAAAAAAAAAACAGAGCAAACATTCTATTATTCCACAAAATTCATCTAATAAGTCAATGGTAGCGGTAGGCACAAAAGGCTGAGAGAAAAACAATTTCTTTTGCAAATGTTTGTTGTGAAAAACCTGCATTTTTAGCACACAAAAAAGGAAACCCAGATGGTAAAATTTGGTAAAAGATAATGAAATAAACCTGAATGGCACGATGGTCCTTGTGATAGGACAAACAGAGAGAACAGAGAGGGCCATTCATACAATCAAGACAGTACATATTGCATTCACTCTTGTGAGAATCAGCATGAAATCTGCAGTTTCCAAAAATGCTCCTCAAGCAATGGCTTCAACCATGGCGGCCATCTATTATCATCATCTCCATCACCAGGCTCTCCTGCACCCTGTTATAATCATTTCCAATTACACCAAAAAGTCAAGTCAACAAAACATTGTAAACACAAAAAAAATAAAATAAAACCATTTGAAGAATCGAATAATTTCATTAACAAAAAAACAAAATGCCCATTTTCAGTACCATGATTCGCCTGTTCTTTGGCTTGATTTCAAGAACAGCCCTTTCTTGATTTTCGATCGCCAGCTTGATTGATTCTTCTTCTTACACTAATAATAAGCTAAAAACAGAGACAATGGCTAGTGTTAAAAGAGATAAAGATAGTGCAGTTTTAATGGGGAGCTGAAAGAAGTAGGAGAGAAAATGAAGAGAAAAATGGAGGAGGAGGAGGAGGAAGAAGGAGGAAAAGGCGTTTAAGACAAAGAGAGGGAGGCGGAGAGAAAGCTATAAGAAAGATGAAAACGCTTTGGTTATTGCGGAGGGGTTCATTCTTATCCTCGGCAAAACTTATACCGAACCTAATTCCCAAGCCTAAAACCTAGATACGTTGGCTCCAAGGAACCGACCTCCTTCTTTTTATTTTTCATTTTTTATTTTTTATTTTCGTGTGTTACATATTTTTCTTTGGTCTTATCACAATTAAATTAATTTTTTTTACTTATCCTTTCCTTTCCTTGGCCAAGGAGTATACAGCATATAGTTTATATATTAATAAATTTATTAGTCGGATAATGACGGGGATATTTAATATAATTTATGGAAGTTCTATAATGTCCCTGAAACATCATAACAAGCCTTCTAGAATTATGACACGAGTTAGATGCCCTAATGGTATTTATGAAATTTCGTGATTTGAAGATATTTTCATTATCTCTCATATTTAATGTTACTTTCAATTATTAAAAAAAAAGTTATTTAGTACTCAAGATTTTATTGATATGTTTTTTTTTCCAACTCATCTCTAATGAACTTCTAGAATCCAAAAATTATAAATATTATTTTTATTTTTTATACTTTTTTTCTCTCCTTCATGAAGATTTCAACCATGGCGATTCTAAAAAATGCAGGCGGTTTCTTGAATTGGATAGCCGTGAACCCGCCTGATAATGACAAATAAACAATAAATATTGTAATAATGATGGAAAATATTTTGTGTATATACACACATACAATTATATGTAAATATAATTATTTTTCTTCAATTTTTTTATATTGATTCAAAAAGTAACAAAGTTAGTATTAGTAAAGTGATTTAACGAGTAATGATGTGTTTAATTGTAGAAAAGTTTTAAAGGGTACACGGATTTGATGAGTAAACTATCGCTTTAGTTTACCCCCTCGTGTATGGCCTCTTTATTCAATTTCCATTGATATTTAAGTTGTCCTATCCAATATTGCAAAGCAAAAGATTAGGTAATTCAATTATTTGTATTTAACACGGATGCATTCCTTTAATGGTAAAACATGTTGACCTCATTTTAAAGATTTTATGTTATAAAGAAGAACTCCATTGGTATCTCACTTAGACGGTGTATGTATTTCTTGATTGATGATGTATAGTTGATCAAATTATGATCCATATTTATAGTAAAAAATTGATTGTAGCAATCTGTAACGTCGGCAAGATTAAAATGATCACAGATCGTTCGACACGTGCATATCGTTGATCGATTACACAGATAAGTTTTACATAACACTTGTGTCATACTATAAGAACGGAAGTAAAAAAAAGAAATACATACATCAGAATGCGCGGAGGATAATGAAACAAACATTAAATAAAAGATTGATCAGACTCATAACTAAAAAACGAAATTGTATGAGAGTTCACCCATATCGCAATTGCATTGGCCATGCAATGAGTTCGACGGAGCCAGATCCTAAAATTCCTATTTCATGCTACAAATAAATTTACAATGCCAGAAAACCAAAGAACGGTCCAATAATGTTATAAAACAATCCCCAAATGACTACATAACTTCAATTTCGTCATAACAAACGGAAATACAAATGTGTCGGATGATTTAATGGTATTACACATTTGTATAGTCCACAAATGGAAGACAATATCAATACATACAAAGCTTGATGTCATGTTATTATCATACTCAGTAAGACCCGCAGAGGCGCTTATAATCGGCCCAACATCCGCATGCTAATTCGTATGTCCCCCAGGCAAGGGCAATAGTCTAAGAATGTTGAGGATTCACGAGAACAAATAGCTAAAATAAGAAACGACCAATATCTAACTAAGACACATCTCACATGCGTGATGCAATTATCTTATCAATGTTATCATGCATCTAACAATACTTAATCGCATATAATTAAATAAAATAACTAATAATTCTCATATAATAAAATATATATATGTTGACTAGACCCTACATGATAGTGTATCGTGTGTTGTGTGCGAACTAGAAATCTCTAGTAATTGTGGGCTACAATCATGCCGCAAGTCCCGTAGTGCCGATTCCTGAAGCTGTTATAAAATTCCTATCTTTTCCCAGTAAAAATCTAAATTTCATAAATTCATGAATTAAAGTGCTAAATTAAATATTGTTAAGTGCAAAAAAAATCAACAATACAAACCTCAGTAAAGGTGTTTTATGAAGTCTGAATTTCAGGCTTTGCAGAATAATCAAACCTAGGAGTTGGTTCCGCATTCACTTGGTCAATCTTTCATCGTAAACAAGTGGTTTTTTAAGTTATAAATTAATCCAAATGGGACCATTCTTAAACGTAAAGCCATATTGGTGGCTCAAGGGTTTAGTTAGAATTATGGTGTTGATTTTCATTAAACTTTCAGTCATATTATTAAGTTATCTACAATTAGGATTATAATGGCTATTGATGTCACTCTTAACCGGGATTTTCAGCAAGTGGATGTAAATAATGCCTTTTTAAAAGGTGATCTCAGAAGGATATTTTATGCCTCGGCCAGTTGGCTTTATTGATCCACATAAACCTAAATATGTCTATCATTTAAAGAAGGCACTATATGTCTTAAAACAAGCATCTAGAGCATGGTTTGACAAGCTCAAGACTTACTTATTATCTCTTTCTTTTAGTAAGTCCTTTGTTGATACTTCTTTGTTTATCTTTAAAGATGCCAATGTGGTTCTTATGCTTTAGTCTATGGGGACGATATTTTGGTAAATTCTTCATCAACGATTTCTACACTTATCTACAAACGGAATCAGAAGTTTGCCTTAAAGGCTCCTAGATCCATTAGTAAATTTCTGGGTGTTGAAGCTTATAGGGATAAGTCTGCTTTGTATCTCACTCAAGGTCACTATGCCACTCGGTTGCTTCACGGACTTGGTTTGCATAATCTTAAGCCATGCTCCATACCTATGGTCACACATAAACATCTCAGTCTGAATTGTGGACCAGTTCTGTCCAATCCCACCATATACATGAGTGCTATTGGAGCTAGGTCTTCAGTATCTCACCTTAACTAGACAATATATTGATTTTAGTGTCAAAACTCTCGGTCAATTTACGAGTAATCCTACTGAGATTCATTGGCAATGTGTTAAGAGGTTATTGAGGTACATTAAAAAGACTTTACAATTTGGTCTACATTTTAGATCTTCATCCACTTTGGCTATTCATGGGTATTTTGATACAGACTGGGACACGTACATCTCCTCGTAATAGGAAGTTTGTGCGTGGTTACTGCATTTATTGGGGAGATTCTCTTATTGCCTGGAATTCTAAGAAACAATCAGTGGTTGTTAGATCAAGCACTGAGGCTGAATATATAGCCCTTGCTCTTGTTGCTGCCGAGATTACTTGGATCAAGCACTATTTCTTTGTCTCATGTTCCTATTCTATGGTGTGGCAACACAAGTGCTACTTTTCTTGCTTACAATCTTGTTTATCATGCTTGTACCAAGCACGTAGAGGTCGGCATTCACTTTGTCATAAATCATGTGTTAGACAATCAACTTCAAGTCATATATGTTCCTTCCATAGCACAATTGGAAGATACTTTAACAAAGACAATGAGTACCAAGTTCTTCACTTTAGCTCGTTCCAAACTCAACATTTTAGATACCACGTTTTGTTTGATGGTATGAAAAGATATGTAATTAATCATAGAGGGTATTTTAGTCTTTTCACCATGAGTACACTTGGCATAGAGGACAAGTGTTAATTTGTTATTTTTAGCCAAGTGACGTCTAATCTAACCGTTGGATAATGTAGAGAATCTAGATCATATTTTAGAATGCAGAACTAAGGGAGCACAAAATATCAATCTTACATCATTAATTATAACATGGTCATGAATCATACTCCCTCCGTTTCAATTTATCTGAGGTAGTTGTCAAAATTACACATATTAAGGAGATGAGCTAATGCATTAACTTTTACAATAAAATGACTAGAATGTCCTTAGATATAATTAATGTGACCTTTTTTTTTTATATCTCCTAATGTAATAATTAAGGATAAATCAAGTTAAAATGTTGCATTGGAAATTGTACCGCCTCACATAAAACGGAACAAAAGTTTTTGACAACTGTCTCAGTTATTGTGGAACGAAATGAGTAATTAATAACATAAAAGTGTGTCGTGTTACTTGTTGCGATCATTTTATTACTGACACAAATACTATTCTTATCCGGTATGTTTTGGACTTTGCAAACACAGCACAAAATGTCAGCGCGCGGACATTAGTTGTTGGTTGTTGATTAATAACGTCATAATTGATGCAAGGTCTGAAATAGAAAATAAACATTTAGTACTTAATTACTGTATATAATCCGACTCAGAGTTTAATCATAATAATCAAACAAGGTAATTCCATGTTTAATCCTAATGAGTAGTGTTACTTAATCACACAAACAAAGTTGTATAATAAAATAACACACTATTGTTTATGATCTAATTGATTGATAACTATTTAAATCAATATCAATGATATAAAACGCGAATTGCATCATTTTGCTGTAACAACTTTCTCGTGGTTTTTTGTTTTCAGGAGTATGAAACTAGGAAATTGAAATTGAAATCAACATATCCACTGCAGAAGTAATATATTACATAATTTAAAAAAAAATGATTTATTTGATTACTTGATTAATATCTCCGTTCAATGAAAACAGGTTTAATAATTTATTATATAATATAAAGTGGTGAAATCGAGAAATGGTTGACTTAGAAGACTTGAAACCATGCCGTTTAATAATATGATATTTATTCTTCTAAAAAAAACTGATATTTTTTTTATGACAACGTCAAAAAAGAAAGAAAGAAAAGAAAAGAAAGACTTTGGGAGAATATTGCGGTCACGGCACACCAACAAAGACTAAGAACTAAACAGCACTTGAAAAGGGAATGGAGGGCATCGTATGAGAGTGATACACCTCATCTAATTCACATTCCCATCTCCACTTTATTTTTTTTAGGGTCACTTTATTTTATTTTTTTCTTCAACAATATAAATAATCTTTGTCTTAAATTGGATGTAAAGTCTCAAATAATGTAGACCAAATTGTAAATTGTAAAGTCATTTTAGATCTTCATCCACTGTACCTCAAATTATACGGTTTTTTAACCTTTTTAAGGATCAACGCAGATTTATCAGTATTTTATTTGATTATGCTCTTTTTTTAACGACTCGTTGTTGCTTTTTAAAACCAAAGCGAAGTAGGTCATTCTAATCTTAATACATTAAAAATTGGATCATTAACTTTATTAAGTTGTGTGCAAAAATTGATCTACTATTACTTAAGACGGAGGGAGGACTACTTTGTCTTGACATGGAATTCAGGGAGAGAGACAATTTTGGCAGTTCAAGGTTCGGACGGTCGTGCCTACGAGCCCGTGGTTTGCACCTATGAACGCACCTACAAACTGCCCGGTTTCTGTTTTCATCGACTTAAAAAGTGAACACAACATGAAAACATAAGAAAATTCTTAGGTAGAGAGTCCTTAATAGACTCGACCGTCAGATTTGCACCATGTGTATATAAAAACAAAACTGTTTTGTTTTATTATCTATGCACAAGCAAATCGATGACTGGCCGAGTCAGAATAAGACTCTCACTGACTGCACTCACTATCGAAAACACAAGTAGCTATTACCCATTTTCATGGATAAACTAAATAATATCAGATCAGCCTCCATCCAAAATACTCTTCACTAAACTTTACATCAGCATCTTCAAATGCATATTAAATATACACAACATTCTTTAACTACAATCTTTAACTCAGTTTCTCAGGGCATAACATCCACAGTCAAGCACGAGACAGACGCCATAAAATCAAAGTGGGCCCACTGAAATTTTTTTTTTTTAAAGTTGAAAACATCAAACACCTTAAGTTGACTAAAGTAACCTACTACCTGAAACTAGAAACATTGGATCGAATAATACCACCCTTATGACGCGAGTTCCTGGGGTGTGGATATGGAAGCGAATGCATTCCTCTACCTCTCTTCTTATTGGCAGAACAACCTCCTTCACTAAGGGACCCACCACCCATCGCCGGCAAAAACTTCAGCCCCCTTGATTCAGTCATACTGTTTTTCACAAAAGCAAACGCAAGCTTTCTTTCAGAATCATCTTCGAGCTCCTTGTTCGGTTGCCTTTTGTAAGAAACCTCGTCCGCTGATCCCAAATGACCACCATGACCGGATAACTTTTGATCTGAAATATATCACATAAACTAAGCAAAGTTGGCAAAAAAGTGGTGTTAAAAGATTAAAAAAACACATATGAACCAATAAGACAATTTACCAGGGGGGTCTTCCCTACGTATCTCCAGGCTTGGAGATCTTGGCTTTGTCAGTGTGTCATTTGTTGCAAGATTACTAAGGGGAGGCACATCATTAGAGTTGTTCTCTGTAGCATTACAAGGAATCGGCATGGATGAATTACTAACAGCCAATGGGGTCAGATCAGGCATGCAATTTTCTTCGTTCTCACGTTCATCTTCATCAGTCCTACTACATTCTGGTTTCTCGTCAGTTACCGTGAGAAGCTTCATCTGCAGCATCATTGGTTTCATGGCCATCATTCTGACATTCTGAGGGCAAGCTGGAAGACGAGGTACTAGCATCCATGTTATCAAACACCGACTTTGGAGAAGTATTTACCACAGGCATATACATGGAGTTTATATGTTTTTCGTAAAAACTTGCAAAACAAGGAGTTCCCTGCTTTGCATAGAATAGAATATACGCCTCCTGAGAAAGTACCGATTCCTCTTCAACACAAGTTACCTACCAATCAATAACTTTAACATTTCATTACTTTGAACACTGAACCAATGATCTCGAAGAAAAGCTATAACCTACTGAGAAGCTAGATGCCAAAGATCAGTCATAATCAGATACGCACGCACGCACCTGTTCATCATCAAACTTGTACCACATATGAGGAGCTGAACGGATAAAGCTGTAATAATGCCCGGAATTAGATGAAAATCCAATATGCACCACAACAGCATAGAGATCGTACTTCAATTCAGCCTGCCAAACAGAAAAGGTCTTCATAATATAACCAAAAAAGGAAATATTCAAGGGAGCTGAAAACTTAATAGCAACAACAAAGCTCAAGACGCTTCAATGCTAATAAGACAAAACTCACGTTTTGACAGCCAAGTGTGTAAAGACACAAGTCTAACTCCAATGGAAAAGCTACATGTTTATCAATCTTCTCTACAAAACAACCATCACTTTTAAATCTTTTTAAATGGAAGGCAGCAACGGAGGGAGTCTGCTCCAACATCATCTGCTTTTCCACAGAAACCTGCTCCTTGCAATTCTCACACGTGAATTTCATCTCTGAATCCTCGATCTTTTCCACCTTAGTGAAGGAATCCAAAGCACCGTAGAGAGTGTCTGCATCCTCAATCTCCAAGCTAAGGTCAATTGAAGGTTCATAAGTACAAGAACAGTGGTCACAGTTGCAACAACGCAGCTGCAATGTCAAAAATCCAAGTATCATTAATTGTGACAGTTAACAGCAGTTGTGATAAAGAACAAGAACAGGAGGAAACCTATTCTACTTTTCTTTTTACCCTGCTAACAAGACGGCCCCCAAAGACTTGTTTCACTATGTTGCTGCTTTCAGAAGATGAATCCATCAGCATTGCATCATTCCAACAATTCTCAAGCTTATCCAAAAAACACTGCAGGAATTCATGGGCATCTTCCTGCTGGTACTTCCAAAAGCCAGATGAAAAGTCTACCAGTTTGTAAAGTTAAGAATCACCAATTTCCCAAGAGACAGAAATCGCTATTGAGATTTACAACACATCATAGGTCTGCCAGGTGGACTTTTTCACACACAAACGCACAGAGACGTAGTAAATACAAAAGAAGGGAAGCCCACTATGATGATAATGTTGTCGATGATGAAGAAAACCACATTAGCCAATTATATAACTACGATGTCAAAATACGTAAATACATAAATAACATCACAAAAATAAATTAAGTCTGCCATTGTATTCATTAACACAGAAAAGTATGCACAGGAGGATACAGTTCAGATTATTCACGAGTGCCCATGGTGCTACCACATTGCCCATACACTTGAATGAAAGATTAAGATGCTCAAGCAGGGCACAAAGAACACAGAACACTTCATACCTGTGAACTGCAATAAAAAAGAAGGGGGACAAAGTAAACCCCAGAAATACAAATTCTCGATCATTAATCCGAAATGAACAAATTATGTGCCTCCGAAAAATTATCAGAGCACATTCAATTTCATCATGTCAAAGAACCTAAGAATCACACCATATCCTCTTACCATTACATGGAAATCTGTGTTTGCAAGAACCGAGCACCATAAGTAGGGGCACCGTGTGAGTGAAACACTGCATAACTGCATTGAGGAAGCATGTATTGCCTAAATTTGCAAGACCTGCACCCTACAAGTTTGAAATCAAAATTAGAAGCTACGCCGAGCAAAGACCCATATCTACTAAGCTGACAAGCTATGAAGCACAGACAATATCTTAGATAAAGAATCCAATTTGACAAGGTCCTAGAGACACGCTTAATAGAGAACATTTAAGCCAAAGTACAAAACCGCACACTTACAAAATACTAAATAGTTTTTTACATAACCTATGGAGTGATACATTCTGAAGTCTAAACTATATGAAAGAACTGTATGGCTTACTATTTAAAATGAAAATGCTATGTGCACTACATGTATCACAACAAGGCATAGCAAGAAATAGCAACGCATCCCAAGACATAGCAAAGCATTGTTACGCCTTGCTAGACCTTGCTATGCATTACTATGCTTTGCTATGTAATGTAGGGCACATATCATTCCAGAATTAAAAAATACAAGTCACCATGTTTGGATTGGAAGAACTCAAGGGAAAAAGAAATGGAAAGGATTCAAAATTTAGTGTATGGTTTCTTTTAATTTCAAGAAAAGGATAGCAAGAGATAAGCTTCTTCACAAGTTTAGTGGCCTCGTTTCCTTCCAAAACAGGTGAGATACAAAAGGAAACAGTTCATTTTTCATCAAACATTTTAACATTTCCTCTATTTCCTGCCCGGCTAATCCAAACTGTGTGATTCAGTAATCATGTTCTATTAGAATCTTTTCTTTTCTATATCCACTATCTCCTTCTATCCAAAGAGGTGTCGGATACGAACACACCATCAGAACTGAAGTGTCCTCCGTCACAACCCATAAGTAATAATGCACGTACAAACGCTATCAGTGGTGATAAATGCACCTATTTTATTCTATCAAAAAGCATCTCTTACTCACTTTTACATAGGAAAAACACACACACACACACAATACAACACGTGAGCCCTCATATTGAGAAATAAGGGCAACCAAAATCGGTGCACCTATTATATGCCCTTTTCCAAAAAATTCTCATTTAAGTCGCAAACATGGGAAAACATAAATACATAATAAGAAACCAGTATAACTCAAATTGTCTCCGGGAATCCCGTATACTTTAAACACAATACCACAATTGGAGGCTTGAATCCGGAAAGCAAAGCCATAAAAGAAGGCTTGACGTTTGCATCTGGACGCCACGGGCAATCAGAACGCGAAGGCTTACTCTCCTCAGCAAATCTCAAAGGAAGCTCCGCACGCTTGTCATCGAGTATGTTCGACCATGGTTGCGACCAATGGGAGAATCTTCTGCGGTATGGGACTAGATCAGTCATCTCTTTCTCCTCATTGTCTGTATCATCAACCTCAATTTCATCGAGTAAACTGTCGTCGTAGTCCGACAATTCACTATCAGGAACAGTAGAATCACTCCACGGAGATAAATTATTAGACAAATTAGCGGTGTTATTTGGGGGAGAAGAAGGTAGGGTTTTAGAAGCATCGAGCGAATCAAGAGGGGAGAGTAGGATTGAAGGGGTTTTGTGACATGGGACTCCATGAAATCGAATCAAAACAACAATAAGGAGGACAAACTAACAGGAGTGAGCAGAAATCCCAAATCCAGGGTTCAGAGCAGGAGAAAGAAATTGGGAAATTTCAGGTTGGAGGGAAAAAGGGTAAATTGGAGTCGATTTGAAAATGTGTCGTGATGAAATCAAACAACGAAACAGACAAGAGAGCAAACGATTGAAAACGAAAGGTAGATTAAACAGGAATCCGGTTTTGGGGGTGAATTTGGTCCTAAATTTATTTATGATCTATGGGTTTGAAAAGGGAGGGAAAATGAAGGTGGAGCCACCATAGCTATGGTGAAAACTGACAACTGAAACAGGGGAGAGAGGATTTGGCCATTTGGGCAGCAGATTAAAAAAAAAAAAAAAACAAAAAAAAAGTAGAAGGGCAATTGGTAACCGTACTGTAGAGTCATGCTGTCATGGGAAACTTGTAGTAAAATCTTCCATTTCTTTTTTTTTTTTTTAAGGAAATTTTTTTTTTTTTAGGAGTACAAGTAAATCCTATATACTCGGAAATAAACGAGGTGGAATTATTCATAGTATTATTTGAGCAAGCAGCTCATCCCAGGTGGTTCATTCACTCCGCTCCAGGTGGGATGCCTCGAGTTCGAATCCTCCTCAAATAAAGCGCCTTTAATAAAAGTAGCTAGCTTTAAATCAAGAAAAAAAAAAAAAAGGAATTATTCATAGTATTATTTAAATATTTTTAGTCCCGATAACACTTTTTTTTTTTTTTTTAAGGAAAAAAAGATTAGTTATTTTGAGTTTGGAAACTTCCCAAAGAGGTTTGGCTTCCCCCTGCAGGCTGCAGGCTACAACCTTGGAAGAATTATACTATTACTATTACACAGGATTTCCTACTTACGTGGATCAACACACTTGAAAGATGTGAATATCTGATAAAAGGAATCTGGATCCACTCTCAACCTTCAAACATTGAATTTTCCTTTAGATTAACCAGGCTGATTTCATGGTGCCTCGAGGGCTCGTAGTACAGACCCGTAGGACCTTAGCCAACTGTGTTTAGTGTTTCTTCTTGCAACATCCCTCTACCAAAGGACTGGGTGGTGCCCCAAACACACCATAAAGAAGTTTCAATATTTGATGAAACACAAATTACAACAAAGGGTCTGACGCCCGCATAGTAGGAGTCTAAAATGAACCAGGCTACAGTTTCCCTGGCTTCTACAAAACCATGTCTTTCTAATAAAATGTTCTTGCAAGCTACAAAATATTCAATTCTATATCCAGCATTTCATAAGCCTTTTTGTATTTGTGAAAGAAAAATACAAAATACAAAATACAATCCAACAGCCCTTTTATATGAACTACTTAATAATTTCTCAGTTTTTCATGACACCCAGATTTTGCATCAAATACTTTGGAATTTAGAGGATCCTGTCCTGGAGATCCGACATTAATGTCGATGCAATAGAGCCAAGCTTCTTCCCTGTTTCTCCTGCAATATTCTTTAGGGAATATATATCTTGTTGTGCCTGTAAGAACAAGAAGAAGAAGATTTCAACTCCATGTCTCTCTCTCTATGTATATAGTAAATACTACTAATCGAACCCGTATATCATTTCAAGTTTCAACTAACAAGCTCTACCAAGAAATTCAATTGCAAGAACTTTCATTGGTCCAGACCATTACAGACCCTAGTGCCACGTCATTTGTGACATTTTTTATGTCGCAGAGGCTGTGGGAGTGTAGTACAATTACTCAAGCTTTTATTACCTGAAAAGACAGCCGGTTAATGAGATCGCTAGCAGAGATATCAATTGCTGACTTATCCGAAGAGTTTCCAAACAGATCAGCACTAGAGATGGCACTTGAACCCTGTTAAGAAAATATATATTAAGGAAAAAAAGAAGCAGAACAAAGCTCAATATTATGATTTCTTGAATACTCCATCAAGAGTATATTGTACAAGAATAAGCTTAATGATGGATTAGAAGATGGAAAGAAAAGAAAATAAGCAGGCTAGTCATTTTTCTTTAGAAGCACAAAAACGAAGAAGAAGCTGAACGTACAGAAAACTTCTGCAATGAAGCTGAAGTTTCCAAATCAGCTGGTTTGGTATGATCACCAAAGAACTGGGCAGAGGAGATAGATTTTGCATTCGAAAATTTCTTTCGAGCCTCATCAGTTTCCTCGACCTGCATAACAATATAGGATGCTGAATGCCATTAAAAATACATACTTAACCGAGATAATTAAACAGCATAACAAAACTAAAATTACACGTGTGCAAAATCAGTTATTTTTTATGATAGTTTTCTGTTTTACCAACATTCATATTATTACGCACATAATACGGCGGTACTCATGTTAATCGTTCAATTTTGCCTTTGATACAGACTCTGATCGATTTTCCACAATATGATCCTTAATTCGATAAACTCTTCCTAGTCAAGTTTCTCAAACTAGCCAGTCTGAGCTCTTATTTGTCACTAAGCATGAAACTAATATCTCCCCATAAAAAAGGTAGATTTATCTTCTTCTCTCCATGGCAGACGGAATATTCAAAAGCATGACTTACTTGAGATTTGAACGAATTTGAGCTTGCTTTCTTGGTAGAACCACCATCCATTTCATATTCTTCAAAGAAATTAACAGCCTTGGGTGGGGCTACATGGCTAAGAACACGCGCGCGCCCCAAAACTTGTCTCTGTCTGTTGCTCGTTGTCATTATACTCAAATCGAGATGTAAACGATTTTGGAGTGCTATTTGCAGTATCGCTGGAGGTAACATGTACGGGAGGTTCTTCAGGCTTTTGTTCATACAAACTTTCATTTGTCTGCTAAGAAAAACAAAGGTCATACAAAATACTTTTATAGAGTGCACTAGAATGATAAGTGGATGCTAGAAGAGATACCTTATTAGTGAGCTTTCGAGCTCCAAGCCCCCCGGTCTTTCCAGGTTTCCTAGCAACCAATGGCTTCTTAAAAACAGTGGAAGCAACAGACTGGGAAGCTTTTGGAGAGGAAGGAACCCCAAGAGATTCCTTCCGGGGAGATGAGCTTTTGTTTGAGACTTCATCAACCTTAGTATCAGCCGATCCGTTAGCATGCGGCTCAGATTGAGCTGCACGCGGTGAGGATGGAAGGCCTGCTTCATCTGCAGAGCTTTTAGCTACTTCTTTCGTAAGTAACTGCCTGTACAAGTTGGCTGCCCTTGATGTGTACTTGGCCTCTATCTGACCACCATCAGTCCATCCATGCTGCTTAAAGAAAACTTGAGCCCGATTATTTCCACCAAAAGCCATCATTTTCAACTGATCCGGAGTCCAAGAATCTAAGTTAGTCGACCTACAGAACCAACCATCATTGAAGATATGTTCATAGTTTCTCAAATGAGATTAGATAGTAACTAAATGAATAAAAGACTATATGAATGATCGAAACAGTCGCACAGAACCAAAAAATCCTGAAAATAGTCTCAAGTCTTAAGGGGAACTTTAATCTCAAAAGGGCCTTAACTTAATACCCTAACATGTCAGAGGGGGGCATGGACATGTACATATGTACACAACAAAAAGGAAACCTCCTTCTGCATAAACAATAAGAGGCTTTTGATGAGATGCTAAAGTTCGTATGGTACAACTTCACATAAAACTATCTCACGGAGATTTTTCCTCAGGTTTGTACAACTTGTAACATGAAGGGGTATACCTTGGTGAAAGGATAAAAACTGATCCAACGTGACCTGAAGTCCTGGCCTCAGGAAGCAAAAAATAGCCTCTTATAAATGTATAAGCTTAGGATTCGCACATTAGCCTAGTGTGGTGTGGATCTTTAATGCAACCACCACATGCGAGATGTCTCCCACACCAGTCTAATATGTTTAGAGGAAGTCGTATCTTTTATAAGACGGGGATTGGATAAGATCGAGTGGAAAATGCCATTGCACTTCCTGTCATCAATCACAGTTCGAATCCCCATCCCCCTCCACCGAAAAAATAAGAACCCCCCTTCCACTCCTCCCAAAAAAATAGTTGTATCATTTATAGGAATTTCTTGGAGTTTTACTTTCAGCAGCACAAGTGTTTAAACAATACAAGGCAAAGTACTATTTATTCAGATCAATTACAAGCAACATGGCTTTTTCCTTATTAGATTCTTATCTTGCTAGTGTTGAATTATCATCTCCCCAAAAAGCTTAAGCTATTGGGGGTAGGGAGGTGAGTAATTTGAACATTTATAGACTTTGGCATGCCCCCACGAGGGCCTAACACACACAACTAGGCCAACAAAACGACACAAAGGCATATAAAGGCCATAGGCTGACATTTGGCACACAAAGCCAAAGAAGAGGCCCAACACATGTACAACACAAATATCGTGGCAATGTTGGCAAAGTTTAAGCCCATGGCCATGATACCATGTTGACTTAACACATTTTCTAAATGCTTAAGCTGAATCATCAAACATAACCCACTTAATAAAAAATCTAGCCTATGATTATTTCTCTTATCTTTCATCCATTTGAACTTCTGTCAGCTGTCAGCACATTAACAGGTCATAAGAACTGTGCCAGTGAAAAAGTTTCACAAGATCCTTGTTTTTGCAGCAGAGAAACATATGACTTAAAAGATGCTTTCAGAAGCAAAAGACGGACTCTCCTATGAATATGTGTCCCAAGATTAGAAAGCACTGAAAAGGTGTAGCTCGCTAGGAAATTTAGCCAAGCTGAAATCCACAGAAGTGCATGCTAGATCACCCCTAATTTTGAGATGGCATTCCATAAAGTCAATAAAATCTTAATTTTCTAAGTGTGAATCTGATCAGTTCATACATAGAGATTCACTACAAGGCTATTTATATTTCATTAAGCTTGACACCACATTAGAAAAATATTATCCTGGATCCAAATAAAACAAAAAAGAAACATTCTGCTTATGGTCATAAGAACTGCAAATAAGTAAAAATTGCAACCAACAGAATAAAGGAAACACGAAGCGTCATATGTTCCACAAATCCGCAGGCAACACAAAGGAAGCCATCTTCCGCAGGCAAGAAGGACATGCTCACATGCTCAACTCAATTTCCTTCTGCCCTCGTCATTTCTTCAACATCGAATCAATGATGTCCCCTTGCTATGCTATAGCCAATCCTATGTGATAAGGGCTATTATTCGAACATGCCACTTATTACAACCGAATGATAAAGAACTGAGCTAGCAACTTTGATATGAGAACGGGTTAAGAAATCTAATTACCAAGATAAAATGTTGATGATAACCTACAGAGAAAGAAACTAATAAAGGGCTCATGTTATGCATTTGATAAGCAATGATGGCAGCAGGCAATATCAAAAACTCGTAACAACATACAAAAGACTTGTATTGCTCGGAGAGCAAGCGTTCAGCCTAAAATTGAGAGCGCAAGAAAACCATCTTCTTTGATGTTGTTCAAATGGCTGTATTTGTGCATAACTTATGAAGCTAAAGAGCATGATGAACTTCCAAAATATATGGATGTAACTGCCATTACAACATTTTGGGGAATGTGATAAGTTAAAATTTTATATAAATCAGTTGGAATTATGGGCTCCATTGAGGGCGTCATGCTTTACTGTGAACTGGAAGAATGACCATTGGCAGGCACTTGTTTTGTACTTTCTTTTACTTTCCTACCAAAGGGTCGAGGAGGCGTTCTTCAAGATTGTTTTATTTTGGAGGTACATTATACGCACAGAAGGAAGCTGGTTAGGCTATTTTAAATTTCAGCAAGCATCACGTCTCGCCAAATAGCTAACTGGGAACGCATTACCAAGACAAGTTTAACTACAAAAGCTAAAGAAAGATGAAAAAGACAATTCAAATTACAGGACAATGCCCGAAGCATGATATGCACTACACTTTTAAACTACATATTGATGTAATGTCATTGAGTTGACATAATAAAGAATTCATCTGCAGTAAAAGTAAATCAGTATCAAAACTGATAGCTGAAAAACGTACAATGATCTGCAATTTTACAATTTAAGGAAGAAGAAAAAAACGGTTTTGCAATGATAGATTTGCCTACATGAAATTGCCAGAGAGAAAGGAAAAAAAACCTCACCTAACAAAGCTAATGTGAACACCAAGGCTCCGGTGGACGGCCGAACAATCCAAACAGAGAAAAATCCCATATGTCACCGACGCCCATGTAGGATTCTTTGCGTTACAATCAAAACACATCTGTCACCGGAAAATAGATACAATTCATCGAATTAGAAAACATAACACGACAAAGGATCTACCCACAAGCCGCAAGATCTGCATCAGATCTCAGACAATTAAAACCTACATAATTATAAATTGGATCGCCAAAATGCAAAGCCAAAAAAAGGAATCACCTTATTATCAGACTTTGCTTTGAGCTTCCGGAAAACGGCAGCCTTGTCCGCATAATTCTCGGAAGCCATTTCAATTGATGCTTAAAATTGTAACAGACAAAAAAATGTAAGAATGGGTTTGCTGAAGAAGAATGGAATGGCGAGTGTGTGCTTCTAAGAGGGAATTTCGGATATGAAAGAGATTCCCTGACAGAGAGCACGCAGGGCAGATTCAAGTGATATATTGATCAAGAACAACGGAGAAAAATAATGGGAGAGCTTGAAGATAGATGTAAATTTTTTCCTTTGTTTGTATGACACGAAGATACATGTATTTTATTTGGGGTATTTGCTTAAAACGGGTGTGTTGACCCAAAACTTCAGAAACGGTTTACTTCAAAATTAATTTTTTTTCTTCCGTTTTAGGTGTTTTTAACCAAACTAAAACCCTATTTGGGAAGGGGCACCCTTAGGAGATTGGGCCCTTAAGATCGCGACATTGTGAAAGAAATGGGAGAAAATCATGGTCAAACTTCACTAAAATCCAAAACACCCTTTTTCCAAACTTTTTTTCCAAAACACCCTTCTTTACTCATTATCCCATTTTATTTTATTTTTTTGAAAGTTTGATACATGTATTTTGAGGATCGAAAATAACTACTGTATAATATTGGATTTCCAAAAAAAAAAAAAAAAACAATAATAAGAATAATAATAATAATAAGTATATTTACATTTTACTCGTTCGTCATTTTTTAGTCATTATATCGGCTTAGTGGTTAGCTAGACTATACATTGACGTTGGGATCAGTGTTTGATCCTCAGTAGGGTTCGAGGCCTAGTAAGGACATAATTAAGGGTGTGTGTAACATTTCGTATCCGAAAAAAAAACTCGTTCGTCTTTCTTTATTTTCTTATGACTATTTTTTTTAAGAAACAAACATCTTTCATTAAATCAAATTCGGAGGAAGCAACACGACATGACATAAATAAATCATAACTAGTTAAGAGAAATGCTGAAACATTGTCGTGCCTTTCTTTATTTTTTCATGACTATTTTCTTAAGAAACAAACAACTTTCATTAAATTAAATACGGAGGAGAGGTACTCAAGCAACACGACATGACATAAATAAGTCATATCTGATGTTGCGTAAAACATCGAGTTTCATGCAGAATAAAGATGTTTAATCGGAGGATATAAGGCTATATAAAGTGTATTTTAGTGGTGTTTTCCGGTGGCGCTTGGTGGCGGCCATGGATTCCGACGGTGGTGCAATGTAAGAGGCGAAGACGGGGGCAATTCGGCTTTGCCTTGTGTTTTATATCATTTTGCCTGAGTTGAATGAAGTTACAAAGCTCCCTAGTTATAAGAGATGGAAACTTAGTCGTTAAGTAAACTTAATAGTTAAGTAAACTTAGTAGTTAAGTAAACTAAATATCTAGATGGTAAGTGGATCGAATATCTCGGCGGCGACCACACAAGATCGAGGTCGCCAGCGGACCCGTTTATCAAATGAGATCGCGTGCCGGCCCCCTAATCCTCTTCTGTCGTCGCATAGGGTTGAGGGCTTGGAATGGATCCGGAGACTCGCGGCTCTAATTTGGCTTGTGAGCTCGCGGGTAGCAGTGGCCGGTGGCCTTATCCTCTAACGTCGGTGGTGGTCGGTCGACTGAATAAGGATCCGCGGACCTAAGCACGATTTAGTACATCAATGGCCCCTTACTCCGCGCCCTAATCATTTTCTTGAAATGTTAGGCGGGGAGTAATAGTCTGCATGTGGATCTGTTGTTTTGAAATACCGTGATGGCTCATTGTTGTGGCGGATTGTCTGTTAGCTTTGACTCAATGCCTTGCTCGAGTAGGTCTTTTCGCCGCTTGCGTGTAGTTGATGAACTTGGCCTCTTGTGGCGTGTGCCACTTAATTGATTCTCGACCGGTTTTTGCGTCGTGAATCGATTTAGCCTTAGGTGGCTCGAGAGCTTTTAGTCTTGTAGAGGGCTTGCTTGAAGACGAGCTCAAAATATGATGCCGCCTATAGGTCGGTCTTACATAAAGGCGTTCGCCAGAAAGCGAATTCCAAGTATGATGCCGACTGAGGTCGGGCTTATAAAGTGATTCGCTCGAGGCGAACTCCAGTATGATGCCGACCTGAGGTCGGGCTTATAAAGGTTCGCCGAGGCGAACTCCAGTATGATGCCGACCTGAGGTCGGGCTTATAAAGTGCTCGCTCAAAGGCGAACTCAGTATGATGCCGACCTGAGGTCGGGCTTATAAAGGTTCGCTCGAGGCGAACTCAGTATGATGCCGACCAGAGGTCAGGCTTATAAAGTGATTCGCCGAGGCGAACTCAGTATGATGCCGACCTGCAGGTCGGGCTTATAAAGTGATTCGCTCGGCGGCGAACTCAGTATGATGCCGACCTGCAGGTCGGGCTTATAAAGGTTCGCTCGGAGGCGAACTCGGGTATGATGCCGACTGAGGTCGCTTATAAAGTGATTCGCCGAGGGCGAACTCCAGTATGATGCCGACCTGCAGGTCGGGCTTATAAAGTGATTCGCCTCGGCGAACTCAGTATGATGCCGACTGAAGTCGGGCTTAGAGTGCCGACATCGTTTGTCGGGCTTGGCGGTGTTGGTGAAAACCACCGGCCTATGTTCCGCGCATTGAGCGGAGTCAAATCGCCGATAACGTTCTATCGGGCTTGAATCGATGTTTGTATCGCGTAGCGATAATTACGATTATATGTCAGGCATTGTAGCGACAGGCTTAGATGCCGATAACGTTCTATCGGGCTTAGTCGCCGACAACGCCTGTCGGGCTTAAAGTGCCGTGCATGAAGCGGCGGGCTTAGATGCCGATAACGCTTCTATCGGGTGAAAGTCTTTGTGTATGGCGACGGGCTTTTTGTAGAGAAATCCATGTTGATGGCGAGCACTGCAGCAGAGAGCTCGTAATAAGATAGCTTGTAATAAATGAGCTCGCTGAAATGGAGCTTGTAATAAAGTGAGCTCGCTGATGTGGAGCTTGTAATAAATGAGCTCGCTGAAACGGAGCTTGTAATAAATGAGCTCGCTGATGTGGAGCTTGTAATAAATGAGCTCGCTGATACGGAGCTTGTAATGAATGAGCTCGCTGAAATGGAGCTTGTAATAAAGTGAGCTCGCTGATGTGGAGCTTGTAATAAATGAGCTCGCTGATACGGAGTTTGTAATGAATGCTTATTTTGCTTTTGTGACGATTCTCCCAAAGTATTTTTGAGTTCGCACCTTTATTGCGGACTCGAAATATTCACCTTTTTCGAGTCCGCTATTTGGGTCCGACATATCCGTACATGTATATATATACGGCCCCCTTGTTTTTGGCGAGGTCGAGGACGTTCAAGCGTCGAACTTGCTAAAAATAATTGAATTGAAGGCCTTACTTGTTTCTGTTGAGCTTGATGACTGAATTAAAAATCCGATGTGCGGCCCCCTTGTTTTTGGTGAGATTGAGGGCGCTAAAAAACTGAGCTCGCCGAAAATACTTGGGGCGAATAATAATACTTGTCTCGAATCAGACCTGTTTTGTTGCACTTTTTGACTTGATCGAAAAATCCGATATATGGCCCCCTTGTTTGGGACAAGATTGAGATTGCGAGTAACTTGTCTGAAATAAATGTTGAGGTCGAGCTTTAATTGGACTTAGAGCTTGCCGACCGAGGTCGGGCTTAGAGCTGGCCGATGAGTCGGACTTAGAGCTAGCCGACTGGGTGTCGGGCTTAGAGCTGGCCGAGGGATCGGACTTAGAGCTTGCCGACCGAGGTCGGGCTTAGAGCTGGCCGATGAGTCGGACTTAGAGCTAGCCGACTGGGTGTCGGGCTTAGAGCTGGCCGAGGGATCGGACTTAGAGCTTGCCGACCGAGGTCGGGCTTAGAGCCGCCGACGAGTCGGACTTCAGAGCTAGCCGACCGGGTGTCGGGCTTAGAGTAGCCGAGGATCGGACTTAGAGCTTGCCGACCGAGGTCGGGCTTAAGCCGCCGACGAGTCGGACTTAGAGCTAGCCGATCGGGTGTCGGGCTTAGAGTCGCCGAGGATCGGACTTAGAGCTTGCCGACCGAGGTCGGACTTAGAGCTGGCCGATGAGTCGGACTTAGAGCTAGCCGACTGGGTGTCGGGCTTAGAGCTGGCCGAGGGATCGGACTTAGAGCTTGCCGACCGAGGTCGGACTTAGAGCTGGCCGATGAATCCTTGTATGAATCATTCAACTAGAAGCGAGCTAATGAATAGTACAAAAGATAGCTCTATCCTTCATTTATAGTGAGGTGAGTTTCCAAAAATAAAATAGCTCGGCCCATCACGTCCGGTGGGTGAGTTCCCAACAACGAAGCATAATTACTCAAGTTGTAAAAATGGGAATAGATGCCAAGGAGAGCTTGTACCTGAGAGAATGACCCCAATAGAAGAGAATGACCTGAAACCAATTTGTCCGATTCCGAAGCAAGGACGTAAGTATTGAATCTGTCTTGACGAGCAAGAGCTTCACCCCAAAAACATAAAGCCAGGGGACTCAGTTTCTTCAGAATTAGTTACCAAAATCACTGGCTTTGAGCTGTCAAGCTCAGCCTCGCCGGAACCCGAAGTGGAAGAGATGGATCCAACACCTTTATTGTCGGTTTCAAATGATTCTGAAGGTGGGTCAACATTTAAATCCTTCCCTCTCTTGTTTATTTAACGCCTCCTTCACCCATCTTCAACTTCCAGAGCTCGGACCCAGTGAGGAGGGACGTCGAGGGAGGCAATGACGCTAAGGTCGGCATCACTCCGAGTTTCGAGAGCTATCTCAGCATGACTCGTGTCCCCACATAGAACTCATAGTCTTTTTTTTTTTTTTTTTTTTTTTTTTTTTTTTTTGAGAAGACAACTCATAGTCTTTTGGAGTACCCATGTACAGGCACAGCATTGTAGTGTATGTATTCTTGTGTTCAGCCAGAAATGTGGTCGTCGGAGCTGCTAACGCCGGCACGCCTTAAATGCTTATCAGAAACAATAATTTACACAGAACCAAATGAGACCTTCTCCCCTTTTTTTTTTTGAACGGAAATTTCCGCTAATCCTCTCTCAAAACATCTAGAGAAATCTTATCCTCTCATAATCATCTTTAATCTATAAACTGACGTCCTCCATCTCCCGTTGAATAATAAAAACTTCACCGGAGTAGATGGATTTCCGGCGAACTACAAACAATATCCGTCAATCGATTTAGCACCAACAGAACATCTAGAGCACCTAAACTTGTTCCGCTTGGAAGAGTAAACAATGAAATTTGCAAATATAATCACACAAACGCACCAATCTTCCTTTGCAAAAGACAGTACAGAGAACGGCAAGAAAAGGGAAAATGGGCCGGAAAGGAGCTTCTTGATAAACCTGGAGAGTTTGGAAGATGTGTGATCTCTACATCCCGACCGTTTTTTTTTTTTTGAAGATCTTGTTGAAGACTTGGCCGGAAAACCAAAAGAGGGCGGTTTCAGGCCGCCGGAGCTTTCAGATCTGGCTGGAAAATTATTGAAAGTGTCGATTTTGTAGCGGAGCCAAACTGATGTTGCGTGAAACATCAAAAGTTTGCAGATGCTGATGTTAATCGAGGATATAAAGCGCTATATAAAGTGTATTTTAGTGGTGTTTTCCGGTGGCGCTTGGTGGCGGCCATGGATTCGACGGTGGTGCAATGTAAGAAAGCGAAGAGGCGGTTAATTTTGCCTTGTGTTTTATATCATTTTGCCTGAGTTGAATGAAGTTACAAAGCTCCTAGTTATAAGAGATGGAAACTTAGTCGTTAAGTAAGAAACTTAATAGTTAAGTAAAACTTAGTAGTTAAAGAAACTAAATATCTAGATGGTAAGTGGATCGAATATCTCGCGGCGACATCACACAAGATCGGTCGTCAGTGGACCCGTTTATCAAATGAGATCGCGTCGCGCCCCTAATCTCTTCTCGTCGTCGCGTAGGGTTGAGGCTTGGAATGGATCCGGAGACTCGCGGCTCTAATTTGGCTTGTGAGCTCGCTGGTAGCAATGGCGGTGGCCTTATCCTCTAACGTCGGTGGTGGTGGTCACCGGAATAAGCGATCCGCGACCAAAAGACGATTTAAAGACATCAATATCTAGCTAACAGATTTGCTAGAACATTGTCGATACCTTTGACCAACAAAACCGAGAAGAAACAAAAGACGACAACAATGATAAATAGTCCTGAACCAAGCAGATGAGCATTGATAAATCATCTGAGATGTGCAAAAGAGCTTTGACAGATGTTAAACAATCGCTCTCAAAGATAACCACCGATAAACCTGCATTTAACAGCGACCTCTTCCATCACTAGCAATATCGCCTCGCATCTCGTAAATATCCGGACTTATGCTGTGGTCTAAATGAAACGAAAGAAGCAACAATCGAGCCAACATCGTCCCTGAAAATCAAGCCGACGCTAGAACCCGCCTTCGTCACCGAGGCATCTGTATTGCACTTACAATTACCAATGGGAAGGGGGTTCACAGAGCGGGGTGAGAAGGCCCCACTGACTTCAGATGATGAGCACTCATCGCATGTCGAAATTCCATAACATCAGCTAACGAAGAAGAGACAACACGAGAAATATAAATAGGCGCATCATCATACACTACACTGCATCGAGTTTTCCAAAGGTTCCAGAGCAAAGAACAGAAAGTAGACATATTGTCCGCAGTCTACTGCTCAAGAATCGCACCAATATGTTCCTTAAAACTCAATCCGGGATGCAGTCGCTGACCGCAAAAAGGGGAGGCTCCCCAAATTGCCCTAGCATAAGTACAATTAAAGAGTACATGGCGCGTGGACCCTCGTTCATGTTAGGAAAATATCATCGCAACGGAAGCGATTTATGGATCTAGATCTATATAATACACGTAATAAAACATTAAATCTACATCTACAAGGGGGTTGTAGAACATACCTCTTGGATCTCAAAATCCAAGTTGGAGAACCGCTTATTAGGATGATCGAACAATGATGTGAAGAACACCACGATCTTCCCGACGTGTGATCCAAGCAATTCCCGGTGGAAGGAATTCTCGACTTAACCCTCCGATATGCTACCGGAAAAATCTCCAAGATTTTCCTCCTCTACTTGGCCGAAAATTCTATCTTCTCTCTAAGAGTTGATAGTCGAATTTCACATGTGTGTTTAAGAGGCTTTATAAGCTCTCTCTTTATATGTAAGAAGAATCCTTCGTCTCCAAAGATTTTATAATTAATACAAAATCAATTACAATAATCCTATTAAATAAAAGATAATCTCAAAATATTCTAGAACAAATCAAGAATATTTTTATCTTTATTATTTACCATAAATATTTATCCAATAAATATTTTACGCACATGTCTTTTTTAACACACAAAGAAAACTAATTCCTTGTTAAAATAGGACATGTGTGGCGCCACAAAATATATTGACCTAATAATATTAATTTTGCCATTACACAATAATCAAGCAAGATTATGGAAAATGTTTTTCCACATATTTAATTATTTAGCCCAACTAATTTAATATCCACTAAACAATTAATTCACATATCGTTTTAATAAAGTCCAACATGAACTAAATTAATATTATTAGGATTCGACGTCGAGAATATCTATGCTATATTAGGAGGCACGTCGGGACTGATGGACAAATAATCACGTACTCCGATAAATCAAATAAATAATTATCTTATGAATGTAATAATTATATTCGATAAATCAATCACAGTGAATATGCCACCATAATCCCGCGATCGCACTCCTCCGATTATAAGATTATATTTATCTCCTCAGAAAGTAATAAGCGTCACCGATATAATCATTTCATATGGATTAATCCTCCATAGATCGTTTCATTCTAAATCGGAAGTTACCGTTAACCCTTTTCGTAACATCTTGTCCTTACTTACCATTAACCCCTAGTGATCAATAATTCAAATAACTCATTTGGTAGCTAATCGGTGTAATATGAATCCCATGGATCGATCAATGTCTAGGATTAACTCATAAGTGGAATCGTTTCATCTACTTCCATAAATGGAAGGAATGGATTCAGATCTCGTGATAACACGGACTACTCACTCAATCCAAAGACAATGCCAAGATGGGGTAATTCGGATCGCTGACTCGGTGTAATCCTTAACCGTCAAGTCAAACCTCATACCGATTCAAGCAAATGATCGTGATCACCTCGTGATTAAGATATATCCATAATATGATCATCTAATGATTCGATAAGACTTCTCAATTACGGAATTATATTGAGAACTCCGGATCAAATCGGTCCAAATTTCTATATGATATATCTATCATATATAAATGCCCCATTAGGTTCCTTAACCGAAAGTCCGGATAAGACGATCACACCTATCGTGTTATGGGCGCGCATTAATAATGCGTTAAAGGAGACCCGATACTCTCGATTAACTTTACTACGGACTAATTGTATTTTAAGTACATCTTCACTAACTCAATCCTCCGTGTATGTCTCATACACTGAAAGTTAAATGATTACATAAACGATATACTCGGGGTTTTCAGAAGTGTAAATACTATTGTCATATCGGTGATTATGAGAATAATAAATATGAATAATAACATCATTTCATTTATTAAATAAAACAATTACAAAAAAATTGTCTTTCGGGCATCACACCTAACAATCTCCCACTTGCACGTAAAAGCTTGTGATTAATTGTTTTAGAAAGCACACCCTATTATTTAAAACTACAAAGAAACTACATCTCCCACTTGCTCTAAAGCAATGGAGACTCATCCCGTATTTTAGTACCCACAAAACTTATCATAACCATTTTTGATTCCAAAGTACACTCCGAGTATGCCGTCGTAGGATAGGTCGGTGACTCGGGAGCACCTATATCTCGAATGTCAGCGGGTCTTAATGATCGGTCAGTTGTCGGCTCGAGGCGATCCGTAGAATCGAAACGTCGCCGGTCCATCTAATCATGTGGTATTTTCCCAATATGCGCTTGAACTCAAGTGATTTCGAAATCTTATAAGCTACCCTTCATCGCTTGCACAATGATGTGGTATCGGCTTTCCAAATCTGGAATCACTCCCTAATCGAAAAGAAATCCCGAGGCTATATCGCTCTCAGCTAGCTACTACAAAAGCCGCTAATCACCCAACTAGTTAAAGTCGAGTTGGCGTTCTTTGGATTCCTCCAGGCAATAGCTTCAACACAAGAGTAAACACTCGAGACCGAGATCGACTTAACGATCATCCTTAATCGACACAAAGTCGAACCGGTGTATTCTCACATATCCAAGTTCACATTTGAATATGCCCGCATATTATTCCTCGTTCTCTCAAGATACTAAAGGACATACTAAACTTGCTTTGTTAATCGCCGAATCTAAGATTCGATCAAAATTTGACGTTCAATAACCTCGACCATCTCTTGTCACAAAGAGAATCCATCCCATTTCTCTTTATCCGAAGATTTTGAGAGTCATTCCCGAGGCATGGGTAGAACTTCCTCGTTGAATGTTGCATATACAGATGCATCATCTTAACCAATAAGATGGATGGGAAACCAATGATCGATTCTAATGAATTCGACCGAGTCAAACTCTTCGAATGTTGTCCAAATCTACATTGCGAGAGAATTGTGGCATTGTCGGTCGACTTCGATAACACCCATGTTGAGTCCAGCTGGTGCGGCGTTATCCTTCACAAACACTAATATATGTGTATATATTCACTCTTGTACTAAAATTGATATCCGATCTACACAAGACTTATCAATATTCGGTCAAATCCATATATTATAGAAATATATGACTTCCAATGACCAAGAGGTTTGCTTTTTATCCACAAAGGACATAAGCCTTGACAAATCATCCCGTCATAAGTTCATAAGGCAATACCTTTCGTTCGAATGAATCCAGATTCCGTTTGTTTGGCAAGAAAGTCTCGGGAATCACCCCTATTTTCTCGCTTTTGAAGCGAAATCATGAATTACCGAATTCATTCTACTCTTTTCCGTGTAGATCCAATTACTCCCATTGGGCTGAGACACTCAATTTGGTTCTACAAGAGTATGAGCGACTCTGGAGTACCAAACTCCATTCACTGGGGTTATGGCTTGTAAACCAACCTCTATTATCGTAAGAATCTATACACCACACAAAAGAGCCATAGGTCATCGGTCGATCCTGTAGACTATTAAGTCCGCAGAACCCATAATGGGTAATGGATAAACCATACTCCCACTATTTTCTTGGTGGATCAAATTCGATCTAGTTTAGCAAGATTTAGTGTTATCACCAACAACCAAAGTTGGATGTGGTTTGATCTAATCGAGAAGTAACTACCTTGAGTATCCGTATTCTAAGGTTCAAGGTTTGTTGTTCATAGACTCTATCAGAAAGGATGCAACAGCGTTACTTGTCCCTTCCGGTTGTCAGGAATCGATAACGAACCTTTCTCTCAATTCTTCAAGATATATCACGATTTGGTCACTGACCGAACGCGGTACGTGAAATTCGACCCTACCATCAAGCATCATGTGCTAAATGCTTATATTGACGGAATTTGGGTGAACCGAATCCACTCATTATCCGTTAATTCCAAAGCACATTCTAGGTAGACTTCTCGGTTCTACATTTCAATGTAAACCGTTATTTCACTTCCAATATCTTTATTGAGTTAAGCAGTGTATTGTAGCACATCTACAACTATGTAAGGCAATTCAATGGTTTCTTCCTTAGTGAAAAGCATTTCACTATGAGGCGAGCCGAACATCGCCTCAGGACTATGTGATGGCCCATTTTCGAGTATAGAATACTCCATCTCTAATGTAATCCGAGACACCATAAAATATTTTGGATAAACTTACCGGAGTGTTTGAATAGTTATCGACAAGAAGTCACTACTGAAGCTCCTACTAGCTTGTATCTTTCATTAGACCCGAAGGTCGTCATGAACAAGCTATGTTACTTCTTTATAACCATTATCCTTTCCCGATTGAAAGGAAACTTAGTCATTGAACCTTTGAGACAATATAACCAGATCGAGAAAGGAATCACCCCTGAGCCGTCTTGTGTCTTGTCTTTTTGTGGACTATGCACTAACTATGGAATATGAAGAAGCGTTTATCTAAATATAGAAACCAATTGCTTTTAATAGTTCTTAAGATGTGTTATATACATATTTAAAGTTAGCTTGTAAGTGGTTTTGACTTTATCAAACAAAAGTCCGAGTCTTGGATTCGCACTACAAATGGTATATTCACTTTCTATAAGACAAACAAATTATCGAATAAAAGGTAAATCCATTCGCTCCAACGAATCTTAAAATGAGAAAAATAAATCTTCTGCGATATCCAAGGGTTGAATCGAGATTCATTTCCTCATATCACTCCCCACTATTTTGCTAAAATTACTACGCCCGTTGTCTATTAATCGTTAATGCACACCTATCTCGTTCTTCCAAAGAACATAGCCTAAGAGAAAATCACCAAGGATTCATAGGTTGGTGATCCAAATCACTATCCTTATCCTATGACTTTCAGTTTGTTAATTTTCGTTTTAGCCTTAAAATCAACTCGCTTTTAGATGACTAACACTTTTAGACATATTCTCCCATTCTTGACTTTCCGTGAATGGAAGCGATCTTGAACCAATGGTTCGTTTGAGTGAGACACTACTCTTGAACCGTGGGATGTCTATTTCGATTGTTACTTGTTAGGACTTCTCGGATTTTCTATCATACCGGAAAAACAACAAATCATAACATTAAAGCTCCCACTAGTTTATCGGTTCCAAATACCGTCTAACCAAAGAATGCTCTATTTTATGATTTTCCAATTTTTCAATTTGAAAATCTCTCGTGTAAACACTTACACAGATTCTAATGTTTCAGAAAAACAACAAATCATAGAACTCCCACTAGTTCATCGATTCCAAATATCGTCCAACTAGCGACATTTCATGACTTTCCGGTTTTCAATTAGAACGGCTACGTGTGTAGTCAATTACACTTTTCTAATGTTCTAGAAAAACAATAAATCATAAAGCTCCCACTAGTTCATCAATTCCAAATATCGTCCAACTAGTAACACTTCATGATTTTTCGATTTTTCAATTAGAAAATTTACTCGTGTAATCACTACACACTTAAAATTCACTAGAAGAATTTCAAAGTCCGAAATCACCTTTGATCAAACTAAGTTTGTCTCTCGTTTAACACGAACGACACTAGTGACATACCCATATGTCACTTTGGTTTTAAAAGGCTTAAGAGAAAATATCTCTTTCGAAAAATAATTGCATTATCAATTAACTAGTTCAACGTCCCTAGTTACTTTCCACTTTTAACGAAGTCAATACTAGTCAATTATAAATTTTTAAGCAATTTAGTAAGGGATATGATGTTTGTAAATAAAATGACATATATTAATTCAAGTTTAACACTACTATATTATTGTATTTTAGGAATTGTAAACTAAAAGTAAGTCTACTCTACCATTCTAAGGTTTTAACCTTGCATCTCAGTGCCGCCGTAGGGTAGGTCAAAGAGATCAACGGTTAAATCAATGAATAACTTGTGAGAATCAGACATCCCACGAGAATCGAACATCCCTTTATTCATTGACTACCTTCCTTTTTTTTTTTTAGCCTAGGTATTACCAAAAATACCCTTGATGAGTGTGACCTACTATATCAGATCTCTTAGGTACGCCCCGAGTGTGCCGTCGTAGGATAGGTCAGTGACCCGACGAGTACCCAGAAATCCTATCCTTTCGGAGACCAAGCCATGAATGTTGATAGGGGTGAACACCATCCGTAGAGGGGACGAAATCAAAGCGCCGCGCGGCGCCACCCTTCTCTCACTTACTTGCATCTATAGTAGAGACCGTGGGGTTGGCTGTCGCCTTCCCCGCTCCCACTCAATATTTTGGAAGTGGTGGTGGGTTAACTAACCACGTCTTTTTGATGTTAACATAAAAGTACATGAAATCAAGGATTCCGAATGGTGTCGGTGACGTAGGCAAGCCTACCCGTCCTATTCGTTGGAACATATGTGATGATCGGACGAAATCGGGTCAAGAGAGCGCGTTTGAGATGTGAAGGAATCACCCCTCCGTTCTCCGGTGTGGCTTAGTCTTGCCGGACCCCCGTGCATACATCACACTAGGAGGGTTAAGTCGTTTGAGCGAAGCTCAATTGACCACCCAACCTATAAGCGAACCGTTTTTATCCAAGATTTATTGTTCTTTTACCATCATTCAATCTCGTAGACACTACGAATTGAAAGCGTGATCTCGCTTTCGAACTTTAAGGCGGTTCACCGAGAACACACACCTAAAGGCTAACGATTTCATAACCCGTCCTCGGATCTTTTAATTAGTTACCAAATTAATTAATTACCACGTATTAATTAAATTTCAACTAATTACGCGAGTTTGTATACATGCCTATTTTAATTACCAAAATTAAAATTCTACATGTATGCATGGAGTGGATTTATGATATGATGCATGTCATGGCAATTCCGATTTTATGTCTATTTTATGATCAACACACATAAAAATAAAATTGCGGAAAATTTAAACACCGAGATGGATCGTTTGCACTTCGCATCTAATCTAATAGAAAATAAAACCAAAACCCTAACTAGGGTTTACTACTTTCTAACAAAATCTGCAGCTGTTCGAACTCTTCGATGATCGGAAACCAAACGAACTCGGATCGGGACGAAACTTTCCAGATATTTTCTTCACTTCTCGAACTCCAATATGGACGGTTGGATCGGAGCTTTGACTTGTCAATTTTCTCCAGTTAACCGCCCAACTTGCTGCTGAATCTAACTTTGACTGCACCGCATCAAAGACTTCCTGAGGCAGATCGGGAATCGAGATGAATCCCGATCGACCTGAAATTTTTATGGTACGTCCAAAACTCCAAGTTGATCAATCTGAACGGTTGGATTTTTGTTTCAATGGTCCAAACTCTCCCAGAAAATCGAGGAAGTCACAGGTAGTGTATCTGTGAATCTTGCGTTTTTCTGTTACAGCAGCCTCTTCGCAGCATCAAACGGATATCGAAACGGACCCTGATCGACGCCAAAATTTGTGGAGTTGATCATCTTCTTCTAATCTTGATTCTGACCGGAGGGATCTTCGTTTCAACGGTTCGATCGACGGAAAAGCAAAAATACTAAACAGCTACAAACTAGATCTATTTGCTGGAAATTAAACTTTGCAATAAAGATAAATTACATAATTTCCTATACTCATATGAACGAATTTTCATCGTTTATACGAGTTTACAATAGATCTAACGGGTAAACAATACCAACCCCAATCCATCTCTTCAACCACAACAATCGCAAGCATTCATCATAAAATTTTGAAAATAATAAAATTAAAAACAAAAATAATGCAATCTACACACGATATTCCACTTCTTAGATCTAATATTTTATACGAATAAATATAGATCCCTCATGGCGATCGATACCATTGTTAGGAAAATATCATCGCAACTGAGCGATTTATGGATCTAGATCTATATAATACACGTAATAAAACATTAAATCTACATCTGAGGGGTTGTAGAACATACCTCTTGGATCTCAAAATCCAAGTTGGAGAACCGCTATTAGGATGATCGAACAATGATGTGAAGAACACCACGATCTTCCATGACGTGTGATCCAAGCAATTCGGTGGAAGGAATTCTCGACTCGAACCCTCCGATATGCTACCAGGAAAAATCTCCAAGATTTTCCTCCTCTACTTGGCCGAAAATTCTATCTTCTCTCTAAGAGTTGATAGTCGAATTTCACATGTGTGTTAAGGGCTTTATAACTCTCTTTATATAAGAAAAGTAATCATTTGTCCTCCAAGGATTTTATAATTAATACAAAATCAATTACAATAATCCTATTAAATAAAAGATAATCTCAAAATATTCTAGAACAAATCAAGAATATTTTTATCTTTATTATTTACCATAAATATTTATCCAATAAATATTTTATGCACACGTCTTTTAACACACAAGAAAAACTAATTCCTTGTTAAAATAGGACATGTGTGGCGCCACAAAATATATTGACCTAGTAATATTAATTTTGCCATTACACAATAATTGAAGCAAGATTATGGAAAATGTCTTTTCCACATATTTAATTATTTAGCCTTTAACTAATTTAATAAATTCACTAAACAATTAATTCACATATCGTTTTAATAAAGTCCAACATGAACTAAATTAATATTATTAGGATTCGACGTCCGAGAATATCTATGCTTATATTATTAGGAAAGACGTCGGGACCATGACGACAAATAATCGACTCCGATAAATCAAATAAATAATTATCTTATGAATGTAATAATTATATTCGATAAATCAATCATGAGAATATGCCACCATAATCCCGTGGATCGCACTCCTCCGATTATAAGATTATATTTATCTCTCACGAAAGTAATAAGCGCCCACCGATATAATCATTTCATATGGATTAATCCTCCATGATCGCTCATTCTAAATCGGAAGTTACCGTTAACCCTTTTCGTAACATCTTGTCCTTACTTACCATTAACCCCAGTGATCAATAATTCAAATAACTCACCTGGTAGCTAATCGAGTGTAATATGAATCCCATGGATCGATCAATGTCTCAGGATTAACTCATAAGGAATCGTCTATCTACTTCCATAAATGGAAGGAATGGATTCCGTATCCGTGATAACACGACTACTCACTCAATCCAAGACAATGCCAAGATGGGGTAATTCGGATCACAGACTCGGTGTAATCCTTAACCGTCAAGTCAAACCTCATACCGATTCAAGCAAATGATCGTGATCACCTCGGGATTAAGATATATCCATAATATGATCATCCAATGATTCGATAAGACTTCTCAATTACGGAATTATATTGAGAACTCAGATCAAATCGGTCAAATTACATATGATATATCTATCATATATAAATGCCCCATTAGGTTCCTTAACGAAAGTCGGATAAGACGATCACACCTATCGTGTTATGGGCGCATTAATAATATGACGTTAAGGGAGACCCGATACTCGATTAACTTTACTACGGACTAATTGTATTTTAAGTACATCTTCACTAACTCAATCCTCCCCGTGTATGTCTCATACACTTTGAGTTAAAATGATTACATAAACGATATACTCGGGGTTTTCAGTAGTGTAAATACTATTGTCATATCGGTGATTATGAGAATAATAAATATGAATAATAACATCATTTCATTTATTAAATAAAACAATTACAAAAAAATTGTCTTTCGGGCATCACACCTAACAGTTCACTGCCACATGACAGGCAAAGACTGGTACCTAAATTACGCTTGACAAGCTGCTCACCGATCGGTAAACAATCTTGTAGACATCACCATAGAAAATGATGAACTCTCATCGGCACAATAACTCTCCAAACATCTCGCCACACTATATCTGGCCCCGATGAGGACGACGCTCGAGCAATGTGAGACGTTCCACTATACAAACTTAATGCTAGAAAGCATCCTGATATAACCGAGTATCTACCTCCACGATCATAATGCCATGACAGTCTGTCTGTGTGCGAACCGCCAGCTATAGACATCTGAATAATTGCATCCACCTCAAAAGATCAAAAAGCCTGTATAAGCAATTGAAGATTCCACTGCGTGGTCTTGCACTCATAACTAGCTATATTTTTCATACAGACATTTTCGGTCCACTAACTATACTTTTGTTACATTTTTTGGATACTTAACAAAAGCGTAATGTATGGCGTTTATATTGCATTGTCGCGTGTCACATTATTATTGGTTGAGAAATAATTAATATACGACACTTTTGATCCATTATATTTTTCTTTATTGTTTCAAAACTCGTCATTTTTTTCATTACGACATTTTTAGTCTCTAAACTATATATTCTTATTACACTATTTGTACCTTTACCGGATTCGACTTTGGCTCAATCCGTTAAATATCATAAAAATGTAACAAAAATATATAGTTAAGAGACCAAATATCATTATGAAAGATACTATTTTTTTTAGAAAATGAAAACATGTGACCATAAGTGTAGTTTTCTCATTGAAAATATATCATGAAGCACCGGGGATTTAATTTAATCTCTCTCATTGTCAGGCACTCTTAATTGTTAATTCCAACATTTTTTTGGGAAAAGAAATTTTATTAAATCATATCCTCAACACATGCAAAACAAATGTAATATGGACATCCGCCCCAAAAGGTAAAATGCAGAGAAAGAACACCATACCCAGCTAAAAGATGTCAGTAGGAAGAAGCGTGTATCCAAGTGTATATACGTATATCTAACCTTTTCACTTCTAACTTTTTCACTTAATTGCTGTCCTAAGTGTATCCAAGTGTATCTAACATTTTCACTTCTATCATTTTCACTTAATTGCTGTCACCTCCACCTCCGGCCACCTCCAACAAGCTCATCAACGCCTCCACCTCCACCTCCAGCTGCTATCAAAATGGTGTTTCTCGAGGTTTGGTCTTCTCTGTTCGATTGACAAAATAAAACATAACAGTTTGTAAATGTAAAGCTTTACCATTACAATCCCTAGCTAAGCATCCCATAGCCGAAAAGTCCTCCGACACTCTAGTAAAGCCGTTGCATGCATGTCAAACAATTACTTTCCACCACCGCCGACGAAAAATTCAAACGCTTTGCTTCCTCCAAAGCCAAAAATTTTGCAAAAACTCCACCTCTATTTCCGGGTCAATAAGATACAAAAAAAGATGTCAAGATCATCACCCACACTCTAGAAATAAAGTGCAGGAGGGTCAGTAAGCGAAGTGTTTACTTGTGAAGAAATTTCGATATCGGTTCGAGGCAGAACTCGATTCGACTCGGCTTAATTCAGCTCGAACTCAAAATCGACTCGATTCGAAAATTAAACGAACGATACTCGAGTAATACAATACTCGACTAGACTACTGCGAGCAAACTCGAATATATATATTTATATATAATAAAAAAGCACATATGTATATGTATACACATTTACATACATACATATGTGTATAATAACATATATGTATGTGTATCTTTATATTCAATATAATTATTATTACAAATGTTGAAGTTTTTCATTGATTTTATATATTGTCATCTATCAAATACTTTGCATTTGAAATATTGTTTGGTACTCAATAGATAATTTTTTGGATTTTAATAAAAGAATCTTATAATAACTTTATAATTCAAATTATTGTGAATTAAGTTTCAAAACATATTAAAGTCGATAAGTGTGATGTAAAATTCGGGTTCGACTCGAGTACATAAAACTTCCTTGAATCTCAGCTCAAACTCGAGATCGAAATACTCTGATACGAGAATATTTTAAATTGCTCAACTCGTTTAGATCAATATGTGGTTCGATTCAACTCGCTTACCCATTTTTTAACTCTATACTTTTTTTTTTTATTTTTTATTTTACCTTATACTAATACCCTGAAATTAAACTTCATAATAGAAACCATACTCACTCTCCACTCAAAAAAAAAAAGAAACCATACTCACTCAATAGCTCTCGCTGCTCGCCCTCCAGCCTGCATTTCCCCCTTCTTCCTCACCTGCGTTTGCCCTCACCTGCCGTCGCCGGATCGCCGTGATCCAGCTTACAGTCCGTCAGTACAGCTCACAATTGCTTGGCTGCTTGCTGCAGTGCTGCTTCCATTTCAGGTAATTTTCAAATTTTTATTGTATACTTTATGTGCTTGTTTATTTGTTTTGGTTCCCTAGTTCCATTAAAGTTATTATTTTCGATTTGGATTTTTTTTTATGCTTTATTCATGTGTGTTGAATAAACTATTGGTGGGATGCCCATTATAGTTGAAGAGATGTTTTTATGCTCAAGTGCAGCTTTACGATTTTGCTGTTGACTGTTGTGTTTTTGTTCTTTTCTTTTGGTTTTCAGGCTTAGTGAGTCACTCGCTTAGTTTAGGTAAATTGGTAAATGGTTGGTAAATGCTAAAGATAATTTAAGTGCACCGGGCAAAACTAGATTAATTGATTAGTGGTGCTACATTGCTAATTTCACATGTATTAATCTAAAATGACAAGTGGGTTTTGCTATTTCATAGCTAGAGTTAATTAAAGGGACGGAACATTTTTCAGAAGAAAGTCTATTAATGTCGTTTTGATATTCCTCTAGGAATGCATTTTGAGAAAATTGAGTTCTTTAGAAGTATGATAATGTTAGGGTATTTTAAGAGATGCAATGCCTTATTGTTAGGACCATGCTTAGTTACCCTTTCTTAAAATGCATGTCTGAGATTTGTTGTGCGGAGGACCACGATTTTATGTGCTGGGCATGTACTAATGTATTGTGTCTGGGAGAATAATGTGTATTTGGCTTACATCTGCCACTACTTTGAAAGGTTTCACGAGCATGGTGTGTTCGTAGGGGAGGGTTAAGGTGCTGTAGGAATAGGAACATTTTTGTCTTAGGGGGGATGAGGTGTATCTGATACTGTGGTGTATGTATATCATACCCAATGTTGTGTGAACATGTTTAAGATTGGACTTGAAAATCAGAGACTACCAGTAGGTGATGATTATCATTTGGATAAAAAAAAATGCATGTTTCATTGAAATAGTCCTGTTAAAATGTTGTTCTCAGGTCTTTTGTTTGATGGGACTTTGAAGATGATTCATGCAATATGCAATCATGCAAAGAGGAGAGGTAAATATTTTGGAAACTGTGAACATTTGGAGCTTAGTAAGTATGGTGCATTCTTATGCCTTAGATTTCAAAGAAATTTATCGCTCTGGTCGATGAAGAAGGACCCTGATCTTGAATCCGCGTTGTCTAGAAACCGTAGATGGATAGTGAATAACCAGCTTAAAAACATCATCTTGCAGTGCCCTAATCAAGTGGCATCAATTAAGTTCCTTCAGAAAAAGTTCAAGACTCTTGATCTTCAAGGCAGAGCTCTAAATTGGGTTAAAAAGTATCCTTGCTGCTTCGATGTGTACCTCAAAAACGACGAACAGTATTGCCAACTGACTAAACAAATGATGGTTTTAGTGGATGAGGAAGAATCTGTGAAAGATATGCAGGAGCCAGTATTTGTGGAGAAATTGTCAAAATTATTGATGATGAGTTCAAATCAAAGGCTTAACGTCGTGAAGCTTAACGAACTGAAGAGGAACTTTGGATTTCCTGATGACTACTTGTTTCGAATCGTACCAAAGTATCCAGAAACGTTTCGAATTGTTAATTTTACAGGGCGGCGTAGTTCTATGGAAATCGAGCTTACATCATGGAACCCGAATTTTGCTGTATCTGCAATTGAAAAATCAGCTCTGAACGAAGGACGTGATCCATGTTTCTCATGTTCATTGCCTCAATCTTGGATGAAATCATGGGAAAGGTTTCAAGATTTCAATTCAAGTCCATATATATCACCTTATATGAATCCAGGTTCTTTAATTGATGGATCAAACGAGCTAGAGAAAAGAAACGTGGGCATAGTTCATGAAATACTGTCTTTATCATTGTGGAAGAAAGCGTCGATTCTAAAGCTAGCACATTTCAAAAGAGAATTTCGATTACCAGATAAGTTAAACGTGTTATTGCTGAAGCATCCAGGTATATTTTATGTATCAAACAGATATCAGATATATACAGTCGTTCTTCGGGAAGGATATAACGGGTCTGAGTTGATATATAAAGATCCACAAGTGATTGTTAAAGAAAAGTTTGGTGAATTAATGCAAGAGGGGCTACATGAATATAACAGGAGGCATCAATTGTTAAACATGGAAAAGAGGAAAATGAAAGGAATGAATATGGCTAGTAGACAAGAGAGAAAAAAGAAGGATTTGTGTGGAGCAGAATCATCTGAAGATGATGAAGATAAAGGAAAAGGAGGAGGAGATCTTGGTGGGATATTTGATCCAGAAGAAAGGAAACGGTTTTATAAAATTATTTTTGATTAGTTGTTTGACATGTAATGGCCCGTTTGTTTGCCTAGAATGGAATGGATATTGTATGAGACGAGATAAAACAGGAGAGTGGCACTTCCGAACAGGATTCTTATCCTTTTCTAAAAAAAAATCAGCTTGCATTTCTTTCATTCAAATCGCGAAGAAGCTCCTCCGCCGCTGCTCAAGCTCCTCGGTTTGGCCATTTCCATAGGTAATTTCTGCTCTCTCTTCTCTTCTCCCTTGGTTCTTTTCTCTTCTTCTCTATATTTCGACTGGAGCTTAAATTCTAGGGTTCAGATAGTTGTGGACATCTAATGTTAATATTGGTGCTTCATTTTATGTTTTCTACAAGTTGTATTCATTAATCGATATATTTTAAATCTGCAATGGAGGTAATTGAGGTAGTTGATTCGTAGTATACTGACTAATATCCATTATCTCAGATTTTTTCTGGTAGAGCTGTGTTCAATACCATTGTGTTTGTTCTCTCCTTTTGATGTCTTTGTTTCTGTTGGTATCCGTGTTTTTAAGTTTTCAGTAAAGTACTTGTTCGGTCTGTGATAAGGTTTTGCTGGTAAACTGTGTTATTGGTTGTGAACAAGTGCAGTCTCAATCAGTAGTAATTTGATTGATCAAGTAGTTCGAAATTTTGAGTTCAAACTCTCTTGGTTTGATGTGCCAAGGTGAGTTGTCAAGCATAGACAATAACTCGGCACTTTTGGTGCCATCAAGTTGGTTACTGTTTGTTTGCCTTTTCTTTTTCCTGATGTATTTTTACCAGCAGGTAGGCTGGTTTTGGGGAACCAAAGGTGTGTAGCTTCGGACTGTTGTAAACCTTTGGTATATTTTTGGCTTTAACTGTTTTGGCAGGATGCCTCTCATAAGAGCACAAAAGCGTAACGAACACCTCAAACGTCTCATTTATGAGAACAATGTCTATTGTCGGGATAACCTCAACTCAGAGTTGATACTCGTACTTTTGTAATTCTGTGCGATTTGCTTGAAAGTAGGGGGCTAACGCATAGTAAGGGTGTTTGCATAGATGAGATGGTTGCCACATTCCTCAATATCCTTGCACATCACACCAAAGTTCGTTCCATAAGGTTTAGTTTTTGGAGATAGAGTCAGACTATACACAAGCATTTTCATAGAGTGTTGAAAGCTTTCATACGATGTCATAGTGTTCTTCTTGCAAAGCCTGAACTTGTACCAACCGATTCAACCGACCAACGATGGAAGTGGTTTAACGTAAGCAGCACACCATTTTGCGAATCATGTATAGTGTTCGTGAGATTGTTTATCCATGGATTTGAAAATGATAGTACTTGTAGGGATGTCTCAGTGATCTTGATGGAACACACATCCCGGTAAGAGTTGATATGAGTGTTAGACCACGCTATAGGACATTTAAAAGGACATGTAGCTACCAATGTCTTGGGTGTATGCAATCCCGAACATGAGGTGGGAAAGTTTTGCTGCCGATGGACGAGTTTTACGAGATGCTATCCATATGCAAAATGGTTTGAGGGTTCAAAGAGGTTTGTCATGACCATAGGATATATTTTACTTTATTGGTGTGATAACTATTTTATTTATTTGACTGACATCCGAGTGTAGGACAATATTACTTATGTATTATTTGGATACACCAATGGAGAAGGTTTTCTTGCACCTTATCGTGGTCAACGATACCGTAGAAGTGACTGGGGTGGGAGCGACCACATACCTAGTAATGCTAAAGAGTTTTTTTAACTACAAACATTCTAGTGCAAGAAACGTAATTGAGAGAGGCTTTGGTGCTATTAAGATGCAGTGTGGTCTACTTAGAAGTCCTTCATTTTACCCAATCCGTGTTACAACCGTATTGTTAATGCATGTTGTCTTCTTCACAAACTCATCAGGAGGGAAATGCCCGATGATCTTATAATGGATGAAGTGGATGCATTTTTAGAGGGACGAGTGGATGACCAAGAAGATAAAATAAATCAGGTCGAACCTTCACAGCACTCGACTGATTGGCGTGACAAAATCACTCAGGAGATGTGGAACATAAGCCACCCGTCATAAACACATGTCAAGATGTAACCTTATTCTACATAAATTTTTGTGATGCTACAAGTTGTTTTGCTTGATAATTTGCACTATGTTGTATTTTTTGGATAGACTAGTCTTAAGCATAGCAAGTGAAAATAGTTTTGTTCGGCACATGGTGTATATTGTGGTACGATAAGGTGGTATGTTTCCAATGGAATGTAATTATGTCATGGAATAATGTATAACGTGGTATGTTTTTCAATGGAATGTAAAAAGGTGTTGTATAATGGTTGATGTCTAGCATGATTATGACATTTGATATACTATATTGGCTAATGACTAATTTCCGATCTTTATCTTTTATCGATATTGACATTTCAAATATAATAGTTTGTGGTGAGCAAAAAAAAAAAAAAAAAAAAGAGTATTGCAATATCACACTACTAAATCACACTAAAATAAGCACATTACTTAAGTGGTAAAACATTGTGGATCTAAGTGTTCAAATAAAATCCACATGGATTGACATGATTTTACCAAGTAAGTAGCGTGTTTATTTTGATGTGATTTAGTAATGTGATATTGCATTAATAAAAAATAAATAAATAAATCACACCACCACACATACCAACCCCACCCCACACATGTGTCATAAGTTTGTAATGGAAACTGTTGACTATAATCGATTTTGATTCTAACATCATTATTCTAAAAGTCAATTTCAAATGTAAAAAAATGTACGGGGAAATAATTTTTTGTTTCTCAATTTCAGACCATAGATCACGTGGATAAATCGCACCACAAGCCAATTTAATTCAAGCTGTGATGATCAGATTTATCCACGTGAGGCTCTACTACAAGAAACGTAAGAATTGCAGGAAAAATACCCCAACGGGAAGAAATACTTGTGTGATCCATCAAGTAGAATTAGTAAAAATAAAATAAAATGGTAGATCTGTATTTACATATTCTAACCCTTCAGATCCATCTAAAATGCAGTTGTAGTAGAATTTGTTATGAGCACTTGCAGTAGATAACATAAATGATTTAAAACGAAAGTAAATTATTTAAACACTGTATTTCAGAGATTTCAACATTTAAATTTAGGAAAAATAACGATGCAACAGGTACTATATTTTTTACTTTATAATACAAAAATTTCTTTTACATCTACTGCATATATCCAGATTCTGTAAAATTTTCTTTATATCTGTCGCATTACGTAAAATAGAGAATCTGATGCATTTCATCTTGGGGTCTCTTTCCCCTCTGTCCGCGATCATAAGCCGGATTCTACCCGCTATTCGTAAGCCGAGTCCTATCCGCCAACAGTAAGCCGGATCCTGTCCGCTGGTCGTAAGCCGGACTCTTCCTCTCCGTGTGATTTCTACCCATATAGTCAAGCTGATTTCAAGACAAGACATATACGAGGTCACTATTCGCCAGTCATAAGGATAAATATGAGTTCGCTACTCGCCATGCTTATCTCACCAGCTGGCTAATCTAGGCAGCTGGCTAGGCCACTTGTATTGCATGCATGATTACTTATAATTGTGTATTCTTAATTGTCTTGTCATGAACAGTAAACCGACATAGTTATAGCCTATATTTATGGGACCACAATGTAATAGAAAGGATCCAAGAATTAATACACAGAGCTACTATGTCAATTTGTCGACTCATTAACGTGTTCTTCACCTAGCCTTTATCCAACTGTATTGTTCTTACACACCGCCATACACTCTCCAGAGAAATCACATATATAAAGCCTTATATCCTCAAGATAAACACTGTTACCGCAAACCTGATATTCTACGCAATATCAGTTGGCTCCGTTACCGGGAAAATCATCATCATCATTCAGCTCCAAGGTGACATTTGCTCCACCGCAAAGACGATTTCACGGTGTCTCCGATAAAGACGCCGCCTTTCTCGTTCCTCCGTTCAGCAAAAACCTTGATCTCCTGGGATAATCCAGCCTAGACATCATCGTTTTCTTCATCTCAGCAACATACACGGAGCATGGATCGTCAAATTCAGTGCAGACCGCCTCATTCTGAGGAAGTATCCACAAACTCATACATGGGTCCATCTCTAAATACCCAGGTTGGTTTGTACGCCTTTCTTGCAGTTTCAGATCTTCAAGTAATAAGGAATCTGAGTACTTGACATAACCACTTGGAAAATAACCCTAAAAAAAACACCCCCTGCATTTTGATATTTTGAGTTGGAAAAATATCTAGCCACTAGCCAAAATATCTCATCAAAATATCTTACTAAAATATCTCCAAAAATCTTAGTCAGAAATGGCGGGTTCAAAACACTTTAACCCCGTTACTCCAAGCAAGGGGGGTAACCAGGGTAATACGCGGCATGCGAACACGCAGCGCGGGGAGCCGAGCAGAAGAGTACTATCTGCAGAGGCTGATGCCGGGCAAGACATCACGCCCGATATGCGAGCCTACATAAGAGAAAGGATTAGAGTCCGGGAAATACATAAGGCGGCGTTCAGAAAGAGCCGTGGGAAAGGCGTCGCTCGAAACATCTTACCAGATAATGAACAAGAGGTTTTTTCAGCAGGGGAAGCGCCCCCACAGCAAGACTCATATAAGATAGCTCAACCACATATGGAATATGTAGAGGAATTGCGAGTAGGAAATACGTTGCTAATTGCTGAGGGACTACCACCTCAACCTATCCTCAAGTTCAACCCTCCTCAACCCGCACCAACAGAGGTGCAACTCACTCTTATTCCCCAAAAAACAGTCTAACCTCAACGATCAGAAACGGAGGGAAGTAGCCATGCAACTTCGCATCCATGGGGGGATAAGAAATCAGCTCTAGGTCGTCTGGGGCCCGTGGTCGACGATCAAGGTGCAACCTCAGTGGTGACCCAGAATCTCGGCAGTCCGTGCACAAATGCACGGAAGGACGAGAGGACTCACAAGTTGAAGGAGGTTACGTTGCGCTCCCACCTATACCCCAAAATCAGGTGGATATGGGCATAATGAAAAAGCAGACAGAGGAGTTGCAAAGAGGTACGGTGGGTGTTAAAGTTGTTCCGACATGGGGAACGAGTGTACTTCATCCCAGCATTTTGAAAGCGGCCCCCAGAGGGGGAACTCATTATCCAAATTTCATTAACTTCCACGGGGCAACAGATCATTTGGATTGGCTATCTGCTTTCCAAAGTAGAATCAGTTTGTGCACATCTAGCGATGAGGCCTGGTGCATAGCTTTTGTTGGATCGATGCAGGACCGGGCAGCATCATGGATTCGCGGTCTTCCTCCGGTTCGATTTTATCTTGGGACGATTTGATCAACAAATTTATAGCAGAGTTCAGATCAGTAGGAGGACCCAAAAAGACACACATCGACCTGCATGAGGTCCAACAAGGCAAAAATGAAGGTACTCGCAGCTATTATGAGCGGTTTTACAAAGTATACGAGCTAACAAGGGGTTTAGCTGACAATGTCGTTATGAGCAGTTGAAGTCTTATTTTTCTTTGACCCCAACAGTAAATTCGCAAGAAATGTTGAGTTCAACCAAGAAGTACACTGCTACTGCGGGAAATGAAGGAGCGTCTTCGTCCAATAAAGGCAAACAGAGGGTTGAGCGCAGTCCGCCTAGAGATGCCCGCATAAATATTGACCGGGATGTCAAAAAACCTGAGAGATTTAAAGAGGAGCATTTTACACCTCTTCGAATATCATATACCCAGATGCTTAACGAAGTAAGGGATGTGCTACCTGTGCCTTTTCCCATGGTTCCGGATACCCGCTGCGACGCAACCAAATATTGCGGCTATCACAGAGACAAGGGTCACACAACTGACGAGTGTATTCAGTTCAAGCGAGCAATAGAAAAATTACTTGCTCGTGGACATCATGATCACTACAAGCTAGATACCGGAGGGCCGGAAAGGAGAAATCAGCAGGCTCGCCAGTTCGATAGGAACATCCGGATGATAACAGAACCTCCACCCAGTAAAAATCAGATCAAGAGCCGCATCGGCTCCATTAACAAGCACGTGGAAAAGCCAGCTGTCCTGCGTGGGAATGAGCAACCTCTTGCTTTCACCCGAAGCGAACTAGTAACTTCCTTTAATACAGAGGATATGTGTCTGTCCGTTTCGGTGGTCATCAATCGGGCCTGTGTTAACCGGGTAATGATCGACACAGGTGCATGCCGTGATATCTTATACTATAACTGCTTCAGAGAGTTGGGATTCGGCGATTCGAATCTGAGGCCGCATAATGGCACCCTCGAGGGCTTTACCAATCATAAGATACAAGTCATGGGGGCCATCGACATGGATGTGCAAATGGGAGATTATGCACCCTTCCGCACCGAAAAGGTATTCTTCCTCGTGGTCGATCTTCAGTCCAATTATAACATGATAATTGGGACGCCGGCTTTAAAACAGTTTCAGATGGTCACTTCCATCCCGCACCAGCGGGCAAAATTCTATGTTGGGGATAGGATCGGAACGTCGATCAGCGATCCCGCAACAATCCTCACCTACATACAAGAAATGAGGACCGGAAATAAAAGAGCACGAATCGAACAACCTGAGAACACGGAAAACATCAATATGATCAGAGTTGCGGTCGAACCTTCACCAGTTAAAGTAGAATGCGAAACTTTACAATTTAGGGACGAGCCCGATTTCACAGCAGAGGATGAGTTGGTTGAGGTAATTATCAACGATAAATACCCCGAGCAGAAAATCAAGATAGGGGCTCGACTGAGTTCCTGCGAGAAAGAAACCCTGGTCGCACTTCTCAGAAAAAATTTGGATGCATTTGCCTGGGTAGTCTCATATATGAGAGGGGTTAAGGCCGACGTCGGCCTACACCATCTGAACGTGGACTCTACCTTTAAGCCCGTACAACAGCGAGCACGGCAATTCACAACTGAAAAAGAGGCTGCAGTTAAGATAGAGGTCGGAAAAATTCTTCAAGCGGGAATCATAAGGGAGCTAGCCTACCCCACTTGGTTGGCAAACATGGTTATGGTAAAGAAGCACAATGGCAAGTGGAGGATGTGTGTCGACTTCACGGACATCAACAAAGCTTGTCCAAAAGACCCTTATCAACTTCCTCGAATCGACCAACTGGTCGATTCCATCTCAGGTTTTGAAGTTTTAAGTTTTTTAGACGCATATTCGGGGTATCATCAAGTGCGGATGGCTGAATCCGACAAAGAAAAAATGGCCTTCACAGCTGCTGGGGGTTTGTACTACTATGAAATGATGCCCTTCGGGCTGAAAAATACGGGGCTCAACTTATCAGAGAATGGTCAACAAAGTTTTCAGTTCGCAGATAGGTAGAAATATGGAGGCTTACATAAACGATATGGTAGTTAAGTCCGCTAGGGATGGTCACGCCGCTGACCTTCATGAGACTTTCAGCAATGTCCGAAAACACTCAATGAAACTCAATCCGGCCAAATGTACATTTGGTGTTCAAGCAGGCAAGTTCCTCGGGTTCATGGTTAGTCGTCGTGGCATCAAGGCTAATCCCGAAAAAATACAAGCTTTGCTCGACATGCAGGAGCCTACGACCATCAAAGAGGTTCAGAGGCTTAATGGCCGCATCATCGCACTGGGTCACTTCATTTCGAAATCAGCGGAAAAGTGTCTCCCTTTCTTCAAAATACTCAAGGGTGACAAGACCTTTTTGTGGAATACAGAGTGTTCGCAGGCGTTTCGAGCATTGAAGGAATATCTAGGGAAACCGCCTCTTTTGGTTAGCCCCGTAGAAGGAGATGTTTTGCTTTTGTACCTGGCGGCTTCGGATCGGGCTGTTGCCGCCGTTCTTGTCAAGGAGGCCGGAACCCTCCAAAATCCCGTTTATTATGTAAGCAAGGCTCTCAGTCTGGTGGAGAGTCGCTATTTTAATGTTGAAAAATTAGCCTACTCGCTTGTTATCGCTGCCCGCAAACTCAGGGGCTACTTTACTTCGCACACGATAATTGTCTTAACGTATAGTCCAATGCGCCAAATATTGCATAAACCCGATATTTCAGGTCGACTCCTCCGATGGGATATCGAAATCACTGAATTCGACATACAGTATCAACCTAGAAAAGCGATCAAAGGTCAAACATTGCGGATTTCATTGAAGAGACAAGTTTCAGCTCGCCGCAACCAAGCTCACCGGTACCCTTTGAGCCCGCTCTGGTCAGACGTAAGCCTGATCAATGTTGGTAGTTGTATGTTGACGGAGCGTCTAATCGAAATGGTTGTGGGGCCGGGGTAATTTTGATGGAACCCGGAACGACAGAGGAAATAAAAAAAGCTCTAAGGTTTGAGTTCCCGGCCACGAATAATCAAGCAGAATACGAAGCATTTATTGCCGGACTTCGGCTCGCAAAGGAGTTGAAAGTGGAGAACGTTGAAGTCTATTGTGATTCCCAAATCATCGTCAACCAAATCTCAGGGGACTATGACACGCATTGTGCTATTCTAGAGAATACGGTGAGATTGTTCGACGATTGAAAGCCGACTTCAACTATTGCGAGCTCATCAGAATTCGAAGAAAGGACAACGAGCAGGCAGACTATCTCTCTAAGCTATCTCTCAGAGAAGAGCTCGCAGATCCCTCCATAATGGTAGAGTATCTAGCGATACCCGCTGTCGAGGTGACAGAGATCATGGAAATCGACGCACCAGCGCTGACTACATGATGGATCGACGAGGTTCAAGCTTACATAGAATCAGGCATTTTACCTAACGGGGCGGATAAAACTCGCGCGCTCAGAAAAAGAACGGCCAAGTATATTATATCGGAATACTCTACAGAAGATCCGCAACAAAACGTCTACTACGATGTGTTCGAGAAGAAGAAAGCAAGATAATCCTTAACGAGCTTCACCAAGGAATGTGTGGGGGCCATCCCGCTAATCGCTCTTTGGCCCAAAAGGTTATAACCGCAGGATATTACTGGCCGACGATCCTCAAGGACTCGGAGAAGTTGGTCAGGGAATGTCCGGAGTGTCAAAAACATGCAGACATCCCCAGGATACCATCTGTCGAAAAGAGCATCGTGGTCGCACCTTGGCCTTTTGACATGTGGGGACTTGATCTCATCGGACCTTTTCCATCAGGAAGAGGTGGGTGCAAGGTTATCATAGTGGCTGTGGATTATTTTACAAAGTGGATCGAAGCCAAGCCTATGGTCAAGATAGGCGCAAAGGCCGCGGGATATTTCTTACACGATCAAATTTTTTCTCGTTTCGGTATCCCGCGGGCAGTTGTGTCAAACCACGGCCCACAATTTAGAAAAGAATTCTCAAAGCTCTGCGAGGAATTCAAGGTCAAGCACTAGCAATCTTCCGTGGCTTATCCTCAAGGCAACGGCCAAGCTGAGGCCGGAAACAAATAAATAATCAAGATGCTCAAAAAGAGCGTGGATGACAAAGTAAAAGCATGAGGGTGGGTCGACGAGCTACCCGCAATACTTTGGTCACTCCGCACCACGATCAAAACACCCACGGAGGAAACGGCTTTTGCTCTTACTTACGGATCAAAGGCCATGACTCCTGTCGAAATGGCTCTACCCAGCATCAGGGTCGCCTTACACGACCCGATGGACAATTTATTAAACAGACAGATCGACTTGGATCTAGCAGAAGAGAAAAGGCTAGCGACATACCATCGCCTCGCGAATTACAAGCAACTCGCTAAACAACAACACGACAAACGAACCCGTGATCACTCATTTAGGGTCAGGGATTTTGTTGTTCAAAAATAAAGGCCACTGGTATGGAGACCGATAAGGGTAAGCTTACGGCGAACTGGGAAGTCCCCTTTCAAGTCGCCAGGGAAATCAAAAAAGGAACTTATGTCCTCAAAAATCAGCAAGGTTTCGAACTCAATAGGCCATGGCACGCGGACAATCTCAAAAGGCACTACATGTAATAAATCGGCTAGGGTTATGGCTATCCTCTCGGTTACGACGTGAGTGGTTAGGCTTTCTTACTTGCTTGCAATCTTCACTCATCTAGCGGGATGAGTCGAAATTAATAAAGCCCGATTTTATATTTATCCTTTAGAATACATACTATTATATGCTTCAGCTATGTCTGATATACGGGTATAAGACTATTTTTTCGAAATTTTTTCAACAAACACTCGAACTCGTCTCAACTTTTGCTAAAAATGGGGGCCATATTCGGAAAATTTTAAAACAACCACGAGCAAACAGATTAATCAGAGGTCGTATTGTGCTCGGCTCCGAATCTCATCTCAAATAAGGGGCCACCCCCCGGAAAATTCAAGTTTGATAACGAGCAGTTATTTGAGATCAGATTCAAAGGGGTGGGCGGACATGAAGTTTCATATATTTTCATCGAGCAGTTATTTCAGATAAGATTCAAGGGGGGCATATCTCGAAGTTAAGTACGTTCGCTATCAACTTGGAATCTTATCTAAAAACAAGGGGGCCGGAGGATGCTACCATAATCGGACTCAATTTATACAATAAATTTGAGCAAAAAATAAACATACACCAGGCGAACAGAAAGCAAACTTCATTCATAAATGTTGTTACATAAAGTGCGGAAAGAAAGAGAGTTACGCATACATGAAATCAAAATAGTTTTTACAAAATAGTGATTACAAATCTAAGAGTATTCGGGCCGCATCTCTTCATTGTGAACGTTCTCCTCACGGAGGGAGTGGTGCAGCATCTCGTCGGCATTTGTTTTAGACTCAGTAGGCTCCACCATTTCTTCGGTCTATCTGGCCTCTCCGCCAGCTTGCTCAGGCTCTTCTTCAGTAGCTGCGCCCCCTGGGTAGCTCGACGCACAAGCTCCCTTAGATTTTCTTCTACAACTGTGGGCACCTCCCAATCCGGATCATACTTTAGGATGTATTGTTGTAACTCGACGTCGGAGAAAGGTATGTGAGGATGGAAGTCCCTTAGATGATCAGAAAATGGATGAGTGAAATCCAGTCTTGTAAGGTATCGATATCCGGAGTATCGCCGCCGCGAGCCCAAATACACCTTGCGATGTGATAGAACCCATGGTCATATCCCATCAGAAAGTTTTCTCCAGCAGCAGCCTTGCTTGCGGCCTCAATTTGCCCTTGGACACTTGAGCTCAGGTCCGCCAGTTGTTTCCTCAAACCCTCGCTCACTTTTTGCTCGGCTTTCCAATGGGCTTGAGTCTCTTTTATTTTCTGCTGCATGTCCTTCAAAGAGCGAGAAACTGACCTATCTTGCTCCGCAAGTTCTGAGTTAATCTTCTCCAAACGCTCGGAATTCTTTTGAGCCTCAGCCATCTGTAATCTCAACTTCTCGTTTTCAGCTTCAGCCGCTCTTAAACTGCCCCGCAGGCCAGCTGTGACCTCGTTAGCTTCTGTGAGAGTTTTCTTGGTGGCGACCAGCTCTTTGTTGACATCGGAACTCGCGGACATGGTGCTTCTACAGTCATTTATGAACTGCGCCAAGCCCGTTCCGACCTAAAAAAAGAGTAATAAGTGAAGTCAGTTTTTACTTCAGAAATAAAAACGAAAGAATAAAGGATATAAAGAAAAGCAAAGGCGGGAAAGATGCTTACCATGCTCACCGTGGCACCATATAAACCCCCAAAGTCTTCTATGTTTTGGAGGAAGGTACGGCGAGGATCGGCTAGAATGATTCTATCCGCTATCCCACGACCGATTTCCAGTTGGACAGGGTTTGGGAGACTCCACCTCAAATGCCTCAGCGGGGCCACATCAGCAATGCCCCTCGAAATCACCATGGATTTGGGCAGATCTAAGGAGCCTTGGCGCATAAACTCCTTGTCTAACTATACCACAGGGTTACCCGAGGGCCCGATAGGTACTCCGGAAAAAGGCACCATCGATCTTGCTCCCGCAGAGAGTGACTCGTCGGCCGGAGATTTGCCTTTATCAGAAGGCTTGGCCATATCAGCACCATCTTTAGTCTAGCCGCCAACAACTATAGATTTTTTAGTTGGAGGAGCCTCTTGCTCGCCGCTACCATCAGCGGCAGGATCAACTTCATCGACGACAGCTTTTCTTTTCTTTTCACCCGCATGCGGCTTGGTCAGGGTTGTTTGCTTTAACGTCTTACCCACGGGTTGCTTGGCTGGCGGCTAAGTTGATTTTTCAATCTGGGATCCAGAGGCTCCAGCCGCCCCTTTCCTTATATCGACCGTAGGGAGCGGGGTCTTAATCCCCTTCAGCTCAGCGGCTCTCTTCACCTCTCCGGTAGTCTTTCTTCTGGTCAGATGGCTGCGTTGGTCTAGAGCATCCATGGTACCCGCGGAAAGCAATACTTATTAGCGACCTGGAAAATAACATGAAGAGAAGTGACAAAGAAAATAGGCAATAAAAAGTATCAAAAAGAATGCAAAGTAAAAAATCGTACTCGGGGCCCGTAACGAGGGGTTGCCTAAACAGACTTTACATTGGGAGGGCATGCATCTGCCCTGATGGCACTCTCCGTACCAATCAGGATCGGTTGTCAATGGATCGACCACAACCAGTGGATCTCCTACGCCGGCTGCGGGTAGACCGGCCATTCTGAGATAAGGTTGGCTGTCATCTAAGAGAAATCTCCAGTTAAAGGCACGAGGTTGCTCGACACCTTTTCGAACAAACCCGAGCAGCCCCTTAAGCTCATCGATAAACTCGTTGTCCTCCTTCTGGGTATGGATATCCTTCAAATGTTCAGTCGTTAAAGAGTTCGCTGGAAGCTTGGGAAAGGGCCATCCCACTCGGGATTCGACTCTCATGCACCTCTTGTCCCAATCCATCACTTTATCGGGGAGATCGAACAGAAGACGAGGTTTGCCACCGCTCGATTTGCTATGTGGTTGAATTTGCCCGGCATCGCCCTTTCTTGTGAAACAATAAAAGTATAGCAGCGCCGCCATCGTCGGTTCACGACCACGAAGCCGACTGATAACAATAAAGGACATCACTACCCGAGCTACCCCCAGACTGAGATCGCAAGGCATGACCTTCAGTTCCTCCATAAAGGTAATAAAAAATGGGTCAAATGGTGGCCTAAGTCCGGCAACTAGGTGATCGTAATGAAGCCACAGAAAATCTTCGGTGTCCCGACCAGACGTCCGGGATACGTTCGTCGCGCCCATATTGACGAATCGGTAATCATCCGAAATATCATAAGCCGTCACTGCCGACGTGTAATCTATCCGATCTAGGAACTCACGCCATCGAGCTATAAGGTTAGTATAGGCACGTTTTTGCTCCGCAAGCTCCATCTCAACGGCAACCGATCTCTTTTTCGACGGCCTCTTCTTCTTCTCAGGCTCATCAGATACGGCTAAATCCTTCTCCACCCTGGCTTTCCTAGCCGCAGACGGTCTCTTCGACGCACCGGTCTTTTTCGACACTTGTGCAGTTTCCACGGCTTCCTTGATCATGGAGCTACGCTTAGCGGCTCCGGGGGTTATAACTTTTTCCATCCGATTAAGCAGGTCACTCAACGCTGTCTGGTCGTTACCATCGACCTCGCCCCTAGTAGTACCCTCGCCAATCACTGCGACTTCTTCATCCTCCGGATCGGATCCTATATTAATGGGTCCTTGTTCTTCTTCGGCTACCTCCTCAACGGCGTCGCTTGAACTAGCATCTTCCATGCTCACCTTCTCTGAGCCATAGCCTACGGTGGCCCGATCATCTTCATCCGATTGAGATAAGGTATGCTCTGAAGACATTCTGGAAAAGAAAAAGGCAAGGTGGATCAGTTTAATCACCCGGATATGGAAATCGGACCGAGGTGAATGTAATCACACCCCAACACCTCGCCTCTTCGTTTTCCTTAGCAAAGAAAACCCAGAAGAGACCCTAAACAAATCAAACACTCAGGCATTGCCAATAACAAAAATCAGGGCTCATATGCGTAAAGAGATTTCTGGGGAAGGAAAAAGAGATTTCTGGGAAGGAAAGACACCCATGCAGGGAAACGTAAAGGGAGAACGTATGGTGTTGATCTCAAAAATAAAACATTGACAAAGGCAAATTCACAGCATTACGATTTCTAGCTAGAGAAACGGGTGAAATTAAGACACAATCGAATCAAAATATAATGGGAATGAGCAAATCCATACCTGATTAGTTAGGGGAGAGATAAAAGTGTTGATCTTGTCTAAAAAATACGTTTGCCGGAGTTTGCTTGCACTTGCCAGAATTCTCTACCGCTATCGCTAGAGAAATTCGCAGAAAGAGGAAAGTGGAAGAGTGGGAGCTTAAGCCTCTATTTATAGGAAGAAATCGGGAGGGAAACGACGTTTGGAATTTCGAAATTCAAACGTCATAATGACTGGAACGGTTACCGATTTTCCTTAAACCAATCAGAACGAAGGATAGTTCGGTTCAAGCGTCGTGTCAGTGTACGTAACTGACGTGACGTTTCGTGAACCAATACATCCGTTTACCCTCTCCAACTGCTCTAGTCCCCACCAGCGGCCATCAACCTATCTAAACACATGGTTTTTGATTATCATATTCAACAATTTTCCTTCAAGCGGCCAACGTCCATCAATGCCCGCAGGTGCCTATTCAACAATCCATACCCGATAGAGCATTATCGGTGACTAAGCCAGACAGCGTTGTCAGTGATTAAGCATGTCCGCTACAATGCGCAACATATAATCGGGAATTCGCTACGTGATACAAACACTGATTCAAGCCCGATAGAACATTATCGGCAGCAAGCCTGTCCACTACAATGCACAGAATATAACTGGTGGTTTTCACCAACACTAGTTCAAGCCCGATAGAACATTATCGGCACACCTCTGTCACGAGCGACAATACAAGGGTACGGTTCTCAATTTCTTATTCAAGCTCTACTCTCCACCTCGGCGGTCATGCCAGGCACAGAGTAGGGGGCATTGATATACCCGAACCAGAATGGGGCCCTGTTCATCTAGATTGGGCCTACTATCATGGCCTAATAACAAATATATGGGGCCTATTTCCCCTCTGTCCGTGATCATAAGTCGGATCCTACCCGCTATTCGTAAGCCGGGTCCTATCCGCCAACAGTAAGCCGGATCCTGTCCGCTGGTCGTAAGCCGGACTCCTCCTCTCCGTGTGATTTCTACCCATATAGTCAAGCTGATTTCAAGACAAGACATATACGAGGTCGTTGTTTGCAAGTCATAAGGATAAATATGAGTTCGCTGCTTGCCATGCTTATCTCGCCAGCTGGCCAATCTAGACAGCTGGCTAGGCCACTTGTATTGCATGCATGATTACTTATAATTGTGTATTCTTAATTGTCTTGTCATGAACAGGTTACCGACATAGTTTTAGCCTATATATATGGGATCACAATGTAATAGAAAGGATCCAAGAATTAATACACAGAGCTACTCTGTCAATTTGTTGACTCATTAACGTGTTCTTCACCTAGCGTTTGTCCAACTGTATTGTTCTTACACACCGCCATACATTCTCCGGAGAAATCACATATATAAAGCCTTATATCCTCAAGATAAACACTGTTAACGCAAACATGATATTCTACGTAATATCAAGATGTATTGACCACCGCGATGCATTGACATCGGCAATAATATATGCATTGACATCGACAATCATATATGCAGTGACATCGGCAATCATATATGCGTGACATCAACAATTTATGCAGTGACATCAGTAATCATATATGAATGACTCAACAATTTATGTAGTGACATCGGCAATCATATATGCAGAGACATCGCGATGAAGTGACACCGCGATGCAGTGACCACCCCCGATGCAGAGACCATCGGGATGCAGTGACATTTGATGAAGCAACACCGTTATGACATTTGATATTTTTCCGACTTAATTTCATAAAATCGATTTATTTTCTTCATAAAATCGACTTCAAATGGCTATATCTTTTGATATAAAACTACGATCGACATAAATCTTTCACCTTAATTCCTATTTTTATGCACTGACATCGGCAATCATATATGCAGTGAATCAACATTTTATGCAGTGAAATCCGTAATCATATATGCGTGACATCAACAATTTATGCAGTGACATCGGCAATCAGATATGCAGTGGCATCGATATTTTATGCAGTGACATCGACAATCATATATGAATGACATCAACAATATATGTAGTGACATCGACAATCGAATATGCAGTGACATCAACATTTTATATAGTGACATCGGCAATCATATATGCGTGACATCAACAATTCATGCAGTGATATCGACCAAGAGTTCGGTCACTAGGAATGTGGTTTTTAAGCCATTATGCATCGTATGACAAGAAATTCTACAGATTTAGCACTGACAACCGCGATTCATTGACCACCGCGATGGCGTGACCACCGTGACGCATTGACCACCACGATGCCGTGACCAACGTGACGCATTGACCACCCCGGATGTAGTGATCACCATGATGCAGTGACAAGAACATTTGCAACGATTTATGCAGTGGCATTTGATTTTTGCTAATCGTACTGGTCCTATCGGGATGCAGTGATCACCGGGATGCAGTGCATTTGATGAAGCAACACCATGATGACATTTGATATTTTTCCGACTTAATTTCATAAATCGATTTCTTTTCTTCATAAAATCGACTTCAAATGGCTATATCTTTTGATATAAAACTACGATCAACACAAATCTTTAACCTTAATTCATTTTATGCAGTGACTTCGGCAATCATATATGCAGTGATATCAACTTATGCAGTGACATCGGCAATCATATATGCAGTGATATCAACACTTTATACGGTGACATCGGCAATCATATATGCGTGACATCAATAATTTATGCAGTGACATACGCAATCAGATATGCAGTGACATTGATCATATATGAATGACAAGTTTGATTTAAGTTCAGATTACACAAAGATAAATGCAGCAAACTTATGCTGTTACAATTTGCACCAAATCAGTTTCAGATTATACAACTATGAATACTATAAAACGAATTACAAATGGGTCCAAGTTCAGTCCTAATAAATAGTCTATAAAAGTTCAAATAACAAGCAAGCTGTTACAGACTTGCTAGAGATTTATTTGTCAAACAAAGTACTACAGAAGGTATACAAAATCTTGTCAAGTAACAAAATTACAACAATTGGTAAATGCAGGTTTTAGAACACAGCTGATGCAAAACAAAGACATCACTTTGCAGTTTATTGCTTTCCAATACTGCAAGTTATGAAGCAGAAAATGTAGCAGAATTCAAAGCTCAAATGGACAGCAAAAGTGGTAGGACCAAGATGATTATCAGCACAACATATTTATGATGCATAGAACCAGCAAGATAAACAGACGAGATAACTCAGCAGTGTCACAAGCTGATCTAAGCAAGATTCAGCAAATGCAGGTACAACACAGCATGAGCAGGTTATCAATTATGCAGCACAATAAACATGGCAGGTCCCTAAAAAATTAATAAAAATAAACAGGGCAGGTTAAGTGCACTGATAATTCAGCAAAGTGTTTAAGCCCATATCTTTAGGTTAAGTGCACTGATAATTCAATTCTTCCGACGTGGTTTTGGAAACCTCCTTTTAATTATCAAATAAAAACTTTCCAAGAAGTAGAAGAAGAAGAAAGACATAGAGGACTGAAATGGGGATAGAGATTCTGATTCTGATGATGCAACTTATCCTTGCTTTGCTATCCGGTATAGAAATACCCAGTAGAGCATACAGAAAGAAGTCCCTTGATCTCTCCGGTGCATTTACAGGTTTCTTAGTCACTACCTTTCATATTGCCCTTAGGCAAATCCTTTTTTCCCTTACTCAGATCAATTTGAGTTTATTTTTTATTTTTTTTGGTTGCATACTGTTTCTTGTGACGAAATTCGGTAGGCTTGAGGTGGTGTGTTGCTGGTTTTCTTTTTTGACATCATCCAAATTGACCAAATATGGAGAGGAGAAGAAGAGAGAACTCGAAGAAAGCTGGGAACTTGGACTATTAAAAGATTAGAAATGGTAGGATAGATTAGAATGAATTCTCTAATGAAAGACTTGCCAATGTACTCATATTTTGTTTGAAACGAGCAAAAAATGAATCGGTATTATAAATCATAAATTTGATCAATTCTAGAGAGGGATGTACATAAGGAGAAGGTAATTTCCCCCCGGAATGGGGATTGGAACCTGAGTCAAGCTTGTTTTGAACCGACATGGCCATATATCTTCAGGGAAGTGTTATTTTATGCGTGGCATTGGAGAAACGGACACGTTTTTCAGCTTGTTTTGTGTACAACCAAGGTTGAGTTTTTGCTGTTGCATAATCAGAATGTTAATAGGATATTAGCTTGGCTTCAGTATGTAGCTCGGAGATTATACGCTTATTTCTGGACTCCATCTGTTTGGAGGTTTACTTTTCTTCTTCTTCTTGTATAGGTTTTCTAGAGCTTTTGGTAGTTTAAGCAGATCACTGAATTCTGATTGTAATATTTGATGACTTTTTTTTTTTTTTTTTTGCATTTGGCCCTTTATATGATCCCATATTTTGGAATGAAAATAAAAATAAAGGGAACAACTATTATGTCTGAAATTGCAATGGACGGTTAGAGGAAGCTTGTTTTTTTTTCTTTCTCCAATTATATTTGTTTTAGATAATAACCGAGTATCAGAAACTCATGGAAAACTTTTTAACTAACCTTATTGAGTCTTTGAGAAGTGGCAGACAGAGATCTCGCTCTCTTGATTCGATTGTGAAATAGGTGGGTGAGCTGTGGAATCAATGTGTAAATGAGGCGACACTTCTTGGTCAAAATGTGAACAATTATATGATACATGTGCATTTGGAAAAGAGGCCGAATTAAGAGAAAACCGGAAACTTAATGAAAGCTTTTCGAGCTTTTTGTTGTTTCAAGTTTTAGATGGATGAAAATTGGATAAATTTGGTCATAACATATGCTTGCTACATTTGATTTGGAAGAAAAATTGGTGCAGTGACATGAATTTGATGGTGGTGTGAGTATAAATTGGAATAAAATATTGGTGTCATTGTATAGGGTGTCACTTCATAAAATGTTGCAATCAATAGGTGTCACATCATAAATGTTGGTGCCATTGAGTGTCACTGCATAAAGTGCCACTTCATAAAATGAGATATCAGAATAAAGAGGATGAAAAATATGAATTATGGTGAAAGAATTATGTTGATCGTAGTTTTATATCAAAAGATACAACCATTTGAAGTCGATTTTCAGAAGAAAAGAAATCAATTTTCTGAAATTAAGTCGGAAAAATATCAAATGTCATCGTGGTGTTTGCTCATTGCGGTGTCGGATCATCAAATGCCACTGCATCGCGGTGTCACTTCATCGCGGTGTATCTGCATCGCGGTGTCCCTTCATCGCGTTGTCTCTGGATCGTGGTGTTTCTGCATCTCGGTGTCTCTGTAATTCCGTGTCACTTCATCACGGTGTCACTTCATCACGATGTCTCTGCATCACGGTGTCTCTGCATCGTCAAATGTCAGAACATCACGATGTCTCTGCATCATGGTGTCTTTGCAATGCGGTGTCACTTCATCGCGGTGTCTCTGCATCACCGTGTCATTTCATCGCGATGTCTCTGCATCGCGGTGTCTCTACATTGTCACATGACACATCATCTGCACATGTCACTGAATCGTGATGTTCACTATATCACGGTGGTCAATGGATCGGGGGTGGTCAATGCATCGGGGGTGGTCACTGCATCGCGGTGTCACTGCAACGCGGTTGTCAGTGCATCGCGGTGTCTCCACATCACGGTGTCTCTGCATCACGGCGTCTCTGCATCATGGTGTCTCTGCATCGGGGGTGGTCACTGCATCACGGTGTCTCTGCATCGGGGGTGGTCACTGGATCGTGGTGTCTCTGCATCGGGGGTTGTCACTGCATCGCGGTGTATATGCATCGGAGGTGGCCACTGCATCGCTGTGGTCAATAAATCTGGGGTGATCAATGCATCACGGCGTCACTTCATTGAGACGTCTCTGCATCGGGGGTGTCACTGCATCGCGGTGGTCAATGCATTGAGGTGGTCACCGGAAAAAAAAACACATTTTTAGCGTCTAGAAAAGAAAAAAAAACTTTTTACGTCCAGGGAAAAAAAATAGCCTCCAGAAAAAAAAACATTAAAAAAACTAAAACAAAACAAAATTAGGGGTAGTTTGGTCTATGTACTAATTTTTTGTCCTTATAACCAAATAAGATTTAAGTGTGTCCTATTTGCCTAATTAAGCTGTAGTGATTGCCGACTTTATTGCATTTACTATCTCCGTCCCGTATTATAAATCATTCTGGATGTTTTCACACGGATTAAGAAAGTGGTTGAATGTTATATATTTAAAGGTTAAATGTTTAAAATGCCCATTAAGTATCATTAATTCAGTAATTATTAAATAATAAAAAGTTGCTAGATTGATAATAAATTATGGGTAAAATAAAGAAATGAGTAATAAATATTACATTGATGATGTAGAATGACTTATATTATGGGACAAATGTAAAGAGATAAAATGACTTATAACCGGGGACGGAGGTAGTATATCATAAGAGGACGCATACTTACTACAAAGGCAAACTGTGATTATTATTTCTTGATTGCTTGTCCTAGTAGTAGGACCCAAGAATATTTGACTCAAATAATTCTTGGAATCTAACATGTGAGGCACATTGGATTTATGAGGAAAAGGGGGGAATATTGCATTCGGTTGTTTAGTTGAGCTCATTTAATATTTGATTTAGTTTATGTGGTGTTAATGAAACCCACTTTGTGTTGGATCGCATAGCTACGATATTTTTGAGAGGGGGTGTGAAAGAAATATCTAGATTTTAAAAACTTTCATAACTTCTTAAGGATATTACATATTAGAGTTACACTTAAGTTTAATAACCTAAATTAGGCGGAAGACTAGATAGATTGAAGTGTTTTAAACTTAAGAAACAAGTTCATCAAATCACCTTAGCCAAGAATGCTGAAACTATAATTTTTACAAAGTGATGTTCAACCACCCAATAGACACGAGGTGTTGAATGTCAGTCTATGAGGACTACTTTCAAAACAAGAGAGTTTTTGTCTCAACAAAATTAATTGTGTCATAGAATTATAACACAATTAATAACACAACGGGGGGATGAAATAACATTATGCCTGACATGCACCCGATAAAAGAGTAGTACTGATGGAGCTACAACCATAGCCATGAAAGCACCCACAAAAGCACCCACAATTACTTAGGGCGACATAACCAGCTTCAGTAGTACTAAGAGCAACGCTATGACGTTGTTTCTTAGAGAACCAAGAGATGAGTCTATCTTCTAAGAAATGGCAAGTACCACAAGTACTCTTTCGTTCAACTCTACATACGTCATGATCGGCATCACTATAAGCAAAACGAGTGTAAAGGTGGAAGTATTCGAGTACCAAAGACTTAGTGTAGGTGTGTGTCTAAGATACGTACCTAAAGATTTGATTTACATCATTATAGTGAGATATATTAGGGTTAGACTGAAATTGTGCATAGTGGCACACAACAAACATTAATCGGGGCGGGAAGTAGTTAGATAAGGCAAATAACCTTTCATGGAACGGTATATGTGAGAGTCAATTAATGGTTGACCATGCTCATCAAGCTCGAGTTTGATCAAAGAACTCATAGGAGTTGTAGCCGGTTTACGGCTTTTGAACTTGAACTTTTTAAACACGTCCTTAACATACTTGAACTAAAATACGAACCAAATATAGCCGGAAAAATCATGCTGACATGGAATCGACCGACACAAAATACATATAATTCATTAGATAGTTGTGTAAAATTTGCAATCGTTGGGTTTGGGATTTTCTTTGGATAAGGTGGAGATACTCTGATACCATGTTGAAAAAAAAGTGTTTGGTATTATTCTTAAATCATAGCTAAAGAGAAATACATTCTTAGATATATTTTCATAAATTAAATATTTTGTTATCATTTGTATTCATGTTGCCGTAACAAAACGGCTTCGACCTGCCTGGTCAGGTCGAGGCAAGTCGAGGGGACAACACCAACTCGTGGAGGCTCGGGGGCAACACCCGAAAGCTAAATTCTTATAGCTGAATGAATGCATCTATGAAATTTGGATTGATGCATCTGTACATTTAAGATACATGCATCAATGAAGTGATGCAATTCAGATTCATGCATCTGCGAAATGATATACCCATGCATTGCGAAATGATGTACCCTTGAAATACGAACAAACATAACCCTGCATGCGAAAATGGATGTCTGTCGCACTTGCAACAATTCCAAATTGGTGTTTTGTGCCAATAAAAAGGCACTCAATACGAACATGAAGACTCTAGTCGAAAAATACACTTGTTGTAGAGCATCATGAGAAAAAATTTCTCGAGTGTCTCTGGTTTGGTTCAGGCAGTCATCGTGTGCGAATCATCTGCTCCAATGATATCTTGAAAGAGATTTTGGTTGATTTCCAAATGACTCCATTGTATCGCAAAAGACAACGTTTATTGCGTATTTTGAATATTTCTAAAAGACAACGTTTATTGTGTGTCTTGGAGATTCAGTGTCACTCCTTGATTCTTGCTTATTAAATTTTTACCAACATACATCGGGTCTTTAAAAAGGCAAAAAACATACTAAACCCCTGAAATATAAGAAAGTATATATTGATCTATACTCTTTATTAAAAGATATTAATAGACATGTATAAAGGATATTTGATCATTAATTTACCAGCAAAAATTGTATCATACACATGCACTGTTTGTCTTCTTTCCGACATGAAAAGAAACGTTATCATCTAGTTGGTTCTCAATAGAATTGAACCGGACATCAGACCAGTATTCAAACCACGGTTTAAAAGCAAAGGCTAGGTCGGCAGGGCATGTTTCACGTGCAATTGCACTGTACTAACCGATACATAATCTACGACAAATATAAAATGAAAATGAAAATGAAAAAGCAGAATCATTGAAAAGATTATGATTTGGCCACACAATAATCAAGTAACATGCATGCACTTACTTTTACTTTTTTTTTTTTCTTTTTTCTTTTTTCTTTTGCATATTACGTACTATATTAAAGAAAACATGTTGCTGTCACCCGTTTATCTCGTCTCGTACCTTAGCTTTTGTGTTCTTTCTTCGAAATGGAAATTATCACTTGTTCTAGTGTTTAGTGTTCTACTGTTTAGTGTTCTCCCAAGGACAAAGGGTAGCTAACATGTCTGTCCCTCAACGTCTGTGCCCAAGAATGAAGTGAACAGAAGAAACAGTGGTTAGCTTGGTTTATAATTTCCGGATTGCACATGGTTCCACCTCACAACTTGCCGGAGAAAATGCATGGCCTTGTTACATGGTTTAGTTAAAAGTGGTGAGTAGTTTTTCAACATAAATTTCGAATAGGTTTCGATGAATGCCATTCGAACGTTTATGAAATCATTAAATACTACTCGATGAGTAGTTGATTATATCTGACGGAGGTCGATTATCACCCCGCATGCGTGCCATCTTCATATCATCCAAGTAATGAATATAGGCAATAAATGCAAGCGACAAAGTGGAGCCCGGAACCCCAAGTGGGAGATCGATCGGCTCGTTCGACCCACCGCGCAGTCGGTCGAGGCGCAAATGAGCTAGGTTAGTGCAGTTCGGCAACAATAGCCTTCAGGCTCGCACGATTCGTCTTTGAGCTACCCCATTTATCTGACACCTTCACGATTCAGTGTCCTCAGTCCAGGGGCGGACGCAGGATCTCAGGTAGGGGGGGGGGGGCAATAAATTTTTTAAAGGCAAATCAAAAATTTAAGGGCGGGCAAACTATATGTATCGTATAAATTTTAGTGTATTTTTTTCGGATTAAGGGGGGGCAATTGCCCCCCCTTGGCTGTATTTAGGTCCGCCACTGCCTCAGTCATTAAGATCCTGATCCTATAATTAAATCACCATAATCATCTCCTACAATCGAGGAGATTAATCGGTAATTATCCATTCCTTAGGGAATACGAAATCAGAGTCCAACCAAGACTCGGCCCATGCAGGCCTAGGGCATAAAATCCCCACTATATAAACAATCCATAAGGAACTACGGAGACTTGATTCCTACATAATTCCAGGATTCGTATGCAACTTGAGATATAACATCTTAGGTTCAGTCTAAATCATCCAAAAACTACCCCCTCTTTGTACTTTTAGATAGCTGTGGATCTTGAATTAGTTGTCACTAGAGTAAATTAGGCCTAAATAATCACTAGACGATTACCAGCATCGTCAAATTGGCGCTAGAAAAAAGACACTCTACTGATAAGCTTGTTCAAGGTTTTGCTATCGTGCCATCATGGTGAAAACACGACAACAGACGGAAAACGGCCAGAACACCGACGATGGAAACACCACGGCCTCCAACGCTGGAAATCAAAATTAGGAACATGAGGAAAGTGTTCTCAATTCAGTCCAGCATGTACTGGTAGATCAATTGGTGGCTATGGACGAAGCTACTAGGCAAGCCATCCTTGAGGCAGCCACAATAGACGACGATGTGTTAGAGGATCTAGAAGAAGAAGATATATAGGAAGAGGATCTAGAGCAGGAAGATCAAGAAGGAGAGGATTTGAAGGAGGAAAAGACACATCCTCCCCCTCCCAAGCCTAAGCGAGGCAAGAGGAATGATCATGCATCCTCTTCAAACCATGGGAAACAACTAATGGATCCCCAAGCAATAGATGCAGCTAGAGCTGAACTGGACGTAATATTGGGAAAACAATCTACGGATATTTCCCTCGCGTCGCCATTCATGGAACGGGTGGAGAATTATCCCCGACCTGCGAGGTTCAAAGTGCCTAAGCTGGAACCGTATGATGGAACCAAGGATCCACAAGATCGCCTATTCTAGTACCTCACCCATATGAATCTGGATTGCGTTCCTGATGAGATGAAATGCAAGGCGTTCCCCGCTTTACTTACGGGTAGGTCCTGTGAATGGTTTAGAAAGATCCCAGCAAGATCGATCTCCAACTTCGAGACACTGGGAAAATATTTCTTAACGCCTTCATCACAACCAATCCATTCCAGAGGAATGCAACCTACCTCCTCACCCTTAAGCAAAAGAAAGATGAAACCGTTCTGTAATACCTGAAACGGTTCAACGAAGAATCTGCTCAAGTCAAAGACGTATATGAACGTATTGTGATCACCTCTTTCATAGTAGGACTACGATAAGGAAGACTATATGCTAAGATTAATAGAAAATTACCCAGATCCATGGAAGAATGCATGGAGATTGCGTACAAGCACTGTCAAGGAGAAGTGGCAAACCGTTTGAAGACAGAGTCTGAAAAAGGAGAAAGCAAGAAGGAAAAATCCATGGAAAAAATGGATAGGAAGAGGAAGACGGTCTGGGACCGGATGACTGCCCCATTCACAGATCGACTGAGAAAGAATGAGCTATACAGGAGAGGGACTTCATCCCTCTGAACAGGCCACGTAGGAAGGTTCTCGCGATAATGGAAAGAAAGGTTTAGCCCGAGTTCCATCGCCCATGAGAGGACCTTCAGAAAGGAGAGATCAGAGTAACTTTTGTGCCTACCATAAACATGTGGGGCATGACTCATAAATCTACAGGGATCTCAAGCGAGATATTTATGCAGCCATCATGGTGGGAAAATTTGATGAAGTGGTGGATCGATCTCAGAACTCCGAACCGTGAGGTCAGAGAGAATTCAAGCGGTGCAGCTATGACCAAGATTAGGGCAGGCAAGGTGAGCCCAAACGAAAAAGTGACTGATCTCCAGACCCAGATCGGCAGATATATAACCGCTCTATTAATACTATCAACACCATCGTGGGCAGCCCCAGCAGCAAACTTGTAGAAGTAAATGGATAGGCTGGACGACCTGCAAGTAGAAACCAAAGGCTAGCTGGTGAAGTGACCTATGGTCCAAAAGACCCACTCCATCTGGTAGGGAACAATGAAGGCTTAGTTATTCAAGAGGTGGTGAAAAAAATCTTGATGAAGAGAATTTGCATTGATACGGGAAGCGTTGTTAGAATCCTTTACTATTCAGCGTTTCAATCCATGAAGCTGAAAAAATACGGATCTGTTACCCGTCTCAGCACCATTGTTTAGGTTTTCCGGACCCCCAGTTTACCCCATAAGGATGATAAAGCTCGCGACAACTTTTGGCCTTGAGCCCAGGAGCAAAACACTCATGGTAAACTACATTCCTGTCAAAGCTCCCTCGGCATACAACATTATTACCGGAAGACCAACGTTAATCGAACTCCGAGCGGTGATCTTGCCGGCGTATATTAGCTTGAAGTTCTCCACCCCAAAAGGCTCAGTAAAGATTAAAGGAGACGTGGTGATAGCCAGGAGTTGCTACGCAGCTGCAATTAAAAGAAAATGCGTGGAGCTGAACTAAGAGATCAAGAAAGATGATGGTCTCAAATAAGGCTAAGACATTTGTCCCAAGACAGGTTCCGGGCACGCATGGTTTATTTTATTTTTTATTCCCTGCTGTCATTTTTGAAGTTTCGATACAATATTTTGGCACTTGGCAGGTGCCTTTTGTTATGTTACTATTATATGTTGGTTTGTCATATTTATACAATGTGAGTGGCTTCAATTAAGTTTGCAGGACAAATTTAAATGCCTACAAGTGTACAAAAGATGCTAAAGTCAACATGACTGACGAGCCAAGCTTCGTAGCACGAACTCAGCCAACGCTTTAATGTTGAGATCTGCAGGTCAGACTCAACCACAAACTCTGCAGGAGACTCAACAAGTTTGTGAAAGACAAACTTTTTAAGCCTGGAAGACAGACCAACTGAGCTCCGCACGTCGGACTCAGTCAACATTAAGGTCAGTAGGACTGACAACCTGAGTTCCGCAGGTCGGAGTCAGTCTAAATTTATTAAGTCTATAGGACAGACTAACTGAGATCCGCAGGTCGGACTCAATCAATTTATTAAGTTTGTAGGATAGACTAACTAAGATCTGCAGGCCAGACTCAGTCAATTTATTAAGTCTGCAGGACAGACTAACTGAGATCAATAGGTCGACTCAGGCTAAATTTATTAAGTCTGCATGACAGACTAACTGAGATCCGCATGTCAGACTCAATCTAAATTATTAAGTCTGCAGGACAGACTAAATGAGATCCTTAGGTCAGACTCAGTCTAAATTCATTAAGTCTACATGACAGACTAACTGAGATCTGCAGCTCGGACTCAGTCTAAATCCTTGTCTGCAAGACAAACTAGCTGAGATCCACAGGACGGACTCAGTTTAAAAATTGTTAAGCCTATTAGGTAGAACCCATTGGAGCTCCAAAGGTTAAACATAGCACCTAAAAGGTGTCGAACTGAGTTGAGTAAAACTAACTCAAAACACCAACTAACACAAGCATGCCATTCAAAAACTATAAGTTAATGCATGCCATGCTGGGGAGAAAGATACCCCACTATATCACAAAATACTTTAAGTAAATATTGAAATAGTAAGGCTAGACAAAAATAATCTTAACAAAAATTGCATTACGGTGCAGAGTACAATTTGGAAAAAATAATTTCAAACAACAACAACAACAACAAACAAAAGCTATATTTAAGAATTGGGAGCTGGATTCTGCTGCTCAGAAGAAGCAGGAGCTGCCGAGGCAGGAGCAGAAGTTGGTTCTTGACGAGAAGTTGAATAACGGACATGTTTGGACACAATGTCCACTCTGGCCTTAAAGTCCTTCAGACGATCGTCATAGACAGTCCTTATGCCCGGCTTGTAGAAAGCATGGCTGGACAGGCTCTCTATGGCAAGGTCAGGGAACTTACTATTGGCCTCATCAACCCCTAGAGTGTAACCATGATTGAGCACTGGGATAAGTAGTAGGGTCAAGGCCTGAGCAAACTCAGGAGAAGCCTCGTACTCCTCGACAGTCTTGGCCATCCGACCTAGGATGGAAGCCTCCACATCGTTCTTATCCTTACGGAGCTTGGTTATAGCCTGCTCCAGTTCGGTCTTCTCTTGAGAGTGCTGATCCACGGCAGCTTGAAGGCGGCGGCACACACATGCGCCCTCTCTCCTTTAACTCTGTCTCTTGATCTTGAATTCCCCCTTGAGGGCAGCGTTCTCCTTCTTCTTGGACTCAATGGAGCTCGTAATCCTTTCCTGATCTGCACGCAGATCGGTGATCTTATTCTCTAAGCTCCCTATCTTGACCGCGTAATTGGCCAGCCATTGGAATGCTTCCTGGCCGACCTAGGTCCCCTACATCATAATGAAAAAATGATTATAACAAAGATGATAGCAAGTCAAGGTGTGTTGGACTTATTTTTATGTTTTAGTGATGAGTGCCAGACTAGCTGTTATAGAGCAAAGGCAAAAAGATGTCTAGATCAAATGTATAGGTTTATTAGAGTTTGATCTTGTATAGGTTTGATCAAACAAAGCCTTTGTAAATGGGTGGTGACTTACATCATGTGAGACCTATCTAGTCGAAGAGGTATCTCGAGTCGAGTAGACTAGTTTAGGAACTCTTGAGGAGGATGAAGTCGAGGGCTCAAACTCAGTTATTGAAGGCTAAGGGATCAAACTTAGTAATTAAAGTCAAGGATATGGAATCAGAATTTAGGGAAGTCTGTGATGACCTAAACTGATTACATATACCTTGTGTACAAGGTCTAAGTTCCATAAGTTAAGTGGCGGTTGGAACTTGGTTATGATTGAATGGTGTAATCTAACTTCATAGATAAAAGTTAGATAAAAGAAGTCAGCTACATTGTTTCATAAACACAGCAAAATATGGATCAGCTGACTGTATGTATTTAAGTAGACTCAAGATCATAGGAACCTGCTGATACATATACTTCGAATTATTCAAAGGTTTACATTGGAAGATTATAAAGAAAAGGACATCTAACAACCTCTGATTTTATCAAACAAATCAATGGTTAAGATTAATTGGACGTTGGGATAAAACAGAGGATTATCCAATGGATACAATTCAAAGGGTGGACAGACTGTAAACTGTCAAAAAGCATTCGAGCGATGTCGATTACTATGAAACGATGATGAAAGCAAGTCAAATGGGACAAATCTGAAATGGCTATGTTTGAATTTCAAACATAAGTCACAAGGATTCCTACCTATAAATAGAGGACTCCTAATTCAGATACAAGTGATGAAAAATATGGATCTATTTTGAGCTATCAGATTTCAATCGATCAAAACACCCTGCTGACCCTACTGAGCTTAAAGCTGCTGATCCAGTAAAACTCTTCAAGTGTAATCTGTTTTCAAGATACATCAAGTTGACACACTTGAAGACCTCAAGTTGCTGATCATATAATCCTGATCAAGCTGCTGAAAGCTGAATCACTTACTTGATACAAACTTTCTTTTACAAGGAATCTTCTGAAGATAGTGTAGCACATTTTTGTGTGAAGGTGGAGCTGGTGAAGAGGCAATCCTACCCTTCAAGGACCAGTGGAAGACTTTGGAGCAGCAATCCTACATGTTCCAAGTGTTCAGTTTGTGAAGCCATAGTTATTGGTGAAGGACAAGCAGTTTAGGGATTTTTGTAACTGCTACCTCAAGAATCTATAGTGAATTACCTCCAACATCACAGGATAAGAGTGGGTGCGAGGATTACACCACACGGAACCACTATAAAATCTACTACTTACTTTACTGCATTTATATTCTGCACTTAGGATATTTAGCACATAAATCTACTGAATCTAGCAACTGAATCACACACATACACTACTGAGTATCTAATACTTTGACAACAAGTAATAAGGCTTAATTTTTGATATATTCCGCTGCACAAATTCAGTAAACTCAACGATCGGTGAGACTCTCGAGTATCGGTGACTCTTGACCGATTAGCGAAATTTCTTGAAGTTCTTTGAGTTTGTCAACTCCAAAAGTTTTAAGTGTTAAGTTTATTCACCCCCCCTCTAAACTTAACCAAAGTCTTTTCAAGGGACCAACAATTGGTATCGGAGAAGTGCTTATGTTCTGAAGTAATCCTACTTGTTGTGCTTGTGAAAATACTTTGAAAACCCTTTCTAATTTCTGATTTTCAAAGCTTTGCATCATGGATAACAACCAGTATGCTAGGACAATGTTGATGTGTTCTTTAGATCGTTTTGATGAGTATAAACGTCGTATGCAGGCTTATTTACGCAACACATGATGAGATGATGGATGTTTGATGGATAGACATTTGGAGATCACCAAGTCGATGAATGAGTGGGAGATGAGACACAGTACATTCCAAAACCAAAAGGGAATGGAGCTTTGAAGATAGAAAGAGAGCCGACCTCAACAATATTGCAATTGATATCATATACAGAACCTTAGATATCAATATGTACATGAAAGTGAAAGATTGCAAGACTGCAAAAGAACTTTGGGATAAGTTGCGAGTTAATCTATGAAGGCAGCGATGCTATCAAGAAGAATAAGATCGGTGTGGCAAAGAAAAAGTTTCAGGAGTTCAAAATGAAACCAAATGAAACCATTGAACAATTGGAGTCAAGATTCAATGCAATCATGGATGAACTCACCCTACTGAGTGTGAAGTACTCACAGGAAGAAATCAATTCAAAAATCTTGGAAGCATTACCTACAAAAGAAGTTTGGGAGATGAAGGTGACTGCCATTGAAGAAATGAGGAGTTTGCATGAAGAGGACACCTTCAAATTGTTTTCAGATCTTAAGGCCTATGAATTCAACAAAAATCTTGTGCCTGAGGCTGAGAAAGAAGAACCAAAGACCAACTTTGTATTGCATTTGCTTCACATCAAGAAAAGACATCGAAGCTCAAGATGATCTCTTTGGATGAGATGCAAGAGCGATTGCTTATTTGAGCAAGAAAATCGGAATGATAAAAGCAGGAAAGGGTTCTCCAGGGAATTTCACAAAGAAATTCGGTGAAAAGAAGAAGGAAGAATCCAAGAAAGATAATGATTATTTATGCTATCATTGCAAGAAACCAGGACATTTCAAACCTGACTGTCCTGAATTAAAACATAAAAAGGAACCTGATTATCTTTGCTTCAACTGCAAGAAACATGGACATTTTAGACCAGATTGTCGGACTCTTTGAAGAGCAAGAGCCAACAAAGAAGATCGGCAAGAAAGCTATGGTTCTTTGAAGATGAATCAGGATATGAAGTAGAATCGAAAAAGGAAATGAATCGATGATCTCGCACTTATTCTTGATATGGATGATTATGCTTTAATGGCAAATATGGATGAAATAGAGGAGGTATACAATTCGTATCTATTAACACTCATCTTTGGAAGTGATTGTGAATCAACCTGTGGTTCAAATCCTAAAAATTCTGACAATGAAGAAACTTTGGATGCCATCCTTAATCAATTGAGGATAATACAATCTGGTTATGAGATTGTGAAGGCTGAAAAAGAAGCTCTTCAATCAAAAGTTGAAATACTAAAGGTTGAATTAAGAGTTCTCAAGGGTAAGGAAAAAGAGGTTGGACAGAATCAACATAAGTCTCCTGTCCATTCAGTAGCTGTTGAATCTGCTGAACAAACGTGTTCCTCCACTGCATTCAAATCTGGAAAGCCTTATAGGGATAGAACATGCCTTGGATTTGGAACTCAACAATCCAATATGAGTGGATCCAGTACGGTCACTGAACATAGTACCAGAATTGGTCCTAAGTTTGTGCCTGCACAAGATCCAACTCCCAAAAGGGTTGCTGAGGCCGTAAAGCCTATCGAGAAAGCTTTAAGGAAGCAAAATCAGAAGTCAAAAATGTCAACAGCATCTAACAAAAAGAATAATTCCAAAAATAAGGCTGCTGTACCTTCCAGACCTGCTGATAGCAGACCTGCTACCAAGTCTGCTGGACCACACAAGGTAAAAATCAGAAATATTCCAAGGACAAGAATCCTAAATCTAAAAATGTAAATCATTCCAGGGATACTTATCTCAGTGGGGAAAGGTAAACTGTTCCCTATTGATGATGATTGGAATATTCCTGCACCTACTGCTAGAAACAACAAGTATAACCATGCTGCTAGGGTAAAACCTAAGCAATGGAATCAGCAGAGGACTTATACAAGACCTCAGCAGGGACCTCAGCAGACTCCATATTATAGGACTATTCCTAACAGACAGCAAATCAATGGTTATACTAGTGCTTCTAACAAAAGAAATCACTGTAAATAGCATTATATTCCAAAAGGCCAGAAAGCATATGTGAATCCTACACAACCAATTGTTAAACCTTATGGGTGTGTAGAATACATGTATGAACCAAAGTATGATACCTTTCAAAGAAGACCTTATGGAAATTTGCCAAGGGTCATGCTTGCCATTGACCACTATGGACCCAAACAGTTTTGGGTGCCTAAAATGCATTAACTTTGTTTTGTAGGGTGTCTGGTACTTTGACAGTGGATGTTCCAGACATATGACAAAGAATAAGCTCTGTTTGTCAAATTTTATGGCAAAGGATGGTCCAAGAGTGAATTTTGGCAACAAGAACACACCAGGATATACAAGAGGATATGGCACACTTGTAAGAAATGGATTAACAATCAAGAATGTTGCATATGTGGAAGGACTGGACTACAACCTACTGAGCACTGGACAGTTTTGTGACATGGGCTACAAGGTCACTTTTGACAAAAACAACTGTATTGTCATTAGTGAAAGAGGTGACCAAGTTGTGTTGGCTGGAAGAAGACAACAAAACATGTATGTTGTGGATTGGTCTACTGCTGTTCCATAAACTTGCCTAATTGTGCATACCAAGTCAGAACTTAATTGACTTTGGCATAAAAAGTTAAATCATCTAAATTTTGATGATATTAATCAGTTGGTGAAAAAGAGACTGGTGATTGGTCTACCTGAGATCACATTCAAAAATGATGCTATTTGTGATGCCTGTCAGCAAGGTAAACAGACAAAATCAAGCTTCAAATCAAAGACAAAGCAATCAACAAAAAGGGTTTTGGAGCTAATGCACATGGATTTTTTTGGGCTAGTAACACCAACAAGTGTAACAGTACACCTTAGTAGTTGTGGATGATTATTCAAGATACACTTGGGTGATATTCATGAACAAGAAAAGTGAAACACTTCAAAAGATGCCTGAACTTTTGAAGAGATTGCAAAATGAGAAAAGTCTTACAGTAGTGAAGATCAGATCAGATAAGGGTACTAAAATTCTCAACAAAGTTATAAGAGAATATTGTGAACAGAATGGTGTACTACATCAACTTGCTGCTGCTGGTACACCTCAGCAAAATGGGGTTGCTGAAAGAAGAAACATAACTTTAAAGGAAGCAGGAATAACTATGATTTGTGAAGCATTATTGCCTGAAAGATATTGGGCTGAAGCAGTTAATACAGCATGCTATACACAAAACAAGACCTCAGTGAACAATAAGCTGCTGAAGACACCTTATGAGATCTGGAATGGAAGGAAACCTAATATATCCTATTTCCATCCATTTGGGATCAAATGTTTTATCTTGAATCATAAGGAGCAATTAAAGACATTCAAACCAAAATAAGATGAAGGAATTTTCTTGGGATACTCTTCTGTCAGCAAGGCATTTAGGGTACTGAACAAAAGGACACTGAAACATGAAGAAACAATACATGTTGTGTTTGATGAACCTAAGTTTATTGGAATGCAAGATGAAGATTCAGATCCTGATGAGAATCAACAAGTCACTGATCCAGAATGTGTTGAAGTTTTGGAAAGGTTTAATGATTTAAAGAATTCTGATTCTGGCCTTGTTGAACACCCTGCTGGTAACACTACTGATGCAATAACTGAAGCAGTTCAAGGATCTGCTGAACCCCCTGTTGAAGAAACAGCAGACCCTACTAAATATGATGTTCCTGAGAATCAATCTAACCAAAATCCACAATGGTTAAGGGATCACCATGCTGAACAAGTTATTGGCAATATACAACAAAGTGTGAGGACTAGAAGACAATTAGAAGCAATGTTTACTTGCTTCCTATCTCAAATGGAACCTAAAGTTGTTGAAGAGGCAATATCATATCCAGATTGGATAATTGCTTTGCAGGAAGAGTTGAATGGAAATCAAGTTTGGACACTAGTGGAAAGGCCTAATCATGCAAACATAATTGGAACAAAATGGGTATACAGAAACAAATTGGATGAATCTGGTACCATTGTGAGGAATAAGGCCAGACTAGTAACAAAAGGCTATTCTCAAGCAGAAGGAATAGATTTTGATGAAACATATGCCCCTGTTGCAAGATTGGAAGCTATAAGATTATTCTTGGCATATGCTGCATATAAAAACTTCAGAGTATATCAGATGGATGTCAAGAGTGCATTTTTGAATGGCATTCTAGAAGAGGAGGTCTATGTTCAGCAACCTCCTGGATTTGAAGTTAAAAATCAAGAAGATAAAGTGTACAGACTCAATAAAGCACTTTATGGTTTGAAACAAGCACCAAGAGCATGGTATGAGACCTTATCTCAATTCTTAGTGGATAATGGTTTTACCAAAGGTACCATTGACAAGACTCTTTTTAGAATCAATGAAGGAAACAACACCCTGCTGGTACAAATTTATGTTGATGACCTAATATTTGGTTCTGAAAATGAGTCACTTTGTGAATAGTTCGCAAATCTGATGAAAAGAAAATTCCAAATGAGTATGATAGGAGAAATGAACCACTTTTTGGGATTGCAAGTCAAACAGATGAAATATGGAATCTTCATTCATCAAACCAAGTATACCAAGGAGCTACTGAAGAAATTTGGTATGGAAAACAACACCAAGATATCAACTCCTATGAGTACAAACATAAGATTGGATGAAGTCAAAGATGGCAAAATATTGATCAGACCTTATACAGAAGGATGACAGGCAGTCTGCTGTACCTTACTGGCAGCAGACCTGATATATCCTTTTCTGTAGCGTGTGTGCAAGATTTCAATCAAAACTTAAGGAAAGTCACTTAGGTGCAGTCAAAAGAGTTCTCAAATATCTTAAAGAGACTTTGGATGTAGGAATATGGTATTCAAAAGATGGAACCTTCAAAGTTATATCCTACTCAGATTCTGATTATGCTGGATGCAAAATTGATAGAGAAAGCACCACAGGAACCTGTCAGTTAATGGGAATTAGATTGGTTTCCAGGTTTAGCAAGAAACAGAATTCATTATCAACCTCCACTGCTGAAGCTGAATATATTGCTGCTGGAAGCTGCTGTGCACAAGTACTTTGGTTAAGACAACAATTAAGGTATTATAGAATTGAAGAAAGAGAAATTCCTATAATGTGTGACAACACAAGTGCAATTGCAATCACAGAAAATCCTGTTTTGCACTCAAGAACCAAGCATATTGATGTGAGACATCATTTTATAAGATATCATGTTGAAAAGAAAGATGTGGTGGTTCTGTATATCCCTACTGAATATCAACTTGATGATATTTTCACTAAACCACTAGATAGTGAATGATTTGCTAAACTGAGGACTGAACTTGGAATTATAAAAGATGACTGATATATCTATGATCAGCAATGGACTGGAATTCACCAAGGGGATTAGTCTTTGCTATGTTGGGTGAGCTCACTTAGCAGATTAGTCATTGGTATCAACAATTCCATGTACCTATGTTTGGACAATTGAGCAAATGAAGTTGCCAATGGGATTGGTCTTTGTCATGTTGGGTGAGCTCACTTGACAGATCAGTCATTGGTATTAAACTTCATCTTGTGTTATCAGTTGGACAAAACAAGAAGAATAGAAGATCAGCAAAGTAATTCTATCAGCAGGCCGCTGAGGCATATTTGTCAGCAAGCTGCTGAGCCAATTCTACTGATGACAAGGCTACTGAAGGAAACGTTACACAGTCAAACTTACAAAAGTCAAAAAGGAAATGGCGGGATATTTATTCTATCTTTGTAACCGTGGTTACACGATCTGACGGTTACAAAACGTTATGGAAAAGTAATGGGCCATGTGTCAAGACATCATTCACTCAGATTTAATCGTGGTTAATACCACAGTACGTGCTCTGACAGTTACAACTACCCCTGTCTATATATACAAACATATACACAGAGTTCACACTCACAACTCTCAATCTGCGATTTCTCATCAAATACCTTGTGTGAACACAGATTTGAACACTTTCTTCTTCATCTTATTCACTTAAAATGGCAAACAAAGATGATGTTCATATTGGCACTAGTCAAAGTGTAAGAGGTTATGTGAATGACTGTCACTCTACTGAACTAGCTATTAACATAGGACGAAGAATCAGACGGTTTGCTGGTTTGGAAAACATTATCAATAGAAGGCTGGAAAGAATTTCATATGTTAATGTGTTGGAGTTCTGGAAGAACATTGTTATACATGAAGGTAGAGAGGCCTTCACTACAACTGTTAATGGAAGAGAAATTGAAATTTCCTCAGATCTACTGAGAGAATTATTCCATTTTGGACCTGGAAATAATGCCGCCACCAATCCAGAAGCTATGAATCTGCCAAGGATGAAGTTTGTGGATGCAATAAAGACAAATGAGAAAATAGCTTCAAATCTAGGCATTAATGTGAAGCATATTGGATATGAGTACAACCTGCTGAGCAAATTGATTGCCAAGGGACCTTACAAAGGTCATCGGCAATTACAAAGGAAGCAGAACTATGGCTGCATGTATAGGGAATAAGAGTGGATAAAAAGAAGAAAAAAAATGGACTTAATATGGTCCGGGCATAATTCGATACACCGTTTTTAATCCGATTTACGAGTGGTTTCCGGGTAACTTTAAGTTATGATATTTGTGGTATTTTAAGAGTTTTAGGAGTCAGAGTCCATAAGGACAGGTTTTAAACCTAAATGGTAGAGAAGGACAGTCACTACATGTGTTACTACATCTTTGTACACGTGTTACTACATGTGTTACTACATGTTTGTCCTTCTTAACCATTTTAGATTAAAACATGTCCTTTACAACCTTTAACCTTTAGTTTTATATTTGAGGTTTAAGATTGTGCTTTTAATAATTATGGTTTATTCGGAATTGACGGATGATCGAAAAAGGGAAAATTGTTGTTAGATTCGTTGTTGGTTGATAGATTTGCGTAAGATTTGGAAGCAAGATGTTGTTCGGTTCGTAGTTCAGCTCGTTTTTAAGGTAAGGAGTTCTTCTTATCAAAAGGTTCCATTTTTAATTTAAAGGTTCAATCTTTAAGTTGATTTGAATTCTATTTTATGTTAATTTGCACGAAACAAGACATGATTATGTACTGCCGGGTATTTTCCAAACTGTTTTAAGAAAGTTATTATGTTTTATAGTTACTTTTATGTAAAGTGTTTCATGCGTTTAAGTAGTGGAGATAGGATGAGAGTTCGGTGTTGGTATGATCTTTGAATGCTCAAGTTAGTTATGGACTTTAACGTGAACTTATGTGCTTTATGTGCTTTATGTGTTTATAGTTAGTGACCTTGCAATGTACTATACGGAGTACCATGGGTACTCAAGTCCCGTGTCGGAGGTATGACTACTGTTTTAGCCATGTTGTTCGTAAGACGACGTATTGTACGGAGTACCTTGGGTACTTAAGTCCCAATTAGTTGGAGGTATGGTTAGTCATATTAGCCGTGTTGCACTAGACCCTTATGTTTTGTGTTGAAACACTGACGAGAAAACTTGCACTTGAAGAAAGATAAACAAATGCAATTTAACAGAAAAATAACGAGGAAATTGATAAAATGTAAAAACAAGAGAACACGGTGATTTAACGTGGTTTCCGGCGTTGGCCGACTACTCCACAGACAGAAAAGGATATATTTACTATGCACAGAATTACAAGGTTTTCATAAGTGTGTGAATAACATCTTGAAAGACACAATTTGCATTGATTACAACTTCGGAATTTATAGGCACAAATCCCAAACCCTAACCGCCAAAGATCTTTGTTGGAATTGTCATAAATACCCCAGATGTGGGCCCCAGCTCCAGCTGTTATCCACCAGACGAACTCAGCTCCAAACTGAATTTCCCAGAAAACTCACTTTTCTTGAAAACTCGCTTTTTGGAAGACTCACTTGTAATCAGCAAACTCATATGTAGAACTCAGCAAACTCAGTTTCCACCAAAACTTAGTTTCCACAAAACTCAGTTTTCTCCAAAACTCAGTTTCTCAGCTTTTCCCAAAACTAAGTTTCAGCTTTCAGATTAGTTCCACTAGTTTTAGAGATCAAGTCACAAAACTAACAAATCTCCACATTGACTTGAACTCTTATTCAACGTCACTAGATTGCATAATTCAGATGTACTTGTACCAGATGCATTCGTCAATGCCAGGATGTACTTGTACCAGACTTCTCCACAGAATCCACTCAACGGACACGCCTCAAGTGAGTTTCGAGGCGATTATAAGCTTTGAATGTTAAGCAAGTCTAGACACAACTGAAACTTGCTTTGTTGAACTGGTTTAGTAAGCATATCAGCAGGATTTTCCTTCGTGCTGATCTTCTTCACTACAACCCTATTCTCATTTCTCAGAAAATGATATCTCACATCAATATGCTTGGTTCTCTCATGATGAACATGATCCTTAGCTAGACAAATTGCACTTAAACTATCACAATAAATCTCAGCTTGATTCTGATGTAGCCCCAAATCACGACTAAACCCCTTCAACAGATTGCTTGGTTGGTTGCTTGAAGAAACCATATACTCTGCCTCAGTTGTTGATAAAGCTATTGTTGCTTACAGAGTTGCTTTCCAGCTGACAACTGAATTTCCCAATGTTAAAACATAGCCGGTCATTGTTTTTTCTACTTTCCACATCACCTGCATAATCAACATCACAGTATCCCGTGACCAAACTCTGAGTATCACCTCAATAAATGAGACCAACAACAGTTGTACCCCTAAGGTACCTGAACATTCTTTTCACAGATTTCCAGTGTTCCTTTCCATGTTGAGCCATAAACCTGCTGACAACACTGACTGTCTGAGCCAGATCAGGCCTAGTGCACACCATGGCATACATCAGACTTCCAACTGCACTAGCATAGGGAACTTTTGACATTAATTCCTTCTCCTCAGCTGATTGTGAAGCATAAACTGACAAATGAACATTTGATGCCATATGAGTATCTATTGGCTTTGCAGCAGACATAACATACTTGGCCAAAATCTTCTGTATATAGCCCTGTTGAGATAAAAACAGTTTCTTCTAACTCCTATCTCTCTAGATCTCCATCCCCAAGAAATTCTTGGTTGCACCCCAAATCTTTCATTTCAAATTCATCACTAAGAAGGGCTTTCATATTCTAAATATCAGACTTCTTTCTTGCATCTATCAGCATATCATCCACAAACAAAACAAGATAGATGTATGATCCATCTTCTAGCTGACTATTGTAGACACAACAATCATAAGGACTTGTGCTATGACCCAGCTGGATCATGTAACTGTCAAACCTTTTATACCACTGTCTAGGAGCCTGCTTCAATCCGTACAAGGACTTTTTCAGCTTACAAATAAATGCTTCTTTACCAAGAACTTGAAATCCCTCTAGCTGAGTCATGTATATCTCTTTGTCTACCTCACCATGTAGAAAAGCTGTCTTCACATCTAACTGCTCAAGTTCAAGCTCTTGTTGTGCCACCATTGCTAGTAACACTCTGATTGAAGTATGTCTGACTACTGGTGTGAATATCTCATCAAAGTCCACCCCTTCTTTTTTGACTGAACCCTCTAGCAACGAAACATGCCTTATACTTGACTCATTCTGCCTCAGTCGATCCTTCCCTTTTCTTGAAGATCCATTTGCATGTAACAACTCTCATGTGATCAGCTGGATGTTTAACAAGATCCCAAGTCTGATTCTTCAGTATTGATTCCATCTCATCTCCCATGACAGCAAGCCATTGAGATGACTCAAAACATGTCATTGCTTCCCTGTAAGTAGAAGGTTCAAAACCATCCACCTCTTCTGCAACTTGAAATGCATACCCAGCCAATTCTTCAAACCCATACCTTCAGGGAGGTGTCCCAACATTGGATCTTCTAGCTCTGCTAATAGCTATACTTTGTTGACCAATATCAGTTTGACACACAGCTGACCCTTGTTCGGCTGACTGGCTTGGATTCAGTTCTGGTTCAGTAACCAGAACAGATGAAAACTGACTTTGTTCGACTGAGTGTTGCATCTCAGCTGACTCCACCTGAATCCCCACCTTACTATCAGTTTTCTCAGTTTCAGTACTGGTTTCCGTTTCAGCAATCCTCTCCACTGATGAGCTGATCATAGAATTTTCATCGAAAACAACATCTCTGCTGAGAATAACTTTGTTCTCTGCTAATGAACATATCCTATAACCTTTCACTCCATCACCATACCCCACAAAAACTCCTTTCTTGGCCCTTGGTTCCAGTTTCCCTTCACTAGCATTATAGTAAACCGTGCTTTCAAATACCCTTAGAACTGAGTAATCAGTAGGCTTTCCTGACCATATTTCAACTAGTGTCTTGAAACTGAACCCTGTGTATGGACTTCTATTGATTAAGTAACAAGTTGTGCTTACAGTTTCTGCACAAAATTTTCTTGACAAACCAGCATGAGAGGGCATGCATCTTGCTCTCTCCATAAGAGTTTGATTCATTCTTTCAGCTACACCATTTTACTGAGGAGTATTACTGACCGTATGATGTTTGGAAATACCCTCATTTATGCACAATTCATCAAACACATTCCAGCAGAATTCCAGACCATTATCTGTACGAAGCCTCTTGATCTTCTTCTCCAACTGATTTTCAACTAAAGCCTTTCATTGAATAAAGATCTTGAATGCCTCACTTTTGTGTTTCATCATCACCACCCAAGTCTTTCTTGAATAGCCATCTATGAATGACACAAAGTATCTGTGACCACCCAATGACTCCACCTTTGACGGCCCCAACAATCAGAATGAATGTAATCAAGTGATGACTTTGTGCTGTGTATCCCTTTTGAGAACTTGCCCCGGCGAAGCTTCCTAAACACACAATGCTCAAAAAATACCAGAATCTTGACCTTACATCCCCCAAGAAGATCTTTCTGAGAAAGAATCTGCATCCCCTTTTCACCTATATATGTGACCCAGTCTCATGTACCATAGTTTTGTCGGCTGTGACTGATTAACTTCAGTGGATGCTACAGCAGCAGACCCAGACACAACTGATCCTTGCAAAATATACAAGGTTCCCCTTTTGACTCCACTGAGAACTGAAACTGAGTTTTTATAGACACTTGATTGAGGTCAAGTTAAATTACTAACTCGATGCCTAAATAACCACTAGCAAGTGAACTAGGTTCAATCGCAGTATAGCTAGATAGAGTCGAGGTCGATCCCACAGAGAATCAATTTGTGGATCCTAACTTAAATAGCCAACCTATTTATTTCGTTTGACAAACACGGTCTATGACCAACATAAAGTACGAGAAAAGAAAGACACACTCAAACATATAAACAACATGTAAACACATAACGTAATCAACTGCCCAATTACAACCAGGATCATTTGGATCTAGACAATGTATATGACAACAAAACTCATCAACTACTAATCCGTTCATATCTATTTATATTGGCTCACGGGAGTCATCCTCTAAGCTTGATGTAGCACCGATGAGTCACTATATCACTGTGTTATTGTTACGTGACTTCGCCTCTTGGTGCCTCCATCTCATATAACTCACACGCTTACTACTCTAAGGATGCCGATATTGACCGTACACCTCGTCCGGGCAACATTCCTTTGGTTAGGCGTACTTCTACAAACGATCACTCAACCCTCGTCCAACTAACACTTACCAAGTTATAGTCTCATGCTAGTTTACGATCTACGTGTAACAAGGTGCGCGCAATTCCCTAATATAAACCTACCGAGATAGCATTTGAGCGTCCGAAGATCAATTCCTAAGCCTACCTAAGAGTCTTATATTGGTATTTCCTTTTCACACGCGTTTTAATTAAATTAAGCGAGTGGCGTAGCCATAGCCATACCTCTTTGAGATAATAAATTCAATTAAGCTAACCTAATCATAAAGACATGAGTGATTAACGGATGAAAACAGGTTTGACAACTCTCGGTCGACCGAATGGGTGCTCTCGGTCGACCGAGTGATACCTCTCGGTCACCCGAGAGGCTAACTCCCCAAATTTACATCCCCGAACATATTTCTCAGCGTTTCATATACGAATCGGATTATATAGCGAATCATCAGGACATCATATAAACTAATCTAAATACACGTAAATTAAACACAGATTCATCCGTAGATATTAGGTAGAGGGCGTAGGATATGGGATCCTTATAGACAAGGTATCACCAGCGCCACTAACGTCATATCCTAGATCTACATCATCTAGATATGAATAACTACTCAAACAATCAAAGCATAATTGGGAAATTGATTACTAAAAGAAAAGCGAGAAAATAAACTAGGGCTTACATGTTTGCAACCACAGCAACCTCCACAAGCCTTATTTTGCTTATATGTTTTTATGAATGAATAGTGGTGAATGCATAATAAAAATACAAAGGACTTGTGTTTATATAGAGCCTCAGCCGTCATAGAAAACCGACTTAAAATGCCGACACTCTGAACCCTAACCGACTCAAATAATGTGCCGAACTCTCGATTTCAGGCCCACTCGGTCGACCAATGCACACAGGCTCGGTCGACCAGAGCCTTACATGCTCCTGGGCTCTCTTTCTCTTTTATCTTGGGCCTTCTTAATTAAATCGTGATCCATCAAAGCTTCTCCGAAGTTCATCCTTGTGCTCCCAAATGAGTTACTACAAATATCACATGAAATACAGTCTGTAATATCAAATAATATAATAAAACTTCATAATACATAATAATGAATCGTAACTCTCGGCATATGCAAATTAGGCGTATTACGACTTATTATTACTCTATTATAGCTCCTTTAAACTAGAATCGGGGATAAAGGTCATAGAATAACGGGCACAAAATGACCGTTATCAACACTCAATTTTCCACATTCACCCTTAAAAATGAATCCCTTATTGTCTAAAAGACTAAGAGATACCAAGTTCTTGGTCATCTGTGGAACGTGTCTAACTTCACTCAACATACAAAATTTACCATCCTCTGTCCTCAACTGAACTGAGCCAATCCCAACTATCTTGCAGACCTTGTTGTTTGCCATAGCTATATGACCACCATCTATCTGTTGATAACTTGAGAACCACTCTTTGTGTGGACAAATATTATAAGATGCTCGAGTCCAGAATCCACACATCGAGCATGATGTCTTTCGATTCTCAAACTACTAGAACCATGTCCTCCTCTCGAATCAAACTCACCATTACACAGCCAATTTGTTCAGTGGTCTCATGCTATTTCTTTTCTTTGGACAGTTGGACTTACAATGTCCCTGCTCCTTACAATAATTGCAAACATCTGTGGATTTATGACCTTTGGACCCTGTCTTCTTGGATTTCTCTTCTTCCCAGACTGCAGCCCATGTCCTTTTCCACCACTGCTGCTGACTACCAGTCCAACAGCTTGATTTATCGCCTTTGACTACCTTATGTCTCAGCTCCCTGGCATGTAAAGCTGACCTTACATCTTCCAATGCAACTATATCCTTCCCAACTATGAAGGACTGCACAAAGTTCTCATATGAAGCTGGTAGTGATACCAACAAAATCAGAGCTGCATCTTCATCCTCAATCTTCACATCAATATTCCTGAGATCAAGTAATATTGTGTTCAACTGACAAGATGATCTCTCAGCTGAGACCCCTCATGCATCGTTCGACTAAACAGCCTCTGTTTTAGCAGCAACTTGTTGGTCAATGACTTAGTCATATACAGTGTTTCAAGCTTTGACCATAACTTAGCAACAGTGTCTTCCTTAGCAACTTCTGTGATAACATCATCAGATAAGCACAACATGATGGTGGAATGTGCTTTCTCCTCCAGACTGGCGTAATCTTCTGCACTGGTATCTCCTTTACCGGATAAAAGAGTTCACAATCCTTGTTGTTTTAACAAGGCCCGCATCTTGATTTGCAACAGACTGAAACTGTTCCTCCCTATAAATATATCAATCTTTACGTTAACTGCTGACATCTTTCTTGTTAAATAAGACACCTTTGATCACAAAATCCTAGCACCGGTCACCGGTCTTGGTGAAGATCAACTCCATTCAACCTGCAATCTCTCTGAATCTTGAACATGTCACTCTGATACCAGTTTGTTGAAACACAAACGAGAAAACTTGCACTTGAAGAAAGATAAAAATATGCAATCTAACAGAAAAATAAGGCGGAAATTGATAAAAATGCATAAGGAAAAAAAACACGGTGATTTAAAGTAGTTTCCGGCGTTGTGCCGACTACTCCACAGACAAAAAAGGAGATATTTTATTATGCACGAATTACAAGGTTTTCACTAGTGTGTGAATAACACTTTGAAAGACACAATTTTCATTGGTTACAACCCGGTATTTATAGCTGGATCCCAAACCCTAACCGCCAAAGATCTTTGTCGAATTATCATAAATACCCAAGATGTGGACCTGACTCATTTGTTATCCACCGAGACAAAACTCGGCTCAAACCGACTTTCCGGAAAACTCACTTTTTCTTGAAAACTCACTTTTCGTAGAAAACTCAAATGTAGAACTCAAGCAAACTCGGTTTTCACCAAAACTCGTTTCCACAAAACTCGATTTCTCGACTTTTCCCAAAACTCGAGTTTACGACTTTCATATTACTTCCACCAGTTTTAGAGATCAAGTCACAAAACTAACATTATGTTATGTTATGTTACGTTATTTTATGTAAGTAAGGTACAAGAACAGGGATATGTTAAGTTCAAGTAAGTAAGTAGACATGAAGTATGAACACGATAGACAAGACACGAACATGTTATGGTTAGTAGATAGTTTATGTAAGTTTGATCAATTAAGTAATGTAACGAACAAGTACGTTCAAGATGAACTAAATGTAGTTAATAGACATGATTTCTATGCATGGTTTAAAGTTGGTTTCCAAGTGGTATTCCTTATGTGTCAAGTTTGGTTTTAAAGTGGATGTTCTTATGTTTAAAGTTAGTATTAAAAGTAGTTTTCTTAAATGCTTCAAGTAATGGATTTCAAGTTGTTTTGTCCAGTGGATGAAGTAGATTCATGTCATGTCTCCCGGCATCCGACAAGCATGAATCTCTATTTTGATCTTCTTTCTCCTTACTGAGCATACAACTGGTGCTCACTCCTTTTATTTGGAATAAGAAGAAATGCAGGTTAAAAACGAGTTGGATGATGAGCATGGAGAGCAAGCTGAGGAAATAAATTGCAAAGTTTGTTGAGTTTGTTAATGGAAAGTATTAAGTGTTGGCAATTTGGCATCCCGAGTCTCTTTCTTGTTTCTTTTCTTCCACGTTTCCGGATACGACATGAGGCTTACGTGGGATTTAGGGTTTACTCTAAATGCCACGTCTGAACATGCCTTTACAGATAAGGACTCGATATCCGGGACATGGGCGTAAAAGTTATTTGTTGAAATAGTGTCCTAAACCCAATCGGGTTGGACCGGATCCGACCGGGTCGGATCATTTCTACTATTTCTTTATGTTTGTACATATATAAAATGGCTTTTATGTTGTCATATATATGTTCTTTTTAAAGAACCAATTGTGAATTGTTATATGATAACGTCCTTAGTATTAAACTGTGATAGAGAAACCATGATAGTCGATTATGGTTGATGAGATCTCTAATCACTTTAATAAGTTTGATACTTAAATGTCTCTAGGCTGATGTACTATTAAACAGGGCATTGATAGTATAAACAGGCTAGCACGTATTAGATGTCTTCTGTCTTTAAGGGCGGGGATAGATCTCGTCTATCGAAGTGTAGAGACACTTGGACTGTATGTGGACGTGTATTAGAGAATGCGTATGTTAGACTGACCCACTCATATTAAGTGTCACACTATGTGGCGGTTGTGTAATTATCCTTAAAGACCGGAGTCTTCATGGCATCAGGGTGTGGATTGTCATGCTTTGACACTATTGAGGTTTCCCCTAGCCACGGGGCGATCATGCGGTAGTGGTTGGGTGTGATACTGAAGCATGAGGAGTATACATGATTGGTCATCCGGGAATCGCGTATCCTATGATTGGGATCGAATATCCGAAATGGCCTTCTTATAAGGAATGTCTAGCTCTCGTGAATCTATGCAAAGTGGGAGTAAATGAGTTACTTCGAGAGAGCATGATAGCCAGATTATAAGATACGATCGTTAATGTATCGAAACTCGTGATACGATCGTATGGATATTATTACAGCGATAGGATTGTAAGTTACACGGTAACTGTTTCACATGAAAGGTAGTGGTCATTGCATTTGATTCTTCCGATGATTGGGGGTCATGGTATGTTGCTAGACGCTATCCCGTGATCGTTAGGCATGTTGGGCATTTTCGTAATTTTCACTTTGTGTCTACGGCCAACATATTCGGAAGGCTATCGGGTCACACACATAAGAACATCTAGCCGGATTAAAATGTGGTTATAGTTGATAACCAAATAAGGAAAGATTTTATCTCGTACTATAAAGGTTATAGTGGTAAATTAATATGGTGGTATTTATTTATTATGAATAAATTAAATACAAGATATTAATTAAGTTGATTAATTAAATACACTTATATTGATAAGTGGCGCCACATATGTGTATAAGTGATACACTTGGATTGTGTAATTTAATTAATGGTATTACCATTTATTAATATTAGATATTAATATTTATATATTTTTGCTCCCAGCGTGTGATGCATATTGGATATGCATGTGCATGATTGTTTCTAAAATATTTATGTATAGATTTATATGTGTAATATATATTTGTGATATATACACATGTGTAAATTAATTTGTGGTAATACGATAAATATAGTCAATATTAGAGATTGACAATATCTTGGAAATATTCAATATAATATATTGACAATATCCTAGATTTACTTAATATAAGATATTATAATAAATGAGATAAATCAATCTATTATATTTTCCTTATTTTATTGGAAAAATGTTTTCTTCTCCTCTACTCTATCTAGGGCGCCACATCCATTACAAAAGGAGGTGGGTGTCAAGTTTTTTCGTACATCACAATTCCAAGAACTAATAGTTCTTGTGTAAAATAGAGAGCATCCTATAGAATGTTGGAGAGAGGGAAAAGGGCCGGTCTAGCAACCGGAGTTTTCCAATAGCAATCCATGATGGGATTCCGGCGGGCTGTTCGTGTGGACTAACGGTAGAGAATTTGAACACTTGGGCGGCTCTATCTTGAACTACTCTCCTTAGACGGTCAAAGTGTCGATCTTTTAGATCAACCAAGGTAACCACCGTCTATTAGTTTATTTGTTTATTGCTTAAACGAAGTCAATCCTGGTTAAAAGGAAATAAAATTTTAAATTTCATTGCGTTCCCGCTTAGATTTCCTAACATTATTTTTCCATAATAGTTTAGGGCGTGTAACATATGGAACCACACTTCTCATGCAAACATTGAGCCAAAGCACACTTTGTGCAATATAGGCATTGAAATTGAATTCAATAGCCATGAATTTGGTACTTGGCATCATTTGCCTAAGATTGCATTTAGAGAACCATCAACAAAACCCCGCTTATTCTTAGAAAATAGTGCCATCTTCATGAATCTACAACATGAATGGTAGTTATAATTCTCGTTGCTATCATGAGAACAAACTCAACAAAGCTCCAAAGTGAGCATTATATATACTCGCTATTGTAATTATTATTGATAAATATTTCTCATTGAATTATCATCAGAATACAATGGTGTTTATATAGGCTTACATAACTTAGCCTACAAGTACAAGATAAATATAAACGACATTTAAATAATATCAAGTTATGCTTTATCAATAATATCCTCAACACGCCCCCACAATCCCGTGGGAAGAGCCAGGACACGGAGATTGGTCTTGAGCAAATCAAAGCGTGGTCGTGGTAAGGGCTTCGTAAGGAGATCGTCAAGTTGGTCTTTAGAACTGAGGAAGTTGATGGATAGACGCTTGGAAGCAACGAGTTCGCGGACATGATGAATGTCGATCTCGATGTGTTTGATGCGAGCATGAAAGACCAGATTATGGGCGAGGTAAGTAGTGCCGATATTATCGCACCAGAGAGTTGGGGGAGAGGGAAATCAGTCATGCATTTCTGCAAGGAGGCTACATAGCCACTGAACTTCAGCCCTGGCGTTTGAGAGAGTCTTATATTCGTCCTCAGTGCTACTCTTTGAGACCGTAAGATGTTGCTTGGAGCGCCAACTGATGAGATTGTTGCCAAGGAAAATACAATAGGCTCCAACCGAGCGACGAGTGTCGGGATCGGCAGCCCAGTCAGAGTCAGAGTAGGCGTGGAGACTAACCGGGGAATGACATGAGAGAAAGAGGCCGTTAGAAATAGTGTGCTTTAGATAGCGGAGAATACGCTTTACAGCGAGCCAATGATCATCCGTGTGCGAATGCATGAACTTGCTAACCTTGTGGACTGCGAATGCGATGTCGGGACGCGTAAAGCTGAGATATTGCAGGCCACCGACAACTGTGTGGTATAAGGAAGGGTCGGTAAATGTGGAGGCCGACGCAGCATAAATGCGTGTGGAAGCCGACATGGGAGTGGGACAATGTTTGGATTATCCATGCCGGCACGCTGTAGCAGCTGAAGTATATATTTCTGCTGAGTCAAGTATAAACCATCAGGTGTGGGCAACGCTTCAATGCCCAAGAAGTAGGAGAGAGTGCCAACATCCTTAACAGGGAATTGAGAGCCCAAATGAGAGATAACCTGCATAATAAGATACTGAGAGGTACCTGTAATAATGACGTCATCAACATATATAAGTAAATAAACACAGTGGCCACCACGAGAGTAAATAAATAGGGAGGTGTCCGCCTTGGAGGTAGTGAAACCAATTTGTATAAGAACATCCGTCAAACGAGAAAAACAGGCATGAGGAGCCTAACGGAGGCCATAGAGGCTACGCTTGAGGCGGCAGACATAATCGGGATAATCCGGATGAACAAACCCTGTGGTTGCTGCATATAGACAGGTTCATTGAGATGCCCGTGGAGGAAGGCATTTTGAATATCAGCCTGTTGAAGTGACCTGCCCTGTAAGATAGCAAGTGCAAGTAAAAGCCGAATAGTGACCGGTTTGACAACCGGGCTAAATGTATCCGTAAAGTCGACTCCTTCAGCTTGATGAAAACCCTTTGCGACCAATCGAGCTTTATGACGTTCAAAGATACCATCAGCATGATGCTTCGTGCGATATACCTACTTGTTACCTACAATAGTCATATGAGACTGAAAAGGAACAAGATCCCAAGTGTTAGTGCGTAAAAGAGCATTGATTTCCTCTCGCATCGTATTACGCCAAATTGAGTGTTTAGAGGCTTCGGTATAGAAAGTAGGGTCGGCGGTGTTCACAGTGTTTAAGAGAGACCGGGAGATAGGATAGAGGATATAGTCGGGCATGTGAGTGGGTTTGAGCGAGTTTGTCTTGGTACGCGTAACCATAGGGTGTGGGGCAGGCGGATCACGAGACGACAGTGGTAGAGTGGGGGTCGGACTTGGCAGGGAAGGTGCCGGGAGGAGGTTGGTTCTGGGGAAGGTGGAGTGGCCACGGGTTGGGAGGGGGCCGTGGGGGGTGATGGTGCCGTATGAGGAAGGACTATAGACGTTGGTAAGGGAACCGTGATATTTTAGGATAGTGGAGTGGTGGTGGAGGGAGTATAAGGAAATGTGGCTTCGTCGAAGAGCACGTGTCGAGCTATATAGATGCGGCCGGTGGATAAGTCTAGGCATTTGTAGCAATGGTAGGAGGGGCTGTATCCGAGGAAAATACAAGTTTTAGAGCGGAAGTCGGTTTTATGGTGATTGTAGGGGCGAAGTTGAGGCCAACATGCATAACCAAAGACCCGAATGAAGGAGTAGTCAGGGGAACGTTTATATACCATTTCATAAGGAGATTTACCGCTAAGGACTCGGGTGGGCAGTCGATTTATGATGTAGGTGGCGGCGAGGAAAGCATCTTCCCAGTAGGGAAGAGGAAGGTGAGGCTGAGCAAGGAGAGATAGACCGACTTCGACTATGTGGCGGTGACGTCTTTCAATGGAGCCGACTTGTTCATGTGTGTGGGGACAGGAGAGGCGATGGACGATGCCCAGGGAAGTAAGAAAGTGGGTGAGATGGCGATATTCACCTCCCCAATTGGTTTGGAGGGCTTTAAGCTTGGTGTTAAATTGTCGTTCAATTAATTTAAGGAAATCACGGAAGAGGGTTCGGCATCAGATTTACGTTTTAACGGAAAAAGCCAAAGGAATTTTGTAAAATCATCAATAAAACTGATATAATAGCGTGAGCCGTAAATCGAAGGTTCAGTGCATAGACCCCAAACATCAGAATAGAGTAAATCTAATGGAGCAGAAGAAGTAAAATCAGAAATGAATAACGGTTGACGATGACTCTTAGCTAATTGACATGGTGCACACACTTGTGGGTGCTTTATTTGATAAGGTAATAGACAAACGGCCGACGAAGCACAGGAAATGAGCAATGTAAAAGACGTTGATGCCAGGTAGTGGAAGATTTGGTGGTGACGTCAAGAGCTTGAGCTGGAGAGCGAGAGAATAAGGTGGAGAAACGGTAGAGTCCATCTTTAACGTAGCCCCTATAATGGACGTGGCCCGAATAGTCCTTCACAAGAAAATGGTTTTTATGAAATTCGAAAAATACAGAATTGTCATTTGTAAATTGACGCACAGATAATAAATTTTGAGTACGGGGCTACGTTAAAGATTTACAAATGACAATTCTGTATTATCTGTGTGTCAAATGGGACAAATCTAAAACAATTCAGTACTATGAACAGTGACAGAAAGCAAGTCAAATGGGACAAATCTGAAACAGCTATGTTTGAATTTCAAACATAAGTCACAAGTCCTACCTATAAATAGAGGACTCCTAATTCAGATACAAGTGATGATTTTTGAGAGAAAAACAACTTATAATCTTGAGCTTCAGATTCTCATCAAGAAAACACCCTGCTGATCCTACTGAGCATAAAGCTACTGATTCAGTAAACTTTTTCAAGTGTAATCTGCTTTCAAGCTACATCAAGTTTACACACTTGAAGACCTCAAGCTGCTGATCATATCATCCTGACACTACAAGAAAATCGACTTTTAATGAGAGGAATTCCCATCATTAATTGCCTGATTCCTGTCATTAAAGGCTTTTAATGACGGGAAATATCCCTTCATTGCCGCCTCCGCCGTTAAAGGTAATAATGACGGGAATCGCTTCCCGTCATTAATTGTATAATACATTCAATGACGGTATATTCCTATCATTAAACATTGTTTTTAGTAACAATTGATCCACTCATTATAGGCTCCTTTCCCCTCATTAAACAACGATTTATTCACAACACATGTCCTCATTAAAAGGTCATTTTCCCGTCATTAAATTGTGATTTAATGATGACACATACCCTCATTAATAGGTTATTTTCCCATCATTAATTTGTGATTTAATGGCGACATATACCTTCATTATAGGGTCATTTCCACTCATTATACAATGGTTTAATGAGGAAAACGTCCCCTTATTTTAAACTAAAATGAACCAAAAAAAATAGAATAGGAACACTGCAAAAAAGAATCACAAGCTAAAATTACATGAAACCTTCATTTCCAGTTTCAAATGTTCATTATCAAATACTAACTACTACTTTACTTGGTGCTTGAATGGCACTATCACCAATCCAAAAGAACAGAACAAGGAAATAATTTGCCTATAAAAAAGAGTTGTATGTTCTGGGAAGCGATTAAGAGATAGTAACCAGACCTTCTGAGTACCCAAACTCTTTTTATTTGCTTTCTCGTTCTTTCACCACACATAACCTCCTTCTTCATCATTGAAACTTCACTTCTCATATTCATAGCTTGAACCACCATTTCCTTTGTAAGAGTATCTAATACAAAACAGAATTCTAACTCACAATGAAAATGTGTATTATGTTAATATTGCAAAAGAACATGAAAATAAAACAACCACGAGTGCACATGAATCACTTTCTTGAGAATGACTCCTTAAAGTACATTCTAGCTTTTCACAAATGGCATAATGTTCTCATCAGTATGAAAAAATGCATGGTCAAGAAAATAATGAAGCGAGCCACAAATTTATAAAAAATGGTGAAGTAAAGATTCTAAGTTTTTTACTCATCTCATCAAGCTCTTGGAGGCTTTACAATCTTGGTTCTTATATTCTCTCCAAAACATTGACTCTGTTAAATTCCTGTAAAAGTGAAGAGAGAAGCAAAATTTTAATGTATGAATGTAATGACCAAGTGTGTTGTACCTTTTCTTTTATTAAAAAACCCGTATAAAGCACGTCAACGTGTGAATGCCTTATAAGCCAATAAAAAGAGTGATCATCATATCATGTGAATGTTAAATGGGTCTGAACGGACCTGATAATAAAGAACTATGATTTCGGCCGCCTGACTATGTACATAGTATAGCAAAAAGATATGAAAGACATACGTATCATAGCTTAAAGTCAATATATACACTTATATAGTATCCAAACTTAAGCTACTTAGTTGTATTAAAAATGATCAATATGTTCATTTTGCAACTCTAAGGTAGCTAAAGAATTCAAAATGAAAATATAAAAATTTAAAGGACTCACCATAATGTTGATGCATATACTTGAACGTAAGTGACGAATGATGCGAACTTAGCAACTACTTCGATTACTTGCTTAGATCGCATAAGATCAAAATATCATATGATATGGCATTCATTGCATTTACATGTATGCAACAATCTCAACTCAAAAGCAAACTCAGATTGCTTGAAACTCAAACAACTAAAATGAAAATTTTAGCAAATAGGTCTAGAAATAAAACATAGTAAATAGATGTCAAAACAGATGGACAATCATTATACAAATCGGACATAAAGCTAACTTAATGCAACTAAGATTCGATGAAAAAAGACAGATGCATTCTTAACAAAAAAGTATGCTGAGATCATCAAACTTGTCTCGATGGACAAGATGCCATAGAAGCTTACTAGTTGAGGAGATTATTGTCTAGCAAATTTCTTCAATAGAACATAGATCCTTCTCATTTAATCGATCTTCTTCAAGTTTTGATGCCACTTCGCAATATGAGAAAGGGATAAAATACAACAAAGGCTCTCAAACTGCCACTTCATGATATCACATGGGCCAAACAATCAACTTAAACCAAAATTGCACATTGCCAGGCATACATTCTGTTTTTTACATTATCATGCAAACATTATTCATTTTCTCATATTAAAAATCATTTGAAAACATACCAGTAAAATCAAGAATAAAAACATTCATTACACATGCAAAGATTCTTTAAGATAGCAAACCAATTTTGTCCGATTTGATTACTGAGGGCTTCTTACACAAGTATTTAATTTTTTGTGTTTTTACAAGCTAAACGTTCCAAAAAAAATTATAAAGGAAATGATGTCGGATAACAAACACGGAGGTTATTGAAACTAATTTGCAAAACAAAAATTAATATAGAGAAAATCTATGCTTCACCATTGCACAGTTGACTGTCATCAAATTGGTGACCGTCTTTTGCCAACAACAAAAAAAAACAAAAACACACAAGAGATTAGTTATCAGACAACGTTGATAAACATGCCACGTACCAACTCCATTAATTTTAGGCCATATTAAAGCATCATGTAAGCCAAGAGGTGTTATGTACTTCGAAAAGCTGATTATGAACCATTATGTATTCGCGTCAAAATAAAAATAAATATCCTTATGTATTAAAATTATGTTACCTAGATTCCATGGCTGCCATTATGTCATACTCATTGACAAAAGTACAAAGAAACAAGGAAAAACATCAGTTAGTGATACTAAGTACATCTTCTGACTTAAAGAGCTGACGAGCTAAAATTAAAACCAGATTCACATGAAGTTTTCTTAGAATCCAACAAATATATAAAACGATTAGTTTCCAATACAGCTTCCTAATTTTTCATTGCAAACCTAAGCATCGAGATACCAGGTTAGAAGCATACGTTCTCAAATCAAAGATATCGAATCATAAGGGAAACGATTTACCTTTTTATGCCTCTGATTAAGAGCCAATAGCTTATTCATCTCGTACTCATTATTTCTTCCCTCGTTTTTGAGCTGTTGACATTTTGAAATATGAATTTAACAGATACAACTTGGCAAGGTGTATGGCTCTATATATGCAAATTTAATATCATGACTATTTCTGACTCACTCTGTTTCATGACTACACAATGAAACAGATAGATTCAGAGTAGGAATTTGATCAATGATTGCAGAATATATGGTTTAAAACACACGGAAAGAACATCTTTGCAGTCAATTCACTTTTATAACCCCATATGAAACAACAGAATAATGATTGGAGTTATAACTAACTGTGAGTGGAGATCAAGAAACATAGTGCATTAATCGTAAGTATTTCAGTCTTTAATTTAAAGTGCCTAAGATTACCAAACCATCAATCTACTTATACGAGCCACTCATTCTTTAGATGGCGAACATAAATTGTAAATAATACCCATTTTCCCTAATAAAATATATCAATCCTAGTGAAAGTAGTCTATCCCATAGGACTTAAAAAATAACACAGAGGAAAAATCCACACTTGATCACAAATTGAAATGAAACAAGCACATTGTCACCATCATCCGACGTAAAAAAAATCATCAAGGGCAATAAAGGCACCGATATATATGCTTATTAAAGGCCCAAAAACTAGAAATTTAAATTAATCAATAGAAAAACAATAACTTTAAAACCAATGAAAATCATACACATGCATACATAGGATGATTCGAAAAGAGAACACCCCAATCTAGCAAAGGGGGGATATTGGAAACAGAGGTTTGACTTCTATATCGTGCACTCACATATGAACATGTATGATTAGTATGAAAGTTAAAGGAAGCCTAAAAAAGATGGTATCTGTCAAGAAGATTACCTAATGACTTGCGATCAACATCATTCTGTAATTCTCTACACACTTGAAAGCCTTAGCCAGCACTATATCACCGCATCTCTTATTCTGGATATTCAAGATGACCTAAACGTGAATAAATAGGTGCACTACCAATTGTCAGTACTTTCCGATTACGTCTAAATTTGGTGATGAGTTTCCAGCAAACCATCGAAATATATCCGCGAAAATGATTAATTCACATAAAACATCATGAAGCATGGAACGAAAAAAAATTAAAGCCATAGAGATATTAACAATGTAAGAGAGAACACCTATATATTTATCTGTCCATTTTAACAAATCAGTAAATCTTCAAAAGAGGCCCAAACTATAAAAGAAAACTAGAACATTCAGATATTTTGGTTCTTGACTTGGACTTAATTAACTGTACTTATCTCTTTTACTATTGCCTTAGAAAAGAGTCTTGATCAGTGAGCTTCATAGAATATATACAAGAAAAATCCACTAATTTATACTCCTAATGTACCATAGTATGCAGCTTTCTCTTGTGTTTTCCCCAATGCTCTATATGGATCAAATACTTCAACAAAAAACAAAATCTCCCAATTTTTTCGAAGGAGCTGAATCTCCCAAATTAACAACTTTACTATACAAAAAAAAACAAGTTAAACAGCAAAAAATCGCCACAAATCAGAGACACACTTTACCAGAATAAAAATTATCAGAACCAACAGGAAAGTATTTAACAAAAAGCAGAACTTGAAGCTCATATAAAGAGAGTAAAATTAAATATATGCAAGGGGTAGGGTTTTGGTGTGAAGAAATTGTAGCGAAGAAGAGGAATGATGGAATAAATGTTACCCACAAAGATATATAGCTTTTAAAAGGCGGTGTGACACCCTTGCCCCTCTGCTTTGACCGGAACTAGTGGTGGCCCTGCCGCCTTGGACCTCTTGGCTCATATGAAGAGAGTAAAATTAAATATGTACAAGGATAGGGTTTTGGAGAGAAGAAATTATAGAGAAGAAGAGGAAAGATGGAATAAAGGTTTCCGGCAAAGTTATATGGCTTTGAATCGGCGGTGTGACACCCCTGCCCCTCTGCTTTGACCGAAACTAGTGGGTGGCTCTACCGCCTTGGACCTCTTGGTGGCCGAGTGCGACGACAATAGGTGGTTAATTCATCGCCTGCATGTAGTGGCCGCTGGAGGAAGATGAAGGAGGCCGCAGAGATTGAAGGTGGCCGGGAGGATGGATGTGGGGAGGAAATTAGGGATTCAAGAATGGTGTGCTTTTTTTTAGTTTAGAGAATAAAGAACGATGTATTTTGTTAGGATGAGGTAATATGTGTGGGTTTAGTTAAAAAAAATGTAAAACAATAAATTAAAAATACAAGCAATGAGAGTAAATGCTTTAGTGTGCTGCTGATGACGGGAAAATATGATCAATAATGACGGGATGTAAAATTTGGTCACCAACCAGAAATGAAAATGTTGTCCCCTCATTATAACATCAATTTAATGACAGATTTACCTCCTGTCATTAAATTTTGGTCACTGAAAGCCCTTTTTCTTGTAGTGTGATCAAGCTGCTGAAATGCTAAATCACTTACTTGATTCAAACTTTCTTTTACAAGGAATCTGTTGAAGACAGTGAAGCACATTTGTGTCAAGGACTGTTGGTTGTGGTGGAGCTGGTGAAGAGGCAATCCTACCTTTCAAGGACCAGTGGAAGACTTTGGAGCAGCAATCCTACCTGTTCCAAGTGTTCAGTTTGTGAAGCCATAGTTATTGGTGAAGGACAAGCAACTTAGGGATTTTTGTAACTGCTACCTCAAGAATCTATAGTGAATTACCTCCAACATCACAGGAGAAGAGTGGACTGATAGGATTACACCACCTGGAACCACTATAAAAAAATTGCCTACTTACTTTCTGCATTTATATTCTGCATTTAGTATATTTAGCACATCAACCTACTGAATCTAGCAACTGAATCACACACATACACTACTGAGTATCTAATAATTCGTATCATATTTTAACAACAAGTAATAAGGCTTAATTTAAATATATTCCGCTGCAACAAATTCAGTAAAGTCAATAGTCAGCAGACTACTGAGCATCAGCAGGCTGCTAAAGTTGCTGAGTTTGTTAACTCCAAAAGTTTTAAGTGTTAAGTTTATTCACCCCCCCTCTCTCTAAACTTAACCAAAGCCTTTTCAAGGGACCAGCATGGTGGATCAACCGCTACTATGGCATTCCAGAAGTCCCAGACGGTGAAGAATTTTTCAGGCATCATCCTTGGATTGTGCTAGACAATGGGATGGATTTGATGCATGAACTGGCTGATGCATTTGGTGGGACTCATCTTTGGGGTCCTAACGAAAGGACAAATGATGGTTTGATTGAATATATTCCTGCTAGATTAAATGCTGAGTGGGTACGTGTCATGCTTATGTTTCTTGCGAATCAAGTCCACGGTACCATACATCACGTTCAACCAAACTTGGATATGTACATCCTTGCATAAACAGTTTTATATCATCGATTTAACGTGGGAAGATACATCATGGACAGGGTTAACAGGATAGCGGCGGGGAGACATGGTGATGGTTATATCTTTTTCCCATTTCTTATCACGGCAATGGCCAGAAGCTTTGGGGTACCGGATCTTGACACGGATGAAATTGTTTGGCAAACACCGCCTATCGTATTTAATGATCACCCTTGGTTTATTTAAGTGTCATCTTATTGTTATCTCAATATATTATTACTCTTTCTTTTTATGTTTGTAAGCCCCGTATGTAAGCCAATGTATCATTACTCTCTTTCTTTTTATGTTTTAAACTATGTTTGCTTTTACTACTTATCATTTCACCGCTTCGATCTGAAAAACAAACTAATAAATAGAGTGTAAATATTATAACGCCATAAGTAAGATAATGCAAAAAACCATGCCAAAATGTTGAACGCACTCGACTCATAATATCTAATTTACATATCAAACTCCTATATGCCGTGTAAATAGATCTACGGCCATTTTCTTCCGGAACCTGTGTACGGTTTGATCATTCCAGAAGTCCCAGACGGTGAAACATAGGTAGCATATGTCCAGTTCCTAACAGGGAGGATTGGGATGTACCGGAGGCGGTAAGAAACATGATAGTCGGAGTGCCTAATATAAGATATGCGCCTGATGCCAGTGGAGCTCCTAGAAGAGGTAGAATTAATACCACTAGAATCCCTTCTAAATGGGAACGTCCAGGCCATCAGAATGTATGTAGTAACTAAAAACATCCAGGACATAACAGAGCTAGTTGCACGCAATACTGGTAGCAAGTCATTGTTTTGTTATGGTGATATTAGAATGGATCGTTATTGTGTAACGTATTAATGGATTATAGTAAGTTATTAATGGATTGTAGTAATGATTGTATTAAGTTATTAATCGGAATCAATCTTTTTTTATACCTGTTTTCACATATGTTTAAGATATCCTTCCGAAACCATTATTCTCCGTAGAAACTCTATAGAGAGAAGCACTAGAAAAATGTCAAGATCCTCCGTTAAGAACACTTATGAAGTAGTGTGTGTAATTAGTGTTATAGATTAAATAAAAAAAGGTTTATAGATTAATTAGTGTGACGTAAGTAAATTCAACAAAAAGGTTTTAGATTAAATACTCATCAAAACACAACACAAATTACATTCAGCAAAATAATAGTATCTAACAACATACACCAAAATAGTAGTAGCTAACAACATTCACCAAAAATACCTACATATCTAAGGATCTAAGGACTGATTAAATACCTGCACACAAAGTTTATGTCTTATTAAAGGCATATTATCAGCTTTTATCATAGTAAATTTTTCTTTATGCAAAAAAATATTCAATGTGCTTCACCGTGTAAACTATATACTATGATAAATAGTTTGAAATTTATAACACTTACCGGATTGGCATTTGTGGTACGTAATCAGCTGATACTACTCTGACCTTAAAAGGAGGCTTCTTTAGATCAAGCATATATTATTTAAGAAATATATAACATATCATATATCCATTAAACTATTTCATATTTCTTGAAGCCCCCAAATAGGAAATTCATTCGTGTGTTAGGAGCCAGTTTGTAAACCATAGACATTTTGTAAGGAAATCAAGCCATATAGGCACAACGGATAACAAAAATATGGGTTCACACCAGATTTATCTAATAGGATCGTCGCATTATATACGGTTGATGGTCCAAGCATTGAGCCGTCCAAGTGTCCAGCCTTTAGCGGCAATCTACACGAACAACTGACGGAATCCACATATATATCATATACACATGTGACACATGCCTATACACAACGCGCTTACTACTGCTGTTGCATGCACACACACACACACACACACACACACACGGATATATATATATATATATATATATATATATATATATATATATATAGAAATGAGTTCATATACATATTTATTGATCCATACTTACTGTACTTACTACTAAAATAGTGCATCTAATCACTATTTTAGTGCACACAATTATTGTTTGAGTGCACCTAGTTTCTAATGATTTTATATAATAAACAATAATGATTTTATACAATAACTAAGTGCACTCAAAATAAATAGCAAGTGTACTAAAATAGTGATGAGATGATGTGGTATGTAGGTATGTATGGATAGTATGGTATGTAGAGGAACCCAACCTATATATATATATATATATATATATATATATATATATATATATATATATATATATATATATATTAATATCAAATATTATTATTATTATTTAGAAAACATGTATATATATTAATATCAAATATTATTATTATTATTTAGAAAACATGTATTTTATTCCATAAAAGAAAAGGATGGAACTCACAAGCAAGTTCATAACTTTTAGGAAAAGACAAAAAACTACAGATCAAAGAGTTTGTTTTTCCGTTCGCGTTCTAGCTAGACCTGGCCAAACCAAACTGTAACCGTCAGTTTGTGAACCGGCGGTTTGGTCAACCGCCGGTTGGACGGTTGTGGGCCGGTTGGGGATTTTTGGAACCGGAACCGGCGGTTGAACATGCCCAACGGCTATAATTGCAACGGCTATTTTTTTTTTCTTCCAAACACTTCAAAAAATTCCTATAAATACTACCCCATTCCATTTCCAATTTCCTACACCAATCTCTTCTCAATTCTTACATCATCTTCTATTAATTTCTTTGATTATCAAGTTTGTTTAGTTGTTAAATACAACAATTAAATTTACTTTACGATACCGAATTTTGAAGTTGTTCTCACTTAATCGTTACTTCAATACGGTTTTAGTTATAAGTAAAATTGGTTTGTATTTTATTCAACTAATTTTTTTACAAGTGTAAAAAAATTTCAATTTTATAATCAAATTTACTTTACTTGACCGAAATTTGAAGGTGTTCTGATTTAATCGTTACTTCAATTTGGTTGCAGAATTATCTTTTAGCAACACCAAAATTCACCACTTTACTACTATTGATATTCTTGTCTTCAAAAAAATTATAAGTATTTGGTCAAGCCCACACATCTTAAATATGTAGCTTTTAAGGGGCTAAAGGTTTACTTTAATCCACGTATAGATAAAAGTATTATCAATCACTCTGTAATTTGCTTTGAGCTATGAGCCTTTCTGTTCGAATGAATTCAAGTATCACTGTATGGCAAGAAAGTTTCAGTGCATCACCTAAATTTTGAAAACTTCATGCTTTTCAGGGAATCAAGCATATATGGTTGTATGACAAGATAGTTTTAGGGCATCACAGTTAACAAACATTTTGTATTGAGAATACTCAAGAAGATCTCGAAGGATCCGCATAATAATTACACAATATTCTGTTTTACCATTTGTAATATTTTGCATTAATTGTTTACTTTGCACTCAAGTCTTCACATACTTTATATGTAATACACCGGTTGAAATCATCAATGAAAAACACTTTTCCTTATACGTTGTTATGGTATCAGAGCTCTGTGACAAACGTCATTTTCAAATCTTGGTCAATCGTAAAGAAATTCATTTGGATGGGGGTTCGTTACCGTACTTTACACAAACCCTCACCCCCACCCATCTTCATTTTTTTTTTCTTCTGTTTTTTAGTCATCAAAATCAATTGCTCTCATGTCATTATCATCTTTCAAACCTCATAAACGCTTCTGCATGTCATGTCGGTTTTTTTCTTTTCAATTCAATGAAAAACTTGAATTTTTTTTCAATTCATCGGTAACTAAACCTCTGTTTTTCCAATCCAAATTTCTTTGTTTCTCTTTATTCTACCTCTTCTCTTCCATGATCTTTGCTATTTACGCCTCTCTGGCCTCCGCCAATTGTCTCTTCCCCTCTCGTCTATTAAGGTTCGTACAACCATCCATTCCAAATTTTATTTAAGGGTTTTTACAATCCTCCATTCCAAACTTTTATTAATTATGGTACAACCCTCCATGTGTTGATCACAAGGGTGACCACACACCATTTTTATTCAGCTATTATTTTGGGTATCAAATCTTCTTAAGGATGATATTCCCTCCAAATATTTCTTCCTCTCTATCACTACTTTTATGTCTCATTACAAAATTGACATCCATTGCAAATTCAAGCAATAGTAGATTGATGCGAAGCAGTAGTTGCCGATTGATATGAAGAAGGTTGTAGTATTCACCACTTGAAGGGAGCAAGATTACTACATCAGGTTCATTCCATTTCCATGGATTGTGAGGGCGTGTTAAGAATACTCTAGAAGATCTCGAAGGATTCGCATAATAATTACTCAATATTCTGTATTTACCATTTGTAATATTTTGCATTAATTGTTTGCTTAACACCTAAGTCATCATCTACTATTTATGTGTAATACACTAGTTGAAATCATCAATGAAGAAACAATTTTCCTTATACGTTGTTATTGTAAGACCCCGAACTTTTATAAAGGTTATTTTTGTCATTTGTGGATAAGTGATTTTTACGGATTAGTAGATTACCGAAAAATGGGTTTGACCAGGATTGTGTTTTAATTAAAAATATAATTATTGAGATCCGATAATTAAGGTAAATCCCTACAAGATAGGATTTGATTGATCTTGGATTAATATCGGTAATTAATGAATTACTTGGATGAAAAGGATTACACACCATAAATAAATGTGTTGTGTAGTAGGTATTTTGTATTAAAAAAAACGTACAAAGGCGACAAAAGGTCATCGGCAATTACAAAGGAAGCAGAACTATGGCTGCATGTATAGGGAATAAGAGTGGAGAAAAAGAAGAAAAAAAATGGACCTAATATGGTCCGGGCATAATTCGATACACCGTTTTTAATCCGATTTACGAGTGGTTTCCCGGTAACTTTAAGTTATGATATTTGTTGTATTTTAAGAGTTTTAGTTTTAGGAGTCAGAGTCCATAAGGACAGGTTTTAAACTTAAATGGTAGAGAAGGGCGATCCACTACATGTGTTACTACATCTTTGTACACGTGTTACTACATGTGTTACTACATGTTTGTCCTTCTTAACCATTTTAGATTAAAAACATGTCTTTACAACCTTTAACCTTTAGTTTTATATTAGAGGTTAAAGATTGTGCTTTAATAATTATGGTTTATTCGGAATTGTGGATGATCGAAAAAGGGAAAATTGTTGTTAGATTCGTTGTTGGTTGATAGATTTGCGTAAGATTTGGAAGCAGGATGTTGTTCGGTTCGTAGTTCAGCTCGTTTTTAAGGTAATGAGTTCTTCTTATCAAAAGGTTCCATTTTTAATTTAAAGGTTCAATCTTTAAGTTGATTTGAATTCTATTTTATGTTAATTTGTACGAAACAAGACATGATTATGTACTGCCGGGTATTTTCCAAACTGTTTTAAGAAAGTTATTATGTTTTATAGTTACTTTTATGTAAAGTGTTTCATGCGTTTAAGTAGTGGAGATAGGATGAGAGTTCGGTGTTGGTATGCTCTTTGAATGCTCAAGTTAGTTATGGACTTTATGTGCTTTATGTGCTTCTACGTGTTTATAGTTAGTGACCTTGCAATGTACTATACGGAGTACCATGGGTACTCAAGTCCCGTGTCGGAGGTATGACTACTGTTTTAGCCATGTTGTTCTTAAGACGACGTATTGTACGGAGTACCTTGGGTACTTAAGTCCCAATTAGTTGGAGGTATGGTTAGTCATATTAGCCGTGTTGCACTAGACCCTTATGTTTTATGTTGAAACACTAACGAGAAAACTTGCACTTGAAGAAAGATAAACAAATGCAATCTAACAGAAAAATAACGAGGAAATTGATAAAATACAAAAACAAGAGAACACTATGATTTAACATGGTTTCCGGCGTTGTGCCGACTACTCCACAGACAGAAAAGGATATATTTTACTATGCACAGAATTACAAGGTTTTCATAAGTGTGTGAATAACACCTTGAAAGACACAATTTGCATTGATTACAACTTCGGTATTTATAGGCACAAATCCCAAACCCTAACCACCAAAGATCTTTGTTGGAATTGTCATAAATACCCCAGATGTGGACCCCAGCTCCAGCTGTCATCCACCAGATGAACTCAGCTCCAAACTGACTTTCCCAGAAAACTCACTTTTCTTGAAAACTCGCTTTTTAGAAGACTCACTTGTAATCAGCAAACTCATATGTAGAACTCAGCAAACTCAGTTTCCACCAAAACTTAGTTTCCACAAAACTCAGTTTTCTCCAAAACTCAGTTTCTCAGCTTTTCCCAAAACTCAGTTTCAGCTTTCAGATTAGTTCCACCAGTTTTAGAGATCAAGTCACAAAACTAACGAATCTCCACATTGACTTGAACTCTTATTCAACGTCACTAGATTTCATAATTCATATGTACTTGTACCAGATGCATTCGTCATAATTCATATGTACTTGTACCAGACTTCACCACAGAATCCACTCAGCAGACCTGCCCTCAACTGAGTTTCCAAAAAACTGATTATAAGCTTTGACTGTTAAGCAAGTCTAGACACAACTGAAACTTGCTTTGTTGAACTGGTTTAGTAAGCATATCAGCAGGATTTTCCTTGGTGCTGATCTTCTTCACTACAACCCTATTCTCATTTCTCAGAAAATGATATCTCACATCAATATGCTTGGTTCTCTCATGATGAACATGATCCTTAGCTAGACAAATTGCACTTAAACTATCACAATAAATCTCAGCTTGATTCTGATGTAGCCCCAAATCACTGACTAAACCCTTCAACCAGATTGCTTCCTTGGTTTGCTTGAAGAAACCATATATACTTCCGCCTCGGTTGTTGATAAAGCTATTGTTGCTTACAGAGTTGCTTTCCGGTGACAACTGAATTCCCAATGTTAAAACATAGCCGGTCATTGATTTTTCTCTTTGTCCACATCACTGTGATAATCGACATCACGGTATCCGTGACCAAACTCTGAGTATCACCTCAATAAATGAGACCAACAACAGTTGTACCCCTAAGGCACCTGAACATTCTTTTCACAGATTTCCAGTGTTCCTTTCCATGTCGAGCCATAAACATGCTGACAACACTGACTGTCTGAGCCAGATCAGGCCTAGTGCACACCATGGCATACATCAGAATTCCAACTGCACTAGCATAGGGAACTTTTGACCTTAATTCCTTCTCCTCAGCTGATTGTGAAGCATAAACTGACAAATGAACATTTGATGCCATAGGAGTATCTATTGGCTTTGCAGCAGACATAACATACTTGGCCAAAATCTTCTGTATATAGCCCTGTTGAGATAAAAACAGTTTCTTCTAACTTCTATCTCTCTAGATCTCCATCCCCAAGATTTTCTTGGTTGCACCCCAAATCTTTCATTTCAGATTCAGCACTAAGAAGGTCTTTCATATTCTGAATATCAGACTTCTTTCTTGCAACTATCAGCATATCATCCACAAACAAAACAAGATAGATGTATGATCCATCTTCTAGCTGACTATTGTAGACACAACAATCATAAGGACTTATGCTATAACCCAGCTGGATCATGTAACTGTCAAACCTTTTATACCACTGTCTAAGAGCCTGCTTCAATCCGTACAAGGACTTTTTCAGCTTACAAATAAATGCTTCTTTACCAGGAACTTGAAATCCCTCTGGCTGAGTCATGTATATCTCTTTGTCTACCTCACCATGTAGAAAAGCTGTCTTCACATCTAACTGCTCAAGTTCAAGCTCTTGTTGTGCCACCATTGCTAGTAACACTCTGATTGAAGTATGTCTGACTACTGGTGTGAATATCTCATGAAAGTCCACCCTTTCGTTTTTGACTGAACCCTCTAGCAACGAAACATGCCTTATACTTGACTCATTCTGCCTCAGTCAATCCTTCCCTTTTCTTGAAGATCCATTTGCATGTAGCAACTCTCTTGTGATCAGCTGGATGTTTAACAATATCCTAATTCTGATTCTTCAGTAATGACTCCATCTCATCTCCCATGACAGCAAGCCATTGAGATGACTCAAAACATGTCATTGCTTCCCTGTAAGTAGAAGGTTCAAAACCATCCACCTCTTCTGCAACTTGAAATGCATACCCAGCCAATTCTTCAAACCCATACCTTCAGAGAGGTATCCCAACATTGGATCTTCTAGCTCTGCTAATAGCTATACTTTGTTGACCAATATCAGTTTGGCGCTTTCGGTGACCCTTGTTTGGTGGTGGCAAGCTTGATTCAGTCTGGTTCATTAACCAGAACAGATGAAAACTGACTTTGTTCAACTGAGTGTTGCATCTTAGCTGACTCCACCTGAAGCTCCACCTTACTATCAGTTTTCTCAGTTTCAGTATTGGTTTCTGTTTCAGCAATCCTCTCCACTGATATCATAGAATTCTCATCGAAAACAACATCTCTGCTGAGAATAACTTTGTTCTCTGCTAATGACCAGATCCTATAACCTTTCACTCCATCACCATACCCCACAAAAACTCCTTTCTTGGCCCTTGGTTCCAGTTTTCCTTCACTAACATTATAGTAAACCATGCTTTCAAATACCTTTAGAACTGAGTAATCAGTAGGCTTTCCTGACCACATTTCAACTAGTGTCTTGAAACTGAACCCTGTGTAAGGTGATTGAGGTCAAGTTAAATTATTAACTCGATGCCTACTAACACACTAGCAAGAGAACTAGGTTCAATTGTAGTATAGCTAGATAGAGTCGAGGTCGATCCCACAGAGACTCGGCACAAATAAAACACAACTTTATCCTATTAGAACTAAATTGAAAGGGCGGTCTACGACCAACTAAATGCAGTAAATAAAATAGTGACAACCACAAGACACAAAAGACCACGAAGACAAACTAAAAAAATATTAAAACACGGATAATACGGTTGATATTATCTAAAACAAATAATATTGATTACGCTAGTAGATTATAACTACCCTATGTGAATTAGATGATAACGAGACAAAGCAAGCGTTAAAGATTAATTATTATGACTACGGAGTCATCCCCAAGGTAGATTTAGCTCGGTTAGGCCCTCTAAATCATCGTGCCTCCATTACGTGACTTCGCTTTTAATGCCTCCATCTCATATAACTTCTGACACAATTACGAGACTAGGGATGCCGGTATAAACCGTAACCTCATCTAAGCAACATTCCTAGGGTAAGGCGTACTTCTTAGATGCCGATTCAATCTATATCCTAAGTAACAATCACTTTTTAGGTTTCTTGTTAAATTATGATGACAAATAACTAAGTTGATCGGAGTTTAATTACTCGTTTTAATTCCAAATCAGAGAATCGACGTAGTCGAAGCCGATCATAATATTCCCCTACACATTCACCACACTCGGTCGACCGAATGACATGTCTCGGGCGACCGAATGACATGTCTCGGTCGATCGGGAAAGGATCTGCGCGTCGGAACAAATCATGATTACTTCTTAACGCTTCTAACCTAAACACATGGGTTCGTAAATAAATCTACATCACGCAATCAATACAAGAAAGACTACTCCATAATAAAATAAATCATATCTACAAATAAAGATTGCATAATTGAATAGTCATACCCTCGAAAGATGAGAGTGACTCCCACTATTTAATGCGCTCCCTAATCGGAGAATCCGACGAATCCACAATGAACGAACATAAAGAAAATAAAACTAAAACTTAAAAGCTCAAAATTGTATGAATTGTATTTATGTGTTGTTGGTGGTGTGGTCTCAAGATCGTGAGCTCTTTGCTTATATAGGAGTTATAGCCGACATAGGAAGGATCTAGAAGATATAGACGCGCGTTTTCTCGATGAGGCTCGGGTGACCGAATATCAACCCTCGGTCGACCGAATGGCATGGCTCGGTCGACCGAGCCTCTCTTTTGCACATGTTAACTCCGCTTTATTAACTTGTTCCCACTGCATCCGTCATGATCCGATTAATCTAACTTATCCCTTGATTAATGCTCCGATTTTCTTCATTATTATCTTGAGATTTTCGATTGAATGATAATTATCTTCCCGATTTATCATGATCTACAAAATCAGCATTTATCGCACAATAAATTGCTCTTTTATAATAAAAATAGCTAAATACCAATTATCATATTAATAATCACTTATCATTAAATAATAAATATAAACAAGTGATTCAATATGAAATATATATAATTAACTCCGATTTAAGGTTATAATTGATGACATAAATAGGTATATTTTAACCATCATCAAAATGCCCCACACTTAATCTTTGCTTCGTCCCGAACAAAGCATCAATAAGTCATTCCCAAGACAACATTTTCCTTGGTCAACTCATACTTACACAAGAAACCCGAGTCAACTCATACCAGTCATGCTCATAAGATAAGCATTATTCACTACTCGCTATGAATCGAAGTGATTGTGTGCATATGCATTGGTTTTATATAAATGTAGCAAGATTAGAGTTTATGCGAGACTTCATATCAAAATTCACCAACATCAACATTCATACTTCTTATGCCTCGCAATGGTTAAAGCACTAGAACAATAAGCAAGAGCGTATCTATAGGATTTTGGACTTGGAGACCGAGTACTACTCAAAGCCTCTAAAAATTTGAACTTTTTTTTCAATTTTTGCATATTTTTCAAATACTACTAATCTCAAGGAAGAGAACTTTTTTTTTAGAGTATCCCCTATCTTAGATCATGCATAGTATCGAATATTACCACAAGCGTGGGGCTACTTTGGTAATGTTACTACAAGCCCAGTGTTTTAATGCATTGTCAAAACAGTACGTCTCAAGCTTATTACTCCGCTTTGTTGGCTAGAAGATCGAATACATCCGTCGACAAATATCGACACTAGGTAAGCATAACCAATCATCTATGCAATGTACACATACTTCTCAATTATTATAATTCATGCGGTACTAAGCGATTCATATGTTGAGCAATTGAACAATACCTAACTACTTGCAATTGTTGGCATGAATATCCTTAAGTTTACTAACAATTTATCGCAAAAGTATAATATGACCACGTACTCACGCAACTTGGTTTCTTTCCTATCAATTCTAAGTATAAGAACTTCACAAGTTAAAGTGCGAGTTAAACAACTTGGCATTTATCCATAATTTTTTTAAATTTTGCTCAATATTGTCTCAATATTCCGTTCCTCTTTTTACATATATTTTCAACATATAGCTAAGTCCCTTGCCCCCCACTTAAACATGGCATTGTCCTCAATGACAAAAATAAATGAGAGTTCAAGATGAAAGACTTAGCTACGGAAACGGCTCCCAAGTAAAGGAACAACATCGGAATAATCATCAAAGACGTCGTGGAGAGACAGACACATCCTCTGTATAAACAAACAAGCTCCACTTAAATCGTCAAATACCATGTCTATGGAAGTTATAAAATAATGTGGCAGTAATTATATATAAATATCTAAAAACAGTTTAAGCCACTTTACTTTATACTGCCATGGACAATACCAAAAGGGATTTAAACCTAAATAAAAACTCACATGACGGCTATCAAGGAAAAAACCTCGTTTATTCCGAACTTAGACTCGGAACATGGCGAGATGAAAAAAACCGTGATAGGCGCATGCTACTTTATTAAAAATAAAAACGAAAAAGATAGTTATAAGGAAATAGTTCTAAATTTATAGTCGCTAGCTCGACTCAGTTCAAGATGGTTTATTCATAGATAGGGTCTTCGAGGTACAAAACCTCCTCCTCAGCACCAGGCGGAAGCCCTTGATAATGCTTCACACGATGTCCATTGACCACAAACCTGGACTCGTCTTTGAAATTGAATAGCTCCACACCGCTCGGAAGGAAAGACTTGTTGTACTTGAAATGGGCCACACCATCTTGATTTTAACTTGCCGGGAAGAGTCTTAAGCGCGAATTGTACAAGAGAACCAGATCACCCTTTGAAAGGTCCTATCGAGAATCTTTTGTCATGGAACTTCTTTCGTGCGCTCCTTGAAAATCTTGGCATTCTCGTATGCCTCTAAATGAAACTCCTCCAAAGCGAGTTATTTCTAACATCCTCTTCTCACCGCCAACGTCTCATCAAAATTTAGCATCCTTGTTGCCCACATGGCCCGGTGCTCAAGTTCCTGGAAGATGACATGGCTTTCCAAAAGCAATCCTATACGGTGACATTCCAATCGAGGTTTTATATGCGATCCCATAAGCCCATAAAGCGTCGTCTAAACGTAATGACCAATCTTTCCTAGTCGTATTGACGCTTTTCCAGATACGCTTTATCTCTCGATTGGTGACTTCTACTTGCCCACTAGTGGGGGTGATATGCGGTTGCTAGCTTATGTCGAACCCCATACTTAATCATCGACTTTCAAAAGTTTTATTGCAAAAATGACTAACATTGTCGCTATAATCATACTAGGCGTCCCAAACCTTTGTAAAAATATTCTTTTCAAGAATCTAACTACAACCTTAGCATCGTTAGTAGGGAAGCAATGGCCTCAACCCATTTGGATACATAATCAACAACAACTAAGATATATCGGTTAGATAGTGATGAAGTGAAGGGTCCAACGAAATCTATTCCCCAAACGTCAAAAGTTCTACTTCTAAGATGTTCTTAAGTGGCATCTCATTCCTCCGTGAAATATTTCTGTCATTTGACAAGCATGACATGCTTTTGCATATTGGTGGCATCCTTAAACAATGTCGGCCAATAAAACCGCATTGGAGGACCTTAGCCGCAGCTTTTTCTCCCCGTAGTGCCCTCCAACTTCATAAGAATGACAATGCTCCAGATATCATTATACTCTTCCTCGGGCACACACCTTGAAAAACATTATCGATCCTAGCTTAAACAAATAAGGCTCATCCCAATAATAGTGTCTAAGATCTTTAAAGAACTTTTTCCTTTCTTAGACAAAGTGAGATTTGGTGGTAGGTACTTTATGGATAGATAATTAACAAACAAACTAAACCATGGTTGTTTCTTCTCTTCACAACCTCTATTCGCGAAGAAAATGCAACACAATCATCATGTCCCTCGATGGTGGTGATGGAGAAAAGTTGTTCATCAGGAAAAGATTCTCCTATCTCAGGTAATTCCTCACCATCCTCTAATTGTAAGCGCGATAGATGATCGGCCACCACATTCTCACTTCCTTTCTTATCTCGGATTTCTACGTCAAATTCTTGCAGCAGTAGAATCCATCTCAACAATCTAGGCTTTGAATCTTGTTTTGCTAGGAGATACTTAAGAGCCGCATGGTCAGTCCACACAGTGACTTTAGATCCCACTAAGTAAGATCTAAACTTGTCAAAAGCAAAGATAACGGCCAAAAGCTCCTTCTCCGTTGTGGCGTAATTTCTTTGGCAACATTCAAAGTCCAACTTGCATAATAAATAGGCCTAAAGATATTATCTTTTCTTTGATTCAAAGCGCGCCAACAAAGCAGTATCACTTGCATCACACATCGATTCAAACGGAAGATCCCAATCCGGTGCGACTAACGGGTGCGATGAATCGACCTACTCTTTATTTCGTTGAAAGCTTTTATGCACTCATTAGAAAACACAAATGGCACATCCTTAGCCAATAATTCGGTAAGAGGTCTAGAGATTAAGGAAAAGTCCTTAATAAACCTACGATAAAATCCGGCGTGGCCTAAAAAACCTCGCAAAGTTTTAAGATTGGTAGGTGGAGGTAATTTCTCGATCACCTCAACTTTGGCTCTATCCCACCTCCCACGTTCTTTTATTGGCCTAGTACTATACCTTGATATGCATCAAATGAGTGGCACAAGTACTATACCTTCAACACTAACCATCAAATGACGAAACTTCTCCGGGTTAAGTGATCGATGACGAGTCAATCAGTTGTAAAATACTTGACCACCATAAACCAATACTAGCAAGAGGACTAGGCCCATCGTAGTATAGCTATAGTGAATCAAGGTCGATCCCACAGGAACCAATTGTGGATCATCTTATATACAAACAATTAATTAAACATGTCAAGGACATAGAGGCGGTCTACGACCAACATAAGACAAGAAAGGTAAAGACACGACTCGACACAACGTAATTAACCTCCCAATTATAGTCTTTATCGTTTGGACCTAGATAATTTATATAATAAACTGAACTTATTAACTGTCAATCCGTTTGTATCTATCTTAGATTGGCTACGGGAGTCATCCTCTTTAACTTGACTTAGCACCGGTAGGTCACTAGATCACCGTGATATTGTTACGTGACTTCGCCTTTTGGTGCCTCCATCTCATATAACTCACACGCTACGACTTTAAGGATGCCGATATTAACCGTACACCTCGTCCAGGCAACATTCCTATGGTTAGGCGTATTTCTAAACGATCACTCAAACTCTCGCCCAACTAACAATTACCAAGTTATAGTCTCATGCTAGTCTACGACGTCACGTATAATCAGTGCATGCAATTCCCAAATATAAACCTACCTAGATAACATTTGAACATCCGTGAAGATCAATTCATAAGCCTACCTAAGAGTTTTATATTGGTATTTCCTTTTACACGTTTTAATTAAACTAAGCGAGTAGCGTAGCCATAGCCATACCTACCGAGATAATAAATTCTATTAAGTTAACCTAACCATAAAGACGTGGCTATTTAACGGATGAAAGCAGGGGCTCGGTCGACCGAATACGTGGGCTCGGTCGACCGAATGATCCTTTCCCCAGATTACATCCCCGACGATATCTCTCGGCGTTTCATCATACACAACGGATTAAACAGAATTCGTAAAGCATTCATATAAACTAACATAAATACGCATTAATTAAATCAAGTAGATTCATGAATAAATACTAAGTGTATGACGTAGGTTATGGGATCCCCATAGACAAGGTATCGCCACCTCCCTAACGTCATAGCCTAGATCTACATCATCTAGCTATGAATAATCAACTCAAACGATAAAGCATAATTGGGGGGATTAATTACTTAAAAGAAAAAGCAGAAAATAAAGGCTTACATATTTGCAAGCTCTTAAATTGCTTTGGAAACCTCAAATTATTCTACATTGTATCAAAGTTGTATTAAGAATTGTAAGATTGAAGAAAGAATGAAGGGATGTATTTTGGTGTGTTTTACAATTTCTCGTAGTCGCCGCTTATATAGGAGTTTCTCGCCGACTTATGAAGGATCTAGAAGGTAAATATGACAAAATCCGATAAGTGATCGAGACGACACATCGATCGAATGATAGGGCTCGGGCCCTTTACAGCCTTCTTAAACGTTAAAGCTTTGTCTCGTCTATCTTGTTCCCACCGCATGCTTGCGTGTTGATCGATTAATCTTTCATTTAATGCTCCGATTTTCTTCCTCTATTATCTTGAGACCATTGATTGAATGAAATTTATCCTCTCGATTTGTCGTGATCTACAAAATCGCATTTATCGCACAATAAATCGGTCTTTTAATAATGAAAACGGCTAAATACCAAATATCATATTAATAATCACTTAACATTAAATAATAAATATAAACAGTGATTTAATATGAAATATACATTATTAATCTCGATTTAAGGTCAACGTTGATGACTTTTACGGGTATAATTTGACCGTCATCAACTACCCCCACTTAGACTTTGATCGTCCCGAACAAAGCATCAATAAGTCATTCCCAAGACAACATTTTCTATGGTCAAATCATACTTACACAAGAAACTCAAGTCAACTCATACTAGTCATGCTCATAAGATCTCCATTATTCACTACCGACTATGAATCGAAGTGATGTGTGCATGTGCATTTAGTTTTATATATTCGTGGCAAGATTAGAGTTTATGCTAACTCTCAATATCAAAATTCACCAACATCGGCATTCATACTTCTTAAGCCTCGCAATGGTTAAAGCACTAGAACAATAAGCAAGAAGCGTATCTATAGGGGTTTTGGACTTGGAGACCGAGTACTACTCAAAGCCTCTTAAAGAGTGGAATATTTTTTTCATATCTTCATATTTTTCAAATACTATCAATCTCAAGGAAGAAAACTTTTTAGAGTATCCCCTATCTTAGATCATGTATAGCATCGAATATTACCACAAGCGGGGCTACTTTGGTAATGTTACTACAAGCCCAAGTGTCTAACATTTTGCTAAAACACAGTACATCTCAAGCTTATTACTCGCTTTAATGGCTAAAAGATAAGAATTCATTAATGAGATAGATATTGATACTAAGTTCACATAACCAATCATCTATGCAATGTACACATAATTCTTGATTATTATGATTTGCGGCGGTATATCGATTCATTGAGTAATTGAATAATAAATAACTACTTGCAAAACGGGCATGAATATCCTTAAATTTACTTAACATAAGTATAAAATGATCACGTACTCATGAAACTTGGTTCCTTTCCTATCAATTCTTAGCTAGGAACTCACAATTCTAAAAGTACGAGATACATAATATGGTATTTATTCAATTTTTCAATCATGTTTCGTTCAATCATAACATAACATAGCTAAGTCTCCTACCCTCACTCAAACATGTCATTGTCCTCAATGACAAAAATAAATGAGAAGTTAAGAAAAGACTTAGCTCGGAAACGGCTCTCAAGTAAAGGAACAATATCGAGTAAATGTCAAAGACGTTGTGGAGAAGCAAGTGAAAACTCAGTATAAGCAAACAAACTCCACGAAATCGTTAATAACACCATGTCGATGGAAGTTATAGAATAATGTGGCGATGAATTAGGTATGAATACCGAAAAACATTTTAAGCCACTTTATTTTATACAACCAAAGACAAAAGAAAAATACTAAATAGAAAGAAAAATAAACAAGCAACTAAAGATGGTAGTCTTCATCTAAAATTCTTAAGGTGGATAAGACAAAGATCAAAAAGCATAACCCCACGTGGGAAAACACGAGGTGGACTGGCTCACTATGTATTCAATCCAGGAAAAGAGAAACTTGGTAAGGTATAACAGATTGAATGCGACCTATTGGCTAAAGATAAAATCAAATACTTAACGCAGAAACTTCACGCTTGCATTGGATATCAAGAACTTAGGGAGATGTAGCTACTCCCCGAAATTACGAATAACCCAATGTATCACGTAAAAGTCATAATCGTCATCAACAAGGTCGGATCGGTGTGATAATGTAACAAAACGGATCATCTAGAAATGCCGGAATAGACGGAAAAAATGTGAAATTTAAAACTTCCGGTAGAAAGATAAGTTGTACTTTGATCGAACCAAAAACCTTTAAAATCTAGCGAGGGTCAGAGCTACACTTACCCCAACTAGGATCATGAAAATCAAAATGATAAAAAATAATCATTAAAGCTTAGCAATATTTCAAATTCCGCAACACATAGGTATTGTGTAAACAAAATGGAGGTTGAGAGTATGATGGGTTCAGAAAAATGATACACATAAGGGTGGGAAGAAAAGATAAAGGGTGGGTAAGAAATTGTGTTTATGGGTGGGTTGAAAGTTTAAGGCATTGATATTGGGTGGGAGAGTGAAACGGATGGAAAGAAACGGATGGAAAGAAAGAGAGATGATGAAAGAATGGTTAGAAATGTGAACTGTTGGGGCAGATTGGTGAGAGGATCGAAAAGTTTGAAGGTGAAAAGGTGTAAAGGGAGGACAAGGATAGTTGCAGAACGAATTGCACACCACTTTGGATTTTCACTTGGATCACCATTTTCAAAGATTTTGGAGGTTGACCAAAATTGTTCTTGTTCGCACCAATCATTCTCTGTTACATTTTCAGTAATTCTCAAGCTCTCTTAATGCTTCCATCTTAAGGTTGATTTCTAAATTTCTTTTCTTTAGCAATTTCTCGACTCTCCTACGGAACTCTATTTCACGTGGCCTATATTGAGTAAAAAGTTTTGCACATCCTTAGCCCAATGGCCATCGGAACACGGCAAAATAAAAACCTCAACATATGTCACATTACTTTTATTTGACTCAAAGAAGGAAAAACCTAAAATCCTAAAAAAGAAATCCTAAGGGTTTTAAAGAAGTAGTTCGAGTTTAAAGTCCTCACTCGACTTTCCAAAGGTTATCCTTGTCGATTATCATTCTTGGATTACTAGACTTTGACCCCCTCTTAGCACTATTAGAGGTGGCTTGTCGTTTTTATGGATTAATACCCTTCCTTGGTTGTGAGACCTAGAAACGACATTTATCCATACCATTTATACAAAGCTCTTACCTCGGCTCGTTTTAGGAATTAGTGAATTTGGTTAAAATTACGGTTTTGGCCTTGACAATAAGAAACAATGAATCAAAGTACTCCGAATAAGGTCGGTTATGTAGGCAAGCCTATGCCGTCTTATTCGTTGGAACATATGTGATGATTTCAGGCCAATCCGTCAAGATTAAGCCCGTTTAGCCCGAAGGCTTATCGGCTATGCTAAGTCTTGTTGAAGCTGTTGTAACATACATCACACGTGGAGGGAGTAGATTGAGTAAACGGTTCGCTCGCCACCATGGTTAGACCATTTCCGAACCAATGTACTAAGAGTCTCCGATTTCTAAATTGTCACCCAAAGCGTAATCTCATTTCTGTTTAAGGTGGGTTCACCGAGAAGCCATCACCATAAAACTCAACGAAAGTAGAAGATGGTGTTCTCTCAAAACTCAATGCCTTCTTTAGATTTTGAATGCTTAAACTACACATTTTTTTGCTCCCCTGGCCAGTAGAAACAATCTCATGCATAGGACAAAGAGATTTTAACAGAACTACGAGGAACTCTTTATTCACTGCTTCCTTTCAACGACTACATGTTTCCTTACACCCTCTAGATGAGACAAATATGGGGCAGAACCTTCCACACTAATAGAATTAATCTTACAAACCACTCCGGGCCAAGATTCATACTAAGGTTCATGTATAGGCTAACTTATGCTCAAAAAACCAAAAGGTAGTAAAACATAAGCAAAAAAAAGGTAGTACCTTGCCTTCAACATTGTACCACGAAGAATTTAAGCCTTTAAGATATTTTTTGGAGCCATCTTGGTGCTTTAAGGTATTGCTTCCATCGCTTTTCCCATCTTAGATTCGTAGCTCCACATGTTTCTTTGGGTTATTTTTCGATGCCCTTGAAAAATTATTGACTTGGATTATTGTTTCCCTAGTTTCGCAAGCGGAAGAAAAAACAAAGCAGGACCGTAGGCGATTTTAACATGGTTTCCCATGTTGCTATCGGACTTCACGGATTAAACATCGGGGGATAAACAGACACGCGAAATTCCGGACTCGAAAAACACAAATCAGAAACCGTGTAAACGAGCAGACAAGAACAAAAAAAAATATTATAAGTTCTCGTCGACCGAATGAGGTCTCTCGGTCGACCGAATAATAATTTATTATTTTTTTTTTTTTTTATTTTAAGAATCTGGAATTTTAGACAGAGCGAGATAAACTGCAGGGACTCAAAGCGTAAAAGCGACTTCTAAAAGCAGAAAACTTGACATGAATAAAAAATTATTTATATATAAAATTGACCGTTGGTTCCCGGCAACGGCGCAAAAAACTTGATCGGGTCAATCAAAGTTATAAAATACTTGACCACCATAAACCAAACTAGCAAGAGGACTAGGCCCATCGTAGTATAGCTATAGTGAATCAAGGTCGATCCCACAGGGAACCAATTGTGGATCATCTTATATACAAACAATTAATTAAACATGTCAAGGTCATAGAGGCGGTCTACGACCAACATAAGACAAGAAAGGTAAAGACACGACTCGACACAACGTAATTAACCTCCCCAATTATAGTCTTTATCGTTTGGACCTAGATAATTTATATAATAAACTGAACTTATTAATTGTCAATCCGTTTGTATCTATCTTAGATTGGCTACGGGAGTCATCCTCTTTAACTTGACTTAGCACCGGTAGGTCACTAGATCACTGTGATATTGTTACGTGACTTCGCCTTTTGGTGCCTCCATCTCATATAACTCACACGCGCTTACGCCTAAGGATGCCGATATTAACCGTGCACACCTCGTCAGGCAACATTCCTATGGTTAGGCGTACTTCTAAACGATCACTCAAACTCTCGCCCAACTAACAATTACCAAGTTATAGTCTCATGCTAGTCTACGACGACGTATAATCAGTGCATGCAATTCCCAAATATAAACCTACCTAGATAACGCCGAACGTCCGAAGATCAATTTATAAGCCTACCTAAGAGTTTTATACCGGTATTTCCTTTTACACGTTTTAATTAAACTAAGCGAGTAACGTAGCCATAGCCATACCTACTTGAGATAATAAATTCTATTAAGTTAACCTAACCATAAAGACGTGGCTATTAACGGATGAAAAGCAGGGGCTCGGTCGACCGAATAGTGGGCTCGGTCGACCGAATGATCTTTTTTCCCCAGATTACATCCCCGAAATATATCTCTCGGCGTTTCATCATACACAACGGATTAAACAGAATTCGTAAAGCATTCATATAAACTAACATAAATACGCATTAATTAAATCAAGTAGATTCATGAATAAATACTAAGTGTACGACGTAGGTTATGGGATCCCTATAGACAAGGTGTCGCCACATCCCTAACGTCATAGCCTAGATCTACATCATCTAGCTATGATTAACTAACTCAAACGATAAAGCATAATTGGGAGGGATTAATTACTTAAAAGAAAAAAAAGAAAATAAAGACTTACATATTTGCAGCCCTAAAATTTTGAAACCCTCAAATTATTCTACATTGTATCAAAGTTGTATTATGAATTGTAAGATTGAAGAAAGAATGAAGGGATGTATTGGTGTGTTTTACAATTTCTCGTAGCTGCTGCTTATATAGGAGTTTCTGCCGACTTATGAAGGATCTAGAAGGTAAATACGACAAAATCCGATAAGTGACCGAGACGACACACTCGGTCGACCGAATGATAGGGCTCGGTCGACCGAGCCTTCTTCTGCACGTGTTAAACGTTTCTCTCGTCTATCTTGTTCCCCACTGCATGCTTGCGTGTTGATCTGATTAATCTTTCATTTAATGCTCCGATTTTCTTCCTCTATTATCTTGGGATTTACTGATTGAATGACATTTATCCTCTCGATTTGTCGTGATCTGCAAAATCAGCATTTATCGTACAATAAATCGGTCTTTTAATAATAAAAACAGCTAAATACCAAATATCATATTAATAATCACTTAACATTAAATAATAAATATAAACGAGTGATTTAATATGAAATATACATTATTAATCTCGCTTTAAGGTCAACGTTGATGACTTTTACGGGTATAATTTGACCGTCATCATTAAGCACAAGATTCGTCTCCTCACATCTCTTCAATACTCGTGCTAGATGTGTGAGACATGAATCGAAATCGTCTCCAAATACAGAGAAATCATCCATAAAGATTTCCAAGAAATCTTTCACCATATCCGCAAATAATGACATCATACATCGTTGAAATGTCGCGGGAGCGTTACACAATCCAAATGGCATTCGATTATACGCAAATGTCCCATATGGGCATGTAAATGTTGTTTTCTCACGATCTTCGGACGAGATGTGGATTTGATAGTATCCCGAATACCCGTCAAGAAAACAATAGAAAGCATGCCCTTTCGTCTCTCGAGCATTTGATCGATGAAGGAAGAGGAAAGTGGTCCTTACGAGTCGCATCATTTAGTTTCCTAAAGTCTATGCATACTCGATGACCGGTGATGAGCCTCACATGAATTAACTCATTCAACTCATTGGCTTGCACCATCAATCCTCCCTTCTTGGGAACTACGTGGATAGGGCTTACCCATTCGCTATCGACAATTGGAAATATAATTCCCATTTCTAGCATTTTTATAACCTCATCCCTAACCACGCCCTTTAATTGTGGGGTTAGACGCCTACGAGGTTGTGCAACCTTTCTTTTTCGTGGTCCACGGAGATTTTGTGCATACATACGCTAGGACTAATGCCCTTAATGTCGACTATGGTCCATCCAAATGCTCCATGTACTCTCTTAAAACTCTCATTAGTTTCTCCTCTTGTAAATCCGTCAAGGAAGAAGATATAATTAGTGGCAAAGTCTCATCTTGAAGAAATACATACTTCAAATTTGCAGAAGAGGTTTTAAAGTCAAATTAGTGGGAGGTTCTTTCAAAGAGGTCTTCAACTTTTGACCCGGTGAGTTTAAGTTCGAAGTACTTATGCCACGCTGGTCTATGATAGAATCTTTCAATCTCCGCAATCACTTACTTCCTCTACAGCCCTAGGGGTTCCTCTACTACATCCTGGCCATATCATCTTCTCCTCCTCACTACTCACGCATTTGAATTCATCTTCTTCTTTCAAGACAAAGATCCAAGAAATCCTTGATACTTTCATGTTGTTGAAATTCTTGAACGATCCTATCAATGGAATCCAACATGAAACATGCATCCTCTCCATCATCAAAGTTGCTTCATAGTGTCGAAGACATTGAATGCAACTCTCTCTTCGTTCACTCTTAATACTA